>CM062810.1:66844227-67384227 GCA_031772625.1 Pinus tabuliformis | reverse complement strand
CCCCGTGGGCGGGGCGTTGGAGCCACTACTCGCTCCTCAAAGAAAAGGTTACAGACTCTCAAGGCTATGTGGGAGGAGCCAAGGTGAAAAAGTCCCTTGCATGTACAAATGAGGGGGTATTTATAGCCAAGGGTGAAACTGGCCCTTGTGACTATTCGACTTCCCTCATGACTATTTGACTTTCATGACTTTTCAGATTACATGACTCTTCAGATTAAAAGTGGGTCTCTTGGACTTCCACATTACATTACATTGATTGACAATAATATTGATGAAAAGAAATCTTAGGGTAAGCCCAAAATCTCCTTTCATGTATAAATTTCGATCCTGGGCCTGTGTGTTATGGGCCCACAAGGCCTTATTGGAAGCGATTTAACTTTTAGAACGTGGATCTTCATTAAATACTGAATCATCCCTTATCATAGAAAGCAGTCTTTGAACGCTTTCAAACCAATTGCATAACGCCACAGTCCACCGGTGCCTCCTCTGCCAATATCCGGCCAAACTCATACCATCTTTATCCACGACAACGATCTCACCATGTTTCACCTCGCGTTCATACTGCGCACGTCTCAGAGGCAAAGACCACGGCCCCATTCTTGCGCCTTCCCATGACCAGGGCTCGAAACCCGTGCGGGTCGCGCACATGGCCTCAACAAGCCGCAAAATAAAAGAATCCGCCTTCGACTGTAGCCCGCCATGAAGGGCTGAACATTTCTCGCCACAGAAATTAACGTATAATACGATTTGGTAATAGCAATGTATGGATTTTAAAATAATATGAGCGCCGCTATAGACATCGGCGGCCCACATACCCCAACTCCGATCTGATGCAGATATGAAACCTCTCCGATCGATCCACCACCGATGTAATTCTCCAGAACCGATTCACATCAAACTCCATCACTCCGATCCGAACAATCGGCAATAGGAGGTCGCAATTTCAATGTGCTCCCACCTTTGGACACTTCACGCTTCAGCTGCGATTCCGTTCGGAATCGGAATCACTGTAATTCAATATCGCCTTCTGTAGCCTTTGACTAACCGATCCTCCGACCTGTATACTCTTTTTTTCAAAACATTCAGACCTGTAAACAAACAGATCGACCTATATATATATTCAATCAGTTAAGACGCATGATTCAATTCTCAATTATGAATCTAACAAACACATCAATCCTCACGTCGATCTTTCAAGTGATCAATATCGATTAACAAACTCACAACACATGCATATACAAATAACACTCGAACAGACTTCTATATATTTACAAAACAGTTCATCCTAAGGCATTCCAGCCTTAGAACAAAATCGCTTTCGGATTACATTTTGCTGCTCTTCAACGCCTATCGATTCCTATAGATATATCTCTATCTCTACCGCTGTTACATTGAATTTATATAAGAAATGTTAGATCGGAAGGATCGATCCGATCCTTTCCTGATTTTCCTCTAACGAAGTTCTCCAAAATACATGCACGTAGATAACAATCCATCAAATCCTCTTTAAATATGTTTTAGAGCAGATTTTCCTCCTGTTTTCCAGCTTGACTGTCCACGTCTTCATCGCTCCTCTTGGATTCCTATTTAAATTAGAAAAGGGTCAGATGCTCCTGCATCAAATATGGCCCACAGTAGTGATGTGGTCTGTTATCACTCCTCCGAATCTCCAAGGCCGAGGAAGAGTCCAGCTAAGGTAACCACAGACCAATCTTTTGACTTGGTAGCTAGCCCTACCAGGCCAGAGAGGGCTCTCTCCAAAGAATCACAGCCAAGACGGTTGGATGGATTAGGGTTTTAAGCTAGGTATAAAGTGCAGAGGTTGTTTTGATTTAATTTGGTGGGATTATGACTAGATGAGGGTATTAGGTCAAAGAGGCTAGGTCAGGGCAAATGAAATATGATTGCAGACATCCAATGGGGCAAGGTAGGCAAAGGTATTAGCACTTAAAAGGTGATTTGGTGAAATGGTTTAAGACTGATGAGGAGTTAGGAAGAGAATATGAGATGTATTCTTCCTAAATTGAAGAAAAATGGAAAAATTATGATAACTTTCCCAAAACAGAGCATGAGAAAACATGTATTCTGCCTATCAACTTGAAAATTACCATATAATAGACATGAAATGGTTTATGAGCATACAAAACATTCATATAAATGATCACAAAGAAGAAACAATGCTAAACATCCATACCACATGTATCCCAAAGAAATAGCTGCAACTCATTTATTAAAACCGGCCAAAATCTGATACAAAAGTGTCTCTGATCACTAGTACAACATCCAACTGAGTCCAACCTCTGAAAAGAGTGAAGAAAGGGAAAATATAGACATAAAAAAAAACTCCTCACAACCTCAGGGGTTGAATCCATGAGAGGAGGAGAAGTTCCACCAAAATATGAACTGATAGCTAGAGTGTAGGGTGGTCAAAGTGACTCATCCCTAATTACATTGAAACTGACGCATTTGACTTGATGAAGACTATTAACCTAATGTATTTACCCCTAGGTAATAGTAAAAGACCATAATTACATTTACCATATCAATTACATTAGTAAGAAGTTGATTCCCAAGGATAAAAATCAAAACTGGAGAAAAAGGTGAAAAATAAGGCAAATTGTCCTATGCGTAGTGCTAGTGGTCTATGCGCAGTGCTTTTGGTCTGTGCACAATGCCACCTTCCAATTGAGTTTGGAAGGGGTTGCTGATGTCCAAATTGAGCTCAGGATAGCTCATTGGAAAGCTTATCCTGTATACTTTCTAGAAATGCACTTGGCTCCAAAAATGATAAGATTTGACCCTCTAAAAATTCAATCTCCCAAGACTACTTTTGTGCACAGTGCCTCGCTAAAAAAGAGGGCAGAAAGGTGATTTTTGAGGTGTTTTTGGCCATTTCTCCCTGTCAAATTGCCCAATTTTGGTGTGCCAATAGTCAAAATTGTATGTTCACTACCTTTTGAATCCAAAGGTTGTCTTCTTTTTTCATTTGGAGGTCTCTAGAAGATGCACATTGCCTAGGGCGCTGCGCATAGGACAGTGCAACTGTGCCAAAAATTGTCCAAGTTGCACAAAAAACCCAAAAATTTCAAAAATGCTCAGAAACTTGTCAAAATTGGTACATGAGCTGCTAATGAATTATGTCAAGCATGGAAAGAGGCCTCATCAAGGATATCAAGTTTTCTCTTCTCCTCTTGCATATTTAGGGTTTCAGGTTTTGATTTCACTATCTTGAGTTTTGACCTTGCTATTTGGCTTCATCGGCAATAATATTTTGCCATCCTCCTTTGTATGTCATTGTATCTTTTGGCCTTTTCTAGGAGCTTCTCATTATGGAAAATTGCTCATTTAAGGTAATCTCATTGGCTAGTTTAGCTTCTTTCTGTTTCTCTAGTTCTAATGCTCTCTTTAGGCCTTTGGTTCTTGGCCTTTTTCTTGACACTTGTTCTTCTAGCTCATCAGGATCACCATATTTTCCATATGCTTCATCAAGTAAGGCCTTAGCCTTGGTCTCTTCTCTTTTGGCTTTGAGAAGGTCCACCTCCATGATTAGCTGTTTTGTTTTCAATTGTTGGTTTTCCTGCTCAAGAAATGAAATGACATATTTAGCTCTATCCAATTGAGTTTGTAATTGTTTGATTTGGGCCTCTTTTCCTTTGATGATCAAGCTTGTGTTTTCATGATCATCATGCTGATCCAAGTCAACAAGGTCAAATTATGTTTCTGTCTCATGTAAGTCCTCATCCTTTGGCTTGATTTCCTCATGAACAATTGTCTCTGTGATCTTTTGCTTGCCCTTTTGTACCTGCTTTGCTGATGAAGAAGGCAGGGCCCCTCCCACAATCTGTGGGGAAAACACCTGCCTATGACCTCTCTAATAAGTACATGATAATGTGCCCAAATCTATCCTCTTAGGCTTGATGACCTCAGCTCTGCTAGGTGACCCTGTATGATCATACGATGGTGATGATGATGGTGAAATAGGCCGAGATGATGGAGGGATAGATGTAGTGGGCTGAGATGGAGGGGGTATGTCTTCAGCTTGATGATCAGTGGGATGAGATGAAGAAGGCATATCTTCAACATGTGGAGCTTGTGGAGCAGTGAAAATATTATTGGCAATGAAAGTGTCCCATGAGATGTTCAACTGATTAAGGTGATGGAGGACAATGATCTTGATCAGAGAGTGATGAAAGAGGTTGTTCATTTTCTGATCATACCTTTTTCCCTGAACTGTGTATGCCATTTTCTCAATGCTCCTAAACAAATAATAAGGAATATTGAGCATTTTGACTCTTGTGAAGTGCATGAGCAATCTGATATGGTATGTGTAGAGTCTGGAAAATCTTCCTTCACAAGTGAAGTACTTCATGATGATTTTCATCATGGGAGCATATGTATCAAGAAGGTGACTGAAAGGGAAGAATTTATTTCTCTCATTCCTATACCGAGGCTTCAAGTATGGCTGATAATACTGATCATCTAGGTTTTGAGCTTTAAACCACTTTTCACCCACATTAGGTATTCCGGTAGAAGCAACAATAATGGGTGAGGATATTGTGAAGGTTACATCAGCAAGGGTCACTTGATTGTCCTTAAGATTTGAAATGAAAACTCTAGTCAAAATTGGAAGGCTTTGAACTCTTTGTACCATTTCACAAAAATCAAAGCATCCCATATGCTTGAAACAAGTGACTGTCATGGGTGAGGCCATTAGTTCTCTGGTGTTGGTAGGCTCAAACCTCAATATTCTTCCTCCTTTGTGTGGTCTTCTTTCTTTTGTGTATTTCTCTTATGTAAAATCTCTATCTTCTTCATCCATGATGTGTTTTTGTTCTTTTTGCTTGAAACCCTAGGGATTAAGAAATGGGAGTGGGAATGGGATAGGAAAAATTTAGGGAGTGGGGGAAGGGATTAGGGAACTTTGAGAGGTGATATGGGATTGAAATATTTATGGGATTTAGGAATTGATATTTTATTACAGGTATGCAGTATGGCTGCTTAGGAATTTGTTGCCTAGGACTTAGGGTTTAAGGGATAATACACTTGGGATAGGGATTTAGTAATACAGGGGTAAGGATAGGGTTTACTATGATGTGGGAAGGATAGTAGGGTCTTAGGAAGAGATTTGGAGGTGTAGGAATGAAACTATGGTTTGCAAGTCTTAAGAATTCCAAATTTCACACAAGAAACTTCATAGCATGAATTGATGAATTGTGAAATGTAAGGAGGGTTGGACAGGGCTTTACTTACTTGCTAGGAGGTTAAGAAAACATGTGCTGAAGGTTTGGATCACTTTCATGAAGTTTGGGAGCTTATAGACGAAGTTTGAAAAGTGTGTAGCGCATTTGATGTGTGCACAACCCCTGTCTGCTCTATGCACAACGCCTTTGGTGCGTGCACAATGCCTGGCTGCTATATGCGCAATGCCTGACTCTTTTTTGCTAATTTCGCCCAGAATCATGAGGAATGCTCTCTTGGGGTTTGCTCAAGAAATGATAGGAGGAAAATGAAGTTGAGTTAGATGCTAGGAAGGCCTTTATACTTAAGTGAATTTGAATTTTCAACTTTAAAACCCACTTTCTAATGTTTCAATTCACCTTTTAGAAAACTCTGCTAATTACCCTTTACACTGTGATTTTCTTCTTTGTAGATGGTTGATGCTGGAGTTTGGCACTTTTCATATTTGAATTTGCTTGGATGAAGTTGGCACATAGAGTTTGAGTTAACAACTTTAGGAATAGTAACTTATTACATATAATGAACATACAATTACATAAATAAATAAAAATATTACATCTCTGTTTTTTGGAATAAAATTACAATCTGAAATAAAACTCATACTTGGAATGAAAATTAGAGCTTGGGAAACCATAGTTACATGTTTGCAAATCCTCTTTAAATGAAAAAGGGATATTATTTTGCTCACTCTCATGCTTTTTTGCTGGCTTTATGCAGTGAAATGGAGTATTATTGGACCTTGGAGAATGAAACCTAGTGACCTAATGGGACCTTGAATGACCAGACTCCATGTGGACTTGACTGACACAAGACATGATGAAATGAGCTTTTATGATTGATGTATGCTCAGTAAGACATGAAGGTGGGCCAACAAGTATTGATTTTTTAAGGGAGAGTGAGGCTTTTGACTTGGGCTACCATCAGTAAGCAAATTTTTTCATGAGGACCTAGATGGAATGAATTTTTTTTTGGAATGGGACCCTAAAATGATATAAAAGAGGAGTTTTGATCAATAATGGAAGTATGCAAATATTGACTCTAACATGGTCGACATGACTCATGGCATGACTTGACACGACAATGCTGGTATGTTCATGCTACTGCTGGTGTGCATGTTGAGTTGCAGTGTTGCTGAGTGATGGATGTCCTCTTGGTGTATCACAGCTTCACCTCTGCATGGAAAGGTGTGCGAAGTCCTCGATGGTCATTGGGTTCGCTTGATGTTACATGTGCAAGTTGCTCCTTTGCTTGTAGTTTGGCATGCTTAACATGTTCGTCCATTCAGTAAAATATCTCCTCGCATGTTTGCTCGTTTGTCCATCCATGAACACATCTTCGCATGGTCGTCCGTTCGCGAAAGTATATCCTCGCATGCATCGTTCGTTTGTTCATTTTCGAACACATCTCCTCACATGCATCGTTCGTTTGTTTGTTTGCGAACACATCATTTTTCATGTACTCTCCCTCTTCATCCCATCCATCGTCGTGTCATGTCTGTTCATGTACCTATATCTGCAATCACTCATGATGAGACGACATCAAATCTATAAACCTCCTAGTCTACCATGATGCATGATCATTTGCTTTCAGATGCAGGCGACCGGGAGAGAGGACAATGCTGCGAAACTACATGGGGTGATTTTCAAGCTAGGATGCGAGCTCTGGGCACTGTTGGTGAAAATTGCGTAGAGGTCATTGGGAGACTGAGATGGACAATCCGGATTAGTAGTGACTGTCTGTAGGGTCTGGCTCGGATGGAGGGTAGATTTGTGCAATTTGTGGAGTGAAGCAGTTTGAGCAGCAGAGGGCATTGGCAACAAAAAATGTGCAATTCCTCGAGGGAGCTAGCAGCGAGCCGCGAGATTGCTTGGTAGCAAAAACTGCACAATTCTTAGAGGGAGTTGGCAGCAGGCTGCGGGGTTGCTGGAGACAAAAACTATGCAATTGCTAGGAGGCTAACCTGCTGAACACCTCTGTGCAGTTTCTGAGCTGAGCGGGATGCTAGGCTGCTGATGGGCTTGCTCAGATATCTATGCATTTTTCTGGGTGAGATGCCGGCTGGGTGACTGGCTGGAAAAACTGTGCAATTATGGAGGGGAGACAGGGATAGACACTTGGTGTCTGTCTGACCTGTCTACGCAGCTTTCTCAGTCAGCGAAGCAAGTAAGGTCTGCAGCTTCTGTGCAATTTTTGAGGGGAGTGAGTCCCGGGGTCACTTCCTAGTCAAACTCTCCGGTTGACCAACATGAGGGTTGGTTGGTCATCTTGCGAGCAACACATATTGAAATGGCTTTTTGGACACTTTTGCGCTATTCTGGGTGACAGTCGGTCGAGTCGATCGCAGGGTGGAGGTCCGGCTGTTAGAGGGTGATTCGGTTGTCAGAACTTCAGAAAAAATGACTAAGTGTGTGAACGAGTGAATTTGTGCATACATGACTTTTGCGAACACACACTCAACATAACTTGATGACAAGATGCCTCAAACCATCAAGACAACATATGCTCAACATGACTGACCGACAGTGCGAGCAACAAGCGTGACGCTTGTGATGGATCGTTGAATGACTGCGACGATGATTGCGCGACGATGCATACAACTTCATGTCTAAGCAAAGACCTTGTGCATGACCATAACATGGTTGCAAGTGTGACATTGTAACCAACATGCAACAAGTTGTCCGTTGAACGGTTAAGCAAAGAGGGTGCAAGGACTCAACACGAGCCCATGGAGTGAGCCCGAGTGATTGCAAACATCAAGTAAAAACTCAAGGGAGGCTTCGAAATTGGATGTGGACCAAAATTTTGGAGGGTTTTGCAACCTCTACAACACACTCATTGACAGAATCCCACTCACAAAATTAGTCTTTTTTATTTTAAAATGACTTGTCAGGCACTCATAAATACCAAAAATAAATCACCCTCCATCAGGGGAATTATGTCACATCAAAGTTTTCTCAATCAATGAAAAATTAGAAATAAACTTTCCATAAATTAGAAATTTATTTTTGAATTTACGGAAAAATGGAAATATTAAACATTTTGTCAAAACTTTAATTAAAATTGCTAAAAATCGGCAAAATAACTGAGAGTCAACATAGCCCCAAGGGTTAGCTCAGTTGGTCAAAAACCGTGCCTCGCCATCGGGAGGTCACAGGGTCGAATCCACCCGAAGCCCTTGGGGTCAGGTCTTGTAGTAGGCCGAGGGGCGATTTAGCCTAGCTATCACCCAGATTTTTCCATGGACGTAGCGATCACTCATTGACAAGGGTGCTCGTGAACCACATGCAAAAAGAAAAATAAAAAAAAATTGAGAGTCAACATACTTTGACCACAGGGTGAGTGTTATAGTCCCTTGCGAGGCAGGGACTAATAATAGCATGTCTAGGGTTGAGCTTAATAGTATCTCCAATGCACATATCATTTGTGTTCCATTTGTTGATTAGTTATGTAAATTATCTAAAAAGTTTTAATTTGGTATTTGTTGGTAAATTCTTATTCTATATTGTTTAAAGAAAAATAAGAGATATTAATGATTAAACAATTTTAATACTAACAATCTTAATATATTGGTAGGCATTGCAATGCCAATGAGAGAAAAACATTACATTTGTTGCAATCAAAAGATGCATTAAAATTTTAAAGATTTAAACTTTACATAATAATGTAGTTAAATTTGAACAATCAAACATTAGATTAAATAGAAAAACTTGACTATCATCATCATCTAGAATTTATAATGCATCTGATATGGAATCCAACAATATCAACAATAGTGCTCGACAATTTGAACAACCCTTATTATGAAAGTTGATGACAACACAATAAAAGCCTCACCATTAGAATTGAAGCAATCAAACATTATGATTGAAACAATCAAACTAAACTATGATAGCATTTAAAGATGTCGACAAAAAAATCTTCAAACTTCAAAATTCTTCATTATATATTTGAAAGACAATGAATATACAACCAGCTAATCAATACCATATTGTTTCTATGCTAAATATACGTAAACAAATCTATCCACACAAATCTATGCACCAACTTATACAATAATGAAATTTACCTTACCTAAATCTATGTTTTCCAAAAATAATACCTTACTATTAGGTTGACAATCTTCTTATTCAAGTTTATATTTTGACATGTTTTCTTTCCTGCTCCACAATTTCAAATACAATTCCTATGCTTACAACAAGAAACTCACTCCTAAATATCCTAAAACCAAAAATGGTTGAGGAAGGGAGTTCCTTTTGAAATGGACTCTTGGAAATAGATATAGTGGATATGGAACTTATAATGTAGAGGTTTATAGCATAGGGTTATAATATCTGTTTGCGGCTCAAATGCATCTTCACCTGCAATCCCAAAGGATTTGTAAACTTAAAACATACCCACTTGAAAACATACCCTCTTTAATAGTACTAAAATTTAGGATTCGTAAACTTATAAGTCATTTTTATAGTTCACATCATTCAATATACAACTAATATACAACCTAAGGGTGACATGGAGATCAAAATTGTGGTGAGAACTTAAATTATAGGATGGGATAACCAAGGAATTCCAATTTTGGAAGTAATTGAATAACTAGTTACATTACCATGTATTCTCATAACGATTAAATTATTATTTTTTAAATAAATTTTGTTGCTTTTAGACTAGAGTAACCATAGGTTAATTATAATTTAGCTTATCCAAACTAGTTTAGAAACCCACTTGTGAATTTAGCTTAATCTAACCCAAAAAATGGACATGTCATTGCCTTAGTAGTCATGATTAATACCTAGAGCTCCCATGACCCTAAGCACATTTTGATAGGCTTTTCCCACTCCCTACAAATAAATAAAAAAGAGATGGACAAAATGGATAAATTTTCCTTGTGATTACTAAGAAATTAAAGAAGTAAAGGAGGAGTTGCTTGCGCATATCTAGGTTTAAAGATCTATCAAAGAGAGTTTGATAAGAGATTATAATGATTTATGGAAATATGATATACTATTTTTCATGAGTTATTTTTTTTCCTTTGAGCATTGGGTTATCTTCGTAAAAATGTCAAATCATAATTTGATAGAGGAAATTTAGAGAAAAACATCGATAGTGTGTGAAAATAAATGAGAATCTCAAAACAATGGAGGTAGGAAATCGAAGAGAATGAAAACAAAACCTATTGCATTTAATGCTACAACAATAGGGACATTGATTCTATAAATGTACAATAAATGAAAGGATCTACCCCATTATAATGCAGTTCTTATGGAGATGACATAAGTGGAACTAAATTACCACCCCTTAATAGTGAGCTTCCCATGGAGATGATGTAAGTAGAACCAATTTATATACTAAGAGTGATTGGGAAAATGGAAACAAAAGAACGTTTGACATTATGTCTAGTAACATAGTCATAAGAAGAATGATCCCTAAAATTGCGATAAGAGAGGGAGGATAGAATTTTTTTAAACAATTGATGCTTTATCCTAATCCCTTTTTAAATATTCTTATGTCTCTGTGCCCATCACATCTCTATGCACTTTCTCTAAAAACTTCTTTATATATTTCTTCTCTTATAAGATTCTTTCCTTCAAAAACTTTACGTTATTAAAACTTTAATTTATTCCTAATATAATAGAACTTAATGACTCTCCCATAATTATATACTCCAATATATAGTAACAAAATTAAGTGTAAACAATTTCTTCTCCTATAAAATTCCTTCCTTTAGAACCTTTGATTTATAAGTGACATCGTGGAACTTAATGACTCTCACGTAATTGTATACTTTATATATAGTAACACAATTGTGAGAATTGTTTTTAAGCTTTTATTAATAATAGTTCATATGCTCATTACACATTATGAAATACTTTATATGAAAAGTTTATAAACCATGGCTGAACATTAATTAATTAATTAATTAAATAAATAAATAAATAAATATATATATATATATATATATATATATTATTTTATTTTATTTTAACTTAGTTTGTAGTAAATTTAATAATATAAAAAATAATTTAATTATTTAATAAAAAATATTTTCATTTATATTCAATACTACAATAATAGGGACATATTGTTTCTATAAATGTACAATGAATGAAAAGATCCACTTCATAACAATGAATTTCCCATGGAGATGATATGGGTGGAACTAGATTTCCACCCACCCCTTATAGTGAGCTTTCCATTGAGATGGTGCGATGGTGTAGGTGAAACTAGTTTATGTTATTAAGAGAGATTGGGAAAATGGAAACAAAAGAACCTTTGACATTGTGTCCCTTGATAGTGAGCTTTCCATTGAGATAGTGAGATGGTGCAAGTAGAACTAGCTTATATTATTAAGAGATATTGGGAAAATGGAAACAAAAGAACCTTTGACATTGTGTACCCTTGATAGTGAGCTTTCCATTGAGATGGTGAGATGGTGAAAATAGAACTAGCTTATATTATTAAGAGAGATTGAGAAAATGGAAACCTAAGAACCTTTGACATTGTGTACCCTTGATAGTGAGCTTTCCATTGAGATGGTGAGATGGTGCAAGTAGAACTAGCTTATATTATTAAAAGAGATTGGCAAAATGGAAACAAAAGAACCTTTGACATTGTGTACCCCTTGATAGTAAGCTTTCCATTGAGATGGTGAGATGGTGCAAGTAGAACTAGCTTATATTATTAAGAAAGATTGGGAAAATGGAAACAAAAGAACCTTTGACATTGTGTCTAGTAACACATTGTGTCTAGTAACAAAATCATAAGAGGAATGATCTTTCGAATTACGAGAAGAGAAAGAGAATGTAATTTTTTTAAATCATTGATACTTTATCCTACTCGTTTTTAAAATATTCTGATGTGTCTGTGCACATTTCTATTCACTTTTTCTAAAAACTTCTTTATATATTTCTTCTCTTATACGATTCTTTCTCTAAATACTTTAATTTATTTTTTCTTTAAAAACTTTAATTTATTCCTGATATAATAAAACTTAATGACTCTCCCATACTTATATACTTATTACTCTATATATAGTAACACAATTGAGTGTAAGCAATTTCTTCTCTTGTAAGATTCCTTCCTTTAAAACATTTGATTTATTAGTGACATGGCAGAACTTAATAACTCTCACGTAATGGTATGTTTTATATATAGTATCACGTAATGGTATGTTTTATATATAGTATCACGTAATGGTGTGTTTTATATATAGTAACACAATTGTGGGAATTTTTTTTAACCTCCTATTAATAATAGTTCATATGCACATTACGCATTATGAAATACTTTATATCATATGTTTATAAACATCATAGCTCAACATTTAAGTAAGAATATTTATACATAAATATTTCTATTATATTTTAGTTTGTATTAAATTTAATAATATAAAATTTAATTTAATTAATTTAATAAATTTTTATTTTTATATATTTAAATATAAATAATATTAAAAAACATTTAATTATTTTTTTAACAAAATACCTATTTAATTTTATAAATTTACTTATTTTAATAAATTTATTTACCATTTTAATAAATAAATCTATGAATATTGTTCCGGGTATTTTTATATACCTAACAACTACCAAACATATAAAATTAGAGAACAATTCTCATTTGAAAATATATACGCGCGGTGGATTTTGGATTTTGATTACTATTTTGAAATTTTGATCACTGCTTTTAAATTTCAAATTAAAATGTTAAATCATCATTCTTAGATTTTGCTGTAGTGATTTTTAACTTTTATTATTGTCTGATTTGTTGTTAACTGTTTGTTTCTCAGAATGGGAGGTAGTTTGCATGGTTTTCTTCATTTTTTGATCGCTATTGTGAAAAATTGTTGCAGTTATTATTGTCATTATATTGTTGTTAACTGTTTGTTGGTAAGAAAAAAATGAAGCCGTTTCCATGGTTTTGGTGTGGTTGATTCGCTGTTACAACTTTGGTAATACATCTCATAATGGCGTTAATGGCGTTAAGTTGGGGGTGTATGCAGGTGACACGCCTCTGATACAGCAAGAATGGAATACACGTTCCCCACGCCCATTGCCTATTTATATAAGACTCTGAAAGTTCTTTGGACTCGGACTGTTAGTTCATATTCTTTCATTATAATTGGGTGTTTAACATTTTCCACCTTAATCTGAAGGGGTGTATGAGTCGATGAAGGATAAATGCTAATAATTGAGTATGATCTTTGAATCTAGTGGTTTTGCGATCTACAAACCTGGGTAGCAAAAGCCAAAGTCTTATACTAAATGATGGTTTAATTCGCACCACCAACTTTGGAAGTCAACTCTAAGGCTCAACAATTTGTAAAACAAATTCTAATTTATCTGGAAGTTGATGTCTTCTATCAATTAGAAGTTCTTGTAAATGGCATTTTGAAAGTGACCACAAAATAATGCCAATTTTTTAGATGACAACAAACTGAGTGAGGGTCATGGCTTCAACTTTGGCTACAATAGTGACTCTTGCTTAGGCTTGAGGCTTTGGTTTTGGATATGGCTCAAGCTCTCTTGTACATGCTCGATTGATAGGGCTTCATAACTAGAAGCCTAACAATTAATAAATGGTATTTTCTCCTCCTATCAGATATAAAGTGGGAAGACAAAAATGTTTCCACAATGCTCAAAAGGATGAAGATAAAAAACTATAATCCTCTATGTGGCCAACTCAATGAGGATGTTGGCTTCTACAAAAAAATGCACCCATTTACAATTCTTCAAACCCATTTAACAAGGGTCTTTCATACCTTGATGCTTTTACAACCCCACTCCTCTACTACTCAAGACATAAAATCTATTTTTATTTTCATGGAGATATACAATAATCTTGGCTAGATCGGACAGAGAGGAAACTTGTGAAGATGACTTTGAGACCCTGAGCAAGGGATGGCTAGGTCAAGAAAACCATGGTCTACCCCTTCAATCAAAATGGAAACAATAGGACCAAAGAGGTAATTTGAGACAAGGTGAATCATGAGTGTGCAAGAGAGAGGTTGTTGCAATAATTCTCGACACAACTCAACATAATCAAAATAATTTCTATTGCCATATTAACAAAATCATCCAGATAAATTCTATGGGACAACAACATCAAGTAATGGACTATCATTGTGAACGGGAATGTATACTAATGACCTTGCATGGCTAGTACAACCAATGAACTTGCATGGTCACAAAGCTATAACAACCAATGAACTTGCATGGTCAATACAAGATTGCACAAAAAGCATCATCATGCTACTACCAATGATTACTTGCGATGAAGACCTTCTACCCTCATATCCATTTAACTCATTTATTGCTTCTTGTTTTTTTGATGCGGTTTACAAATTTATTTCAGAGTCCTTCTACCCTCATATCCATTTAACTCATTTATTGCTTCTTGTTTTTTTGATGCGGTTCACAAATTTATTTCAGAGTCTAACCCTGAGGGTGTTGAGGAGAATTGACCCATGACCTCTCATAACTAGGTGCTTATCCAGTAGGTACTCAACCAATTAAGCTAACCCTCAAAGCTTTAAATATAAAATGAGTAGTCTTTAAGTGTGATTTTTTATGCTGAAAACTCGAGCTAAAAAATTGTGGCCAAATCTTGATTTGTTTTGTTTAAACTGGTTAGATCGGAAACACATGGTCTAAACCATTAAAAACATTTCATTAACTTTTTTAAATAATTTTTTTATTTTTTCTAGTTAAGACTAACCTAAGTACCCATGGGGGATTTGAACCGGTGACCTATCGCAAGGAGTACCTTAACATCACACCCATTCACCATCAATCCAAAGCCCCGTGGGCAACTTTTTTAAATAATTATCAATATAAATATTTTATTTTATAAATTTACTTATTTTAATAAAAAATATTTACCTATTTTAAGTTTGAGATATTTTTATATACATAACAACTACCAAACATATAAAATTATATAACAATGCAATTTTCTCATTTGAAAATATATAAACGCTTTGAATTTTGATTACTATTTTGAAATTTTGATCACTGCTCTTAAATATCAAAAATAAATGCTAATTTTTGTCTCTTAATCATCATTCTTAGATTTTGTTGTGGTGATTTTTTACTTTTATTATTGTCTAGATTTTGTTGATGTGATTTTTATCTGTATTTGTTAACTGTTTGTTTCTGGAAATGGTCGGTAGTTTTCATGGTTTTGTTCATCGTTTGATCGCTATGGTTAAAAATTGTTGCAGTTATTATTGTGATTATGGTGTTGTTAACTGTTTTATTGTAATTATCGTGTTGTTAACAGTTAGTGGGTAAAAAAAAATTAAGTAGTTTTCATGGTTTTGGCGTTGAGTTGGGGGTGACACGCCTCCAATAGAGCAAGAATGGAAATATACATCTCCATCACTGTGAAATCTTTTGGAAAAAATCTGTTACCTGCATCTTTAGTTTGAAATTAACCATTGATTCACCCGTGTCACATTTGAAGAACGCGGCTCCCTGTAAATCGGAGAACGCCGCACACAGTCTCGTCACTTTTCCAAAATTCAACGAAAAACAAACATTCCATTTGTTCACACGATTCAGATTTCCATGAAATTTCGCGGACAGAACGGTGGGCGAGACTAGATGTCGGAAATTCAAATTCTGTGAAATTGTTTCATGGAATTTAGTTTTTAATGAAAAAATCGGAAAATAAAAATAAAAAAATCAGAGGTTGCGGCTAATTATAATATTCGATAAAAGAAAGATCCGCCAAAATTATCATATACTCTAATATGAGATAGAAAAAAGATCTGACTAAATTACCATTTTTATAGTCTAAGTTGCGGCTAACTCCAATATTAGATAGAAAAACGATCTGCCCAAAATACCATTTTGATTGCCGCAATCTGTCAAAGTAGCGAACAAAAAAATGAATGTGGGTAAGTCCGCCGATGTGCCTAAAACACCGAGCGCTTTTCATGGAAGAGCGGTAATCAAGGGGATAAAACGAGGGGATGGAATTTAGAGGATGTGTGGCGGTGCATCGGATTCGACAAACTAGATCTATGAATCCCGCTAAATTTGGCGGAGCCAGAAACGGTAGATAAGGCTCCATCCCCGCCGCCTCTAGCGGCCCTTTACTGCCGATCTGTTAGGAATCAGGATTCGGGTTGGAATGTGTCTCTGGAAGCAGCACAGGTGTTGACAGTTATGCCAATAAACTTTCCTATTTTGAGCGCCACTCTTCGTACGTGTCCATTAATTTGACACTCCCCCTGCCAACACTAGATAAAACGGGTATCCGAGGCACACCCCTATTCATTCTTACTGTTATATATTATCATCCTCGATTCTGCTGCTGCTGCTTAATTTCTTATTATTCCTCATCCATATTTGGAAACTCAGCTAATTTGGCACTCTGTTGAAAGGTTCAGAAACCCAGGGTCGGGTCCCCCTCTGACAATTTCCCTTTGGGACAAGAGGAAAAAAGTGCAGATTTGGGAGTTTGCTGGGAAGAAAAATCACATTCTGCTTGAGTACTTTTTCTCCACATCTCTCCCATGTGAGTATGAGAATGTGCATTTTTTGGGTTTTTTAGTTCTTTCGTCTGCTCATACTTCAAGCATTCAACTTTTTCCTAAAATGTGTGCATTGTTTTGGGTTTTTTAATTGTTTCTGTGACTCTAACCGTTCAAGCTGCCAATCTGGTTATGACTTCTTTTTATCCATGGATTAATCTTCCAATGTGAGTATTAAAATGTGCTTTTCTGGTTTTTCAATTGTGTTTTTAACAGTTCAAATTGCAATCTTGTTATAAACTTTTTCTCATGGATTAATCTTATTCTGCATTGTTGCATTGGTGGTTGTTTTTTCTATAAACTTTTTCCCATGGATTATTCTTATTCTGCATTGTTGCATTGGTGGTTGTTTTTTCTATAAACTTTTTCCATGGATTCTTATTATTCTGCCTTTTTGCATTTTTTTTGTATTTTTTGGATGAAGGCCAGTGATCTCTTTGTACTATTTCAGAATAATCCATCCTCTAGACCTTAACATTGGATTGTTTATTTTGCAGTTGCTTTTTTGAAACGATAACAGTCTTGTTAACATTCTTGTATTTAAGGCTGGTGATCTGTTTCTACTATTTCAGAATAAATCCTTGACAATGGGTTGCTTATTTTGCAGTTGATTTTCTGAAACAATTACAGTTTCTCATATCCTTAATAATAATAATAATTTATTTTTTGAAGTTACATTTCAACATTTTTTGTAATTGTTATTTTTTTTCACTGTAAATTAGTTTGTAATTGTTGCTATTTGTTTTCAGGCTGTTTCCCAGTGAATATATAATTTTGTAACGGTTGTTTTTCTTCTCATGGTGTACTATTTCAACATTTTCAGTTTTGTAATGGTTGTTTTTCTTCTCATGGTGCGCTATTTCAACATTTTCAAAGTTTACAGAGATATACACATACCATTTTCCCTTTTATAAATGCATACTTTTCAACATTTTTTCACAGTTCTGTAATTGTTGTAATTGCTGTTTTTTTCATGCATTTTTCCAGTGAATACATAGTTATGTAACGGTTATTTTTCTTCTCATGGCACAATATTCTTGAAGCTTTTTAGTGAAGTTAAGATTTTTTTAAAACATTTCTATTATTCTTTTTCCTTAGTTCAATACATCTGTCATTTTCATGATAACTGTTCGAAATAACTTCTTCTCATCTAACGATAGGTTGAAGAAGATGTCCAATAAAGGTGGCACTGGTCAGGCTTGTGCTGCATGCAAGTACCAGAGGAGAAAATGCTCTCCAGATTGCCCACTGGCTCCTTACTTTCCTCCGGATCAGCCCAAACAATTCTTGAATGCCCACAAGCTTTTCGGAGTGAGCAACATCTTGAGGATCCTGAAGCAGCTTCCAGATGACAGCCAGAAGAGCGATGCAATGAAATCTATAGTTTACCAGGCCAATGCCAGGGAAAAGGATCCTGTTCATGGCTGCTTTGGAATAATTGTCATGCTCCAGACCCAGGTGGAGAGGTTGAGAGAAGAGTTGGAATTTGTGAGAAGTCAAACAATGTTTCTGGAACAGTATTACCAGAATAGGGCTGATCCATATGATAATAATTTGCAGCCTCAGCAGCAGCAGCAACAACAACAACAACAATTACAAACCCTTGGCAATGGTGGCTGCCTGCCTTCATCTTGGATTTATCCTTCTGCATATCCTCAATATGCTGGTTATGATGGAGTACAAGGGCAGGGTATCTATCGTCAATGTAATTTGAGACCCAGTAACAATTTGCTTGAGTATGAACAGAGACAGGCTTTTAGCGACTGTAAAGAAGCCTATGAATCTAGGTGAGTTATTTTTTATTTTTTATTTTTTATTTTTAAAATTGAATTGATCCTGGTTTTGTGTATGAATGTTTTAACAGTTAAAAGATCATGTTGAAATTGTTTTTGGAATAAAGTGTGTAATGTTGAAACGTCAAATGTTTCATGTTTTGGGTGAACTAATTCTTGAAATTCTTGAAATGCAGACTGTCAGGGTGAACACTTCACTCATTACCATCGTCCTCAAGATACACAACTAAGTGAAATGTTCACCCAAAACATGGATGAACACTTCACTCATCACTATCACCCATTACTATCATCAAGATAGACAACTAAGTGAAATGTTCACCCAAAACATGGATGAACACTTCACTCATCACTATCACCCATTACTATCATCAAGATAGACAACTAAGTGTTCACCTAAAACATCAGACGGCTAGAGTGAACATTTTACCCCTCATCATGGCCCATTACCATCATCAAGACAGAAAGCTAAGTGAAGTGTTCACCCACACTTCACCCATCACCCATTACCATCATTTCACCTAGACAATTTATTGAAGTGTTCACCCAAAATATCAGATCTCTAGGGTGAACACTTCACCATCACCATTATCATCATCAAAACAGAAAGCCCATCACCATTATCATCATCAAAACAGAAAGCTCAGTGAAGTGTTCACCCAAAACGTCAAGAGTTTCAATTTATTCACAAAACAATTTTGTCATTTCAATAAATAAATCCTAACTGGTTAGACTCTTTGGTTTGCTTTATGGCGAATGCAGTGCAGAGTCTTCGATGAAAGATAACCAATCTCTGGATCCTGTGGCAGATCATGAGCAGCTCAAGAGTGCGGCGGCCTTGTTCACACTCACCAACCAATACAGTTAGTTAAAGAGTCGATTGAGGGAGATATTTATTAACAGAAAACTCCCCCCATCGCATGCGTGAACGATATCCAGCAGCAGCAACTGTAATGCCCAGGTATAACCATTTTTTTACCAGATTTCTCTGGAAAATTTGGTTCTGCATGGGCATTACACCTTTTGAATACCTAACTTTGTAAACAAGTATATCGCTCACGGGAATCCACTCTCGTGTATTGAAACATTTTTGTCTGCGTTTACATTTTTGCTCAAGTTACTTCGATTACAGTCGAAGGGATTCCTTGTAATTTTGATGTTGCGTACCTATTTAAATGTAAATACTTATATTTTCAAAATTTTGCATGTGACAGCTTATTTTACCTGTGTTTTATTTTGGGTTTGTATCAATTACAATCAGTTTCATTTACATTTTTTTGAATTTAAATATTCGCTTGAGTTTATTTCTTTCAAATGTTATACAATATAAACAATTGAAATTCTACATCTATAATCAAAAAATTATATAATTTACATCATTCACATATTCCCATTAACATATTAACCTATTCTCATTATAGGTTGATAATAATAATTGATAATTGAATGTTACATTATTAATACCTTTTTTGTCTAATAGTAAAATTAGTTAGTAAAAATTTAACAACTCCCAAACTTAAATCGTTTCAGTTAAAGCATCTGATCAGTAATAATTGATAATGGGCTGTTACATATTATCAATACCTCTTGTCTTATAGTAAAATTAGTTAGTGGAAATTTAACAACTTTTAAGCTTAAATTGTTTCAGTTAAAGCATCTGAGCACTCTGTCATTTAGGCTAAATAAGTTATTTCGATTTCTATAATTTTTAGATTAAATTTTCCTTAATAAAGATGGTTCTAATTTAACTAATTTTGTTCTTTCTAATTTTGAGATTAGATTTTCATAATAAAGAATGGTGCAACCACCATTTCAATGTCATTGGCATGTACTTTTGAAAATTAACATTCAACCAATAACAGTTGCTTGATCGAATGTAATTTAAATCGAATATTACTATTTTAATGTATTCTTAATATGATAATAATGTTGAACCGTCAATTTGATTCTTAATATTAATATGATAATAATGTATTCTTAATATGATAATAATGTTGAACCGTCAATTTGATTCTTAATATTAATATGATAATAATGTTGGAGGGTTCATTTGAGTTAGTTTTTGGAGTTTATGCATTCGCAGAAATATACCTACTGCTTAAATGCAATATTTCCAATATTTTACAAAATAAATATATTTTATTTTATGTATATCAATTTTTTTTTTCGGATTTTAAAATCTATAGCTGTGTTTTTGAGTTTGTAATAATTATTTTTTATTTTTGTTAAATGATTGATTAATGTATTTGATTCAATAATTTCGTTATTTTTCATGATTGTATGTAATTTTTGAATATTTAATAATAAGAAATATTTGTCAATTTTTCGAATCCTAATAGGGATCCATCCAACAGGGATCCATCTTTTGAAACATACTTCGATTCAACTTAAAAGAAATGAACCACAGATGCCTGAAATCCAAAATGAGAAATATATGAAAATCGTTTGTGCGGTTGTTAGAAAGATATTTGTCACCTTAATATGACCATTAAGGAAGTGATTTTTTTGTGAATCGTTTTATTAGCAAAATTGTTTGGATGATTGTTAGAAAGATAATGGTAGATAATTGTCACTTTAATATGAAAATCAGTGAAATGATCTTTTATTAGTTTTTTTATGGGTTAGGTAATTAATGTTAAATTAGTAGAGTCTTGTATAGGTAAGGACTAAACTTGCAAGAATCGAGAAAAAAATGGAAGAGAATGAATTGTATATTCAATAGTGATGAATACATAAAGCAACTAAGTTAAGCATAATTGATGCAGGCACTAAGGCTAACTAAAGCTACATGCCCTCTTGTTATGTTAATGTGCATGTACACCACATGCAAGTATTGAAGCTAACTAAAGCTAAGTATGCTTTATGCTATATTTATGTGCATGCATACCAACAGTAAATGAAATGACAAGTCAACTTCTCATCATACACGTGTCACCAATGATGAGGTACTTTTGAGCTTGGTAGTAAATATGTTAGCAGTAATTGGTGCTTTTGAGCTTGGTGGTAAAGTGGTAAATATGTTAGCATTAATAACATCAAGGATGAGAACCAATAATCATGTGAAAGATGATTTAGAGATACACTAATATATTTCCATACGAACAGTTCATGGTGACATTGAGGAAAATATGTTTCATCCAATAAGGAACCATTAAATATAAGTTCTTAATCTCCTTATGTGTTAGGCATCAATGAAATAAGAAGTCAGCTTGTGATGATGAAAAGTGTCACTAATGATGAGGTAATTTTGAGCTTGGTTGTGAATATGTTAGCACTAATTATGCAAAAGATGAAAACAATATCTCCAATTTTAGAGATACACTAATATATCTCCATACCAAGGATTCATCATGGAAATGAGGAAAAACTCTCCAATTTTAGAGATACACTA
This sequence comes from Pinus tabuliformis, assembly GCA_031772625.1. Lineage (NCBI taxonomy): Eukaryota > Viridiplantae > Streptophyta > Pinopsida > Pinales > Pinaceae > Pinus > Pinus tabuliformis. Next base: position 67,362,272 of record CM062810.1, on the reverse strand, counting down.
ATATATCTCCATACCAAGTATTCATCATGGAAATGAGGAAAAACTATTCATCCAACAAGGATTCAACAACTACAAGTTCTTCAATGTCACATGATAACTTTGACATTAGTTTAGTGAAAGTGAAGGACTTTCATATTTTGATGATATAAATTCCAAGTCAAGTTCTTACGATATGACTATCCACTTTGTAGACCTTTCTAGATCGCACAATTACTTGTGCCAACTTTTCATTATCATTGTACTTCAATTTTGGTCCAAATATCCCTTAGATAATAAATGACATGTCTATGGAGCAATCCATCTTCTTAAAACAAAACCATATTGATGGTTGATTCAGACTTTGCGAGATATAATAAGAAAGCACGATTATATTGAAAACTTAGAAATGGGGATGGATGAAAGCGTTCTCCAAAGCACCAAAATATCAGTGCACTTGATCATCCTACACAAATACGACTCCTTTTCTTAGAAGGGACATGAAACTTTTTGTAATCTCATTGTAGTTTATAATTGGTGAGTCATGCTTGATGACACTAACATATTGCCTCAATATTAAAGGGTTACACCATAATCCCATACTTGGACACAATAAATCCAAAAAATCTCCAAGAAACAAAAAAAATTGCACTTGTGAGGGTTGAGTAAAATATTCTACTATTTGCACTTCTTGAACACAACTCAAATATGGGCCAATTATTTAGCTCTTTGCTTCAGACAAGTAGCTAAATTCTTCTTGTAGGCCTTCACTATGTGCTTAATGTCATGGATTGCATGAGTTATCTTGTTGGAAAGTTGCATTAGTGTTTTTAAGATAAAATGCCATTTTTCAATAGGCAAAAATGCCCAAGAATAGATGATGTCTATTTTAAGTTCATCTTCTTGATGAATCTAAATTTGATTATGACCATAAAAGCCAACCATGAAGGAGAAAATTTCATTTCTAGCACTTGTTGACGATCTAACAAATGAAACTAATGTCATAATTATCCTTTGGACAAGCTTAGTTGAGATCTTGAAAGTTAATACATTTTATATGCTCCCCTACATTTTATCCACAAGAAAAAGGTTACACACCTATTTTCTTAAGGGGGACTAGGTAGATAAACCCCACATTCAATGTTTATCTACCTCTACCTTGATACTAGTGACCCGACCTTTAGATTAATTAGTCATGGCCTTTATAAAAAAGGTTTAGCATTATTATGAATCTTTATCTCATGTTCATAAATTATAAGATTAATGCCCAAAATTTATTTATATGACCAAATGAAAACATTATGGAACTATTTGAGAATAACAATACAAGTTTAAAATTCCTTAAGAAACAATCTTTTGAGGTGGTATCAATTAGTATAGTTGTAGAAATATTCACCCTGTTACCCTTAGAGTACACATCCTACATAGGAATCAAGCTTTGGTATCAATATGATTCTCTTCATGGAATCAAACCAACCTCTATTTGACTCTATTTAGGAAGAAAATGAGATATATGGGGCATAATTTTTGATGATATTTAAATAATAGCCATATCTTCAAGGATAAATTCACCTAAAGGCAAGATCATGTCCAAAAATTCATTTGAACAAAGGGCATTGAAGGCCCAAATGGGTGACAAGAACCATTCATACTTCTCTTCAAGGTAGAGATCATGATAAGGGCATGCAAAGTCCATTTAAATGAATAGTTATGGAACTTCCATTACATATAAGGGCATCACTATACCTATATAACTAGTTTGATTCAAGAGTTGAAACACTTGGAATGCTCTTTTGAAATAAGATTTGAAAGGGATTGAGTGCAGAGGCAAAGATCTCTCTTCAAAGTATGAAATTAAAAAAAGGAGCATGATCTTCATTGGTGATTGATGGAGTAATGTATGTAGACGAGGATGTGACATAACACACTGGTGCCAGAAGTGGAAATTACCCATGAGAGATTTATTCTTAAACATTCCAACGTCGACACTCTTAAATGAAGCATTAGAATCTTTCACAGGTGAATCAGTGATATGTTCATCACAAACTTAAAGCTAGGATCAAGCACACAATATGATAATTGTTCAATCATTAATTTTTTCTTAACTAGGGGAATTTGAGCACTTGAAAGATTGGAGACACAATGTCCTTCATTTCATCTAAAGATAAGGCTATAATCAAGAGGAGCATATACTATTTAGACATTATCATGATGATCTTGCAACCTAGCTCAATGGGAAAAATCATAATGTTTCCATGTGGTTTGAAAGAATGACCAACAGATTCCTTTAATAATGTAGCTAGGGAGGTGTGTTCAAGAGAAACTAAATCTCTCCAAACAAACAATGCTATGACATAGGTAAAGGCTCCTTCATCAATTATGCATTTAAATATGCTCATCCCATGAGAAAGTACTTGGATCTAAATTGCAACATTCCCTCTGTGTGTGGTATTTGATGACCAAGTGGTATTCTGGGTACCATTAGGTGTATTTTTACAAAAGGGATGGGCCCAACGGCCTTGAGTATGCTTGAAAGAGGAGACAGGCCTAGGGGCCTTAGGAGATGATCCTAGGGGCCTTGATTATACTGGAAAAATGGAAATATATGTTGATGCTAAATATTTCCTTTTGAAACTTGTAAAAGTGAGGAAAGTTTTACATAGTTATGAATTTATGTAATAAAAATACATGTGTGCTACTATAACACACACATTATTTCCTCTTTTCTTATATTTGAATTTATCTTTAGATTGATGTTGAGTACCTATTTAAATGTAAATACTTATATTCTCAAAATTTTGCATGTGACAACTGCATTTTATCTGTTTCATTTTAGGTTTTTATCAATTACAATCAGTTTCATTTACATTTTTTTGGATTTAAATGTTCTCCTGAGTTCTAAGATTTCTTCCAAAAATCATATACAATATAAACAAATGTGAAAATCTACATTCACATAATCAGAAAATTATATAATTTACATCATTCGCATATTCTCATTATAAGTTGATAATAATAATTGATAATTATGAGTTAATAATAATAATTGATAATGGACTGTTACAGATCATCAATACCGTTTGTCTTATAGTAAAATTAGTTAGTAGAAGTTTAACAACTCACAAACTTAAATCGTTTCAGTTAAAGCATCTGATCAGTTTGTCATTTATGCTAATAAGTTAGCTCGAGTTCTATAATTTTGACATTAAATTTTCCTTAGTAAAGATGGTTCTAATTTAACTAATTTTGTTCTTTCTAATTTTGAGATTAGATTTTCATAATAAAGATGGTGCGACCACCATTTCAATGTCATTGGCATGTACTTTTGAAAATTGAATGTAATTTAAATCGAATTTTACTATTTTAATGGATTCTTAATATGATAATAATGTTGAACCGTCCATTTGATTCTTAATATTAATATGATAATAATGTTAGAGCGTTCATTTGAGTTAGTTGTTGGAGTTTATCCATTCGCAGAAATATACCTACTGCTTAAATGTAATATTTCCAATACTTCACAAATTAAATATATTATATTTTATGTATATCATTTTTCCTTTGGATTTTAATAATATCTGCAGCTGTGCTTTTGCGTTTGTAATTTTTGGCCCTGTTTTCGTTAAATTATTTTCATTTTTGTTAAATGATTGATTAATGTATTTGATTCTGCACTCTCGTTATATTTTTCATGAGTGTATGTAATTTCTGAATATTTAATAATGAGTAATAATATCCATGATGGGAACCACTAATCATGTGAAAGATGAAAACCATATCTCCAAATTTGAAGATATACTAATATATTTCCATATGAAGAGTTCATGGTGACAATGAGGAAAATATGTTTCATCTAACCAGGAACCATTAATTATAAGTTCTTAATCTCCTTCTGGGTTAGGCATCAATGAAATAACAAGTCAACTTGTAATGATGTAAAGTTTCACTAATGATGAGGTAATTTTGAGTTTGGTGGTGAATATGTTAGCACTAATTTGAAATTGTATTTTTTAATTTATAATAAATTAAGAATTTGGATTAAAATATTTAAGGGTTGTATTTTAATTTTAAACTATTTAAATTAAGAGTTAAATTTTTTGAAATGTTTTTTTTTTATTAAGATTATTTGAAAAAAATGTGACATCTTTTATCTTTCAAGAGAAATGTATAAATCAAATCTCTATTTGAAAAATATGTGAGTATTATTTATTAATTGCGCTAAACCAATCCCTTGACATTAGACTATGTAATTCCCTTGGCATCCTCCTACCATGGTTGATAGGTGGGTTCAAGGGGCAGTGCCCTTAAGTTCTAGCTTCTATGCACACATTTCACGAGTCTATATTTATTGACTTCAATAATGTGACATGTATCTTTTTCAACGATTTATTTATATAAAAAATACAAACTAATAATTAATATTATTATGTCTATGTGCCCACTATATAACATGTATTTAGAGATGGATATATACTTATAGTTATAAAATTGACAATAGATTTAATCACTAAAATTTATAGATATACATATTCTACCCATTTCTAATTTAAATTGATAATAAATTTAATGACTAAAATTTACAAATATACACATTCTACCCATTTCTAATTTTAAACTTATAATTTTCCAAATGAAAATATAAAACTAGTTAATCTATATGAAAATTTAATTTTATATATATTCTATTGATTACTTTACTTAATTTACATAGCATGTCTATCACTTAATCAATTCATATAATTTTATATATATTCTATTCATTACTTTACTTAGTTTACATAGTAATATGTCTATCATTATAGTTACGTTGTCTTCTAATTTGTGGGAGTTGAACCCTTAGCTTGGAGATGTGCTATGTTTAGCATAAAAGGACATTTGGAAGCTTGTGATGAAGACTTTCGCCACTTTTGTGCTATGTTTAGCATAAACAAATAAAAAACATATATTAAATATTTCACACTAACTAAAAAATTTCAAAAAAACTAAAACTACTTTGCTTTTGTGTTACATTATTTCCCTAATCGTTCCCTTTCATTAAAATCAAGTAAGGATAAAAATTAAAAGAGAAGCTACATATTATTTGCTTCCCATCTCTTTTTATATATAATTAATTTTAATTTTAATTTAAAGTAAAAAACTGTATAAAAAGAGACTAGATGCAAATAAAAGAGAATGGTTGGGAAATATATAGTTTATATTTTAATTTTTTCCTTTCTAAGGGGAATGATCAGGGAAATAATGCAACACAAAAGAAAAGTAAATTTAGTTTTTTTATTTATATTTTTATTTTTTAGTTAGTGTGCAATATTTAATATATGTTTTTTATTTGTTTAAATTAGAATTAGAATTAAAATTGTTTCATCTACATATGTTACTGATGTTGATGATAATTAACATTTACTAAGGTTTAAAATTTATATATATATCTATATATATATATATATATATATATATATATAGCATGTCAAATTTAATATGAAATTTTACTCCAAAATTTTTTTCTTTCAATTTTTTTTTATCTAACTTCAAGGTTGCTGAACTTGAATTCGAAATCGAACAATGTGACATAGGATGCAACAAACACACGTTGGGTTTAGGAGAGCTCGGGGTTATTCCTCCTCCTTCCAACAACAATGGCTTCCAGTTCCTCAGAAGACATGACTTTGCCTATGTTGCATAGGATAATGTTTAGGGTAGACCCTTTTCCTAGAAGATTTCCACCAAAAGAACATGTTATGGACTATTTTAATGTGAAACCATTCCCTATACAAGAACTACTTATGGATCAAATCTCTGAATGTCTTATATGCAAAGCTTTCAAATTTATCAAACGTTGTGTTGAAAGTGTCTGAATCTAATAATATTTCAACTATATATAGTTTTTAGGTCTTTTTGAGGCAAGAGTGTGACATACTTTGCATATTTGAAACCTATTCAAGTTTTGGTGGATGAATATTGTTGGATCCAGATCCAAGGAATGGAGTTATGGCTCTGGTGGTTACATGAAGTCATGGGCATTCTTTCATAAAGATATTTGAAGTTTGTACCACATTCATGGATTTCAAGCATATGTAGAATGTGAAAAGAGATGTATCTGAGTTTTAAGCAACTAGTCGACATTTTTTAGGTGTTGCAGTTGGAAATGCAAATTAAATTTATTTGATGGCATTTTACTCAAATGTTGGTTTTACTTACTTCCATATTCCCCACTTCTCCTATCGACGTTCCTTTGCACCTCTTGGTGCAAATGCTAGTTATTATAATGTTGCATTGAGCTAATTTGACTTGAACAGATATTGTTATTTTTAATTAGGTTTCTACATGAGCAAACATTTTTTTTTTCCTAATTAGATAATATAAACAGATTTATATTTTTAAAATTTCTCAATAAATATCATGGAAAATAAATTTATATGACTTTTTGCAATTTTAATGAAGATAAATAATAAATTTATATTAATCTTTTAATATATTATCATTATACTTGAATACGCAATGATTTTAGCATGTGATCATTTGTTGATAACTTATACCATAAAAGCCTCAAAAACTTACAGGGAGGTTAGTGACAACTTTTTGTTATAAAATATATTGAAGGATGTTTTCCTTTCTTATATAGAATATTCCTATCACATATATATTTGACTTTCACGACATAACAATTGGAAAAATAATAAGATAATAACATATATCTTTTGAGCCATCTTTCTTTATTTTTACAATAATACATTATATAATAATATACTATATGACATGTAATTACACATTTTGTTTCAAATTATTAGTTTTTGTATAAATTGTGGTTATATATGTTTTTTTAATTTTTAATTTTTTATTTTATTTTATTGATTTTAATATATGTTAAAAGGAATATATTGCAATGTGTTGGAGACAATTTAAATGGTCAAATATATAGTTAAACATGTATTTTAATTTCAAATTAATAATTTTCCTATAGTATTGCATTTTCTATTTCTGCTACCAAATATGGAAGGATATCTATTGTTGTTTTTAAATTATGTATTTTTCTTTTGTTATATATATCATCATTTTTGGGTGCTAATCCATAAGCAAAACCACACACATGTATATATAATTTCTTTATTTCTTACCATGATATAATATACAATTTGTAGTTACATCATTTTATTAGATTATGAGTTTTGTATATAGCTTGTGGTTACATGCATTGTTCCCAACTATAAATTTTTAATCTCATGGACTTTATTCCAAATTTTATACTTTTGTTATAAGTTTGCATTTGCATTGATTTTATTTGAAAAAATATAATTAATTTTACTTGAACAAACAATACTTATTTTATTTGGTTTATGACGTGAATAAATCTTGTTATTCAATTAATTAGGTAAATTACATTTCCCCAATTCAAAATAATCTTCATGGAATTTAAAATATTAATCATTTGGGCTTGGGATTTTATCCTTTTGAATAAAAGTGATAATCCCTTCCCATTTCCATTTTGATCTCCTTCATAAGATATAATTTGTCATCATGGTTCACAAACCTATACAGGTAAGTTGTCATTTCCCCTATCTCAAATATCTTTATTGTAGGAGGTTACTTAATAAATGATTAGTACTGACATCTATCATATCACTAAAATCTATTTGATAATGGATCTATGTTAAGAAAAAGTAGAGCTTAGATTATCGATAACTAATTAAGTACATTTCCTAAATTATGGACTTCAAATTGTCTCAAAATATATAGAGAGATCCAAGTGTTGTATTTTTATGAACACCATAATCTCTTGAATTTCGGATTTTTAGGAGTTTTTGTAATCATTGCATTTTCTCTTTTCATGGATACCAATTATATTACAAGGAAGGGAATGATATTAGCCCATGTTTGAATGAATATCAAAGATCTAAAGAATGAATCACTTTCTAATGTGAATTTTAGTTGATGAAAAGAGATAAATTGAAACTTGAGTGAGAATGCTATAAATTAAGCAAAAAGAAATTATGATCCATTGAAGTTTTTAAATATGAATGAGTGAATATTAGTAGGATTGATTTGGATAAATGATATAGTTTCCTATTTTGACCCTCTATTTCAACTTTATTACAAACTAGTCAATGCTAATCCCATTTAGAGTTTGATATTGGAAGTGAAAACCTTTTTTTATGTGGCCTAACACAAAATATTTATGAAAGGTAGGCTCTGGTGACAAAACTTAACTAGAATATTTTTATGATGACTCAACCCAACAATATAATTGATTTGTTTTTATGTAATTCCTTACCTAATTTGTTAAGATTGTTTAAATAAATAGTAAAATATTTTCCCTACCAAAAATTGGATTGAATGAGATTCCTATCAGTTTATGCTAATTTGACATTATTGGAATGATACTTGGTGAAAAATAGTGTGTTATAAAGGTACATTGTGCATCAATATTTATGTGTAAATTCACAAGTAGAATATGTTTCCATTAGCCCTTCAAACATGATTTATATTGGGGTATTTTTGAAATTTTATTATTTCATAATATTATTCATAGTGATGTCCATGGGTGTCCAAATGTATATTCATATTTTCCATTGAAATGTGCAGATGTAAGACTACAATGATAAACACTCATATAAGAAGTAAATTACAATATAATATGAATATTAGATATAAAATCAAGAAAAATAATAGTGACACTATTACCCAACATAAAAAACATTGCTCCTAAATATTCATTCAATGTAAATAATTTTAATTAGAAAATTTCACCTAATGAAACTTTCCAATAAGAAAATATTCCTAGAGTCGGTACACTTTTCCATGAAGAAATTAAATGATTTGTCTACTTTAAAATGGAAATTGAATACAATAGTCACCTATCTTTATAAATTATATGGTAAATATCACATCTTTAAAGTTTTCTCAAGTTAGTTTTGTTTAAAGGTGCATTAGAGAAGCTAATTCAACGTTTTTTTCAAGCATTTTTAGTCATTTTCTAGGCTAAAAATTGTTGTAATTTTTTTCCTTAGTTTACTATTAAATTTATCCTTCATCTTGATATTTTATGCAATTTTAATGGCTAAATATTATGTTGTTATAAGCTTTTGTTTTGGTACAAATTACTTGTTAGTGTGAAAATTCCTGGAAGGTGTACCAAAAATACTTCACTTAATTCACTAGGTAACAAGTGACCCTAACAACAAGTTGATGGTTGCTGTCATCTTAGATCTAAACCAAAAATAGAAAACCTGCAATAAAAGAAGATATAACCCAAAACAAAAAGCAACAATATAAACTATCTAGTATAATAACCCAATTGGAAAGACAATTTTAAATGAATTAATCTTTTATTGATAACACCTGGCGAAGGAGATCTACAGATTGGTCTATAAGTCCTCCTCCATGGGATGGGTCCTTTGATATCCTTAATGCTTCAGAAAATTGATCCTCTCTCTTAATGTGAAAAACCCAAACAAAAGTGAAGAACTCAAAATGGAGCTCAAGAAAAATGACGATAATGTTGACGATGTATGATCATGGTGAAAATGAATGAAAAAACCCTCCTTTAAGCAAAGTATGGAATTAATCTTGAAAATGGAGAATAATAAAATATTATTAACCAAATTCAGATCTAACTACTTGGAATGCTTTATTGTATTTATTGGAGAGGGAAAAAGAATTTAAAATGGTTAAATACCTTTATTTAGAAATAATTAACAAACAAAATGATTTATTAATTATTTTGCGAGAATCAAGAAAGGTGTGAAATAAAAATAATTATTAAATAGTGATTTAATAATTATTCTAATAGAAGAAATAAGGAAATTCAAATAAATAATTATTTATTTAAATATTCCTAAGGGATTTAGTCAAATGTGATAAGGAATAATTATTAAATAATGATTTAATAATCATTCCTAGAGAAAAATAAATAAATAATGATTTATCTAATTATTCTCACGGGGTTTTTTTTTATTTAAATCAGAAAATAATTTAATAAAAGTGGTTTACTAAATTAGTTTCCATAATGAAAGTGATATTACTATGGTAAAATTAAATCTACATGTAGTATTTCGATCCACCTAGTTAGAAATGGTTAGGTGATCATTTGGTGATAACAGATTATCCCCACATGTATGAGTGTTAGGAGAAAATCGTATGACCGAAACACATTGTAAATTACACTTCCATGAGACGCCAAAAGGGGAGTCAAAGAGAGAGAGAAAGAGATCTGAAACAAGTTAAGGATGGAAAAATAATGGAGGGGGCGAGACCTACAATACTGATAGAAGTCTCATTTTTATGTGGTAGTACATGATCTCAAATGAGGCAGGGGAGGCATACCCATACCCATCGAGATAATTGAGAACCAAGAATAATGATGATCCCAACAATGTGGGGCTGAGCTACAAAGTACATGATATATGATACATGATACACTGGCATCAATGGGCCAGAAAATAATACAATGGATACCATATACATAATGCACCTAGAAAAACATAAGCCATGACTAAATACAATATCATATGAGTACATGAGATATAATGCCCCTTAAGATGACATGGGGAGGGGAGATCACAACCAAGGAAGCCCTGTAGAACAGGAAAGGGCTCTAAAGATCTGAATGGATCATCTAGAGGAGACATGCGTGTTATGAGCACTACAAGCAATTGAAATCGAACCCATCAAATCTACGGAACTGCATTGGAGGTTGGATCAACATATGTGGTCATTCGGGCATGTGGGGGGCTACCTGAAGGGCCACCCCCTCATGAGGTCTGAAACATCTCACACACACCCGAGAATCACTGGGATAATCATTTGGATCACCGAACCATCAAGTATATGAATCTCAATCATGTGATAAGGAGCTGATGTCAAGCACATGAGAAACAACCAAGTCAAAGGGCAATAATGAGTCACTTTTCTTGATCTGAGGCACCAAACAAAGATGGAAGATGGAACCAAGGTACACCACCCTCTAGACTACTCTTCTAGAATAAATGTGTTGAGGTCGATAGAAGAAAGCCCACCAGAGTTAAGGAAATGAGGAATCCTCAACAAAGGCATAAGGGAATATAGTAGAGTGACTGATGGACTAACACTAGGGATAATGATGGAAGGAAACAAAATGGATGGTAGACTGACGAATTCCATTTTCAGAGCATAATAAAAAGTGGTTGACCTAGCAGTGACTGACTCGATTCCAGAGGGGATGGTTGATGACTCAAACGGGGGTTCGGTAAAGATGGAGCAGAAGGACTGGAGGCCAAATATGAATAAAATGGAAGAAATGTGGCATGACGATGAATGAAACATTGTAATGGGACGTAATGGGGACTCGGAACAAACTCCATAAGTACAAGGGTGACACATCTTAGATGCTCTGAACAAGGGTGACTCGATGATGCTGCCACGTGGGGGAGGCCTAGTGGGGACCATGAAAACATGAGTAATTGATGGTTACTCATGACGAAAATTGACACATGAGTCAACCAGTGCAAAAGTAAAGTGGTACTAGAGTATGGGTGTTGGGCGCGGGATCCCTTAAGGGTAGTTTTGGGGCTAAGAGCCCAGATTTTGGTCCAACTTTGTAATTACAATGTAAAGACTCCGCATTTTGTGGGCATGGAGTGCTTAGTTGTTAAAGAGTTAAAGGGTTGTCTACCCTTATTTTGATAATGTAATGCGGGCTATAGAAGATCTACCCATGATCCACGGACCATGGAATTGTATAAATAGAGCGAAGCTCTAAGTAGATAAAAAAAGAAGTGAAGAATAAGAAATAGATAGAATAATGAAGATATATGTGAGATAGCTTTGAAGTGTAAAGTCTAGTTTTGGGTCATAGTGTAGGAAGAGGCTCAACGCCTGAGTGTGCAGAGGCCTAGTAGTTTGCAGCTGAGTGCGTGGACCCCTGTAGCTGAGTGCACAGGGCGAGTCAAGTCTGTAATCATCTGGAAGTATTAATAAAGAGAAGTTTCTATCAATTTTGTGTCTTTATTTCCTGTTTTATGCATCTGTTATATTGGGTATGAATTTCACTTCTAATGCTTATATGATGCACAAATGTGTATAACTGTATTGGTTAAGTGAACACAAGTTAGAATATCTATTTACATGAAGATAATTAAGATCTGTTAATAAGATAAGTAAGATACTTGGCGTAGTTTGGGAAACATCACATTTCGCTGCCCTAGCAGCGTGAAAGCATCTCAGCCCCTAGTTAGGGCTTCGCGAAAGCCAATGGTAATAGATCGCGAAGGTACTGAAGGTTAGAACAGAGTGCGAAGTGACCTGCGTGAAGGCAAGGTCTAGTTGGAATAAACCGACATCACAACCATCTCAAGGGTGCGGAAACTTGGTTCTAGCATCCCCCCATACTGCTTCGGGTGAGACTTCAGTCCGTGCCCCGTGGGTTGATGCTGAAAGGGCTAGTAGTGTAGGGATTTGTTTGGCTAAATAACTTTGAACCTGGGTCAAGCTCCCATAAGCCAACAAATGGTTCCGTTGTCGGGACCAAAATTTGCATAGAGATGTGTGATGTCGTATCATTGGAATCCAACTAAGAAAGAAATTGAAGGTTGGTTGGACAGAAGAATTCATGAGTTCACGGCGTAGGAGAACAGAAACCCATGACTGTCAAAAGAAGAGTGGCTAGACAGATACCTGTATACAGAGATCCATGAATTCTTTTTCACATCCTTCCCTACTGAGCTATACGAGTGGATCGCGAAGCTAGCACATAGCTAAGGAAGGTGGAAACTTGATGGTCCTATTGTGTGGACCCCAGAGCTAGTGCGAAGGTTGGAAGCATTGGAGGATAAGATCGCACGTGTCGTTGATCATTGGCTCGATCGTATTATAGGAGGATTCGTTATTGAGTTTGCGGTTAACACCTCAGTCAGCTATAGTGAGGCATAGTGACGCTTTCTCAAAGGACTGCGAGGTAAGTACGTAAAGTCTTTGAATACTTGGATTAAAATGCCATTATGCAAAAAGCAGGTTATGTAGTTACCTTGATGTTCGAGGCTATGCGAAGTGGAAAGATTTACAGGAATGAAGGAAACAAAGGTCCAGAAAATAGCCCCTTGATTTCACCTCTGCGAGGGGACAAGGAAGAGCTCGTGAAGGTCTCTCCACGAAGTGCTGTCCACCTGATAAGACAAGGAATTTCGCGAATACCACCTCCACCCACACCACCACTGGCTCCACCACCACCACCACTTCGATTCAGCATGGCAAACACAGTGAAGTTGCCTGTGTTCAAAGGTTTGGGAAATGAAGATCCAGACCAATTCTGGTTCATTGTAAGGGCTATATGGGAAGCACAAGGTGTTACAGATGACCATATAAAGAAAGCGACACTGGTTAGTGCCCTGCAGGATCGTGTGCTGACCTGGTATATTAAGTATTCCAACGATAACCCGAATGCGAGAGTCACAGATATCCAAACAATGCTAAATAGAGAATTTAGCAGGCCTAAGTCTGAAGTGCAGTCGATTGTGGGATTCAAAGAGATCACGATGCTACTAGGTGAGACTCCTTGGGAACTAGATCAGAGGCTAAAATGTATGATTCGCGAAGCCAATATGAATCTGACAGATGGACAACATCACGAGTGGTTTGTACCTTTGCTAATACCACATTTAAGGAGTGCACTATCACAGAAGAAGATAACAACTTAGGCAGAGGCCTTAGATATTTCTATGAGGCTACATGAGACCCCGATGCAAGATCCTAACCTAGGAGTTCAGCAGATCCACATGCAGTAGAAGAATCTGCGCCTTGAGATGCAGAGTTTGAAATAGGATAGGACGGTTCGACCAGAAGTGCGCGAAGAAGTGTAGTGCATAAAATGCAAGAGTCAAGGTCATGACAAAGACCACTTCTCGGTCTTTACAAATTACCTCACAGGAGGAGGACCGATGCATTTAAGGCTGGAAGCTCAAGCGGACCTAGCGCGGTGCCTACTTTGTGGTGCGTGATCTACCAAATAGCCAAAAAAAATGCCACGGACAATTGTCACTTGTTACAGAAGTATAAGCAAACTTTGCAACAATTGTTCTTGCAACTTTTGTAGGTTGGTGGGACATAATGAGCGTACTTGCAGAAGCTATGAATTGATGGTGGATAGAACTCCCACCTACAGAGTTCAGGCCGAAACGCGGCCCCTTGACAAAAATGTAGGAATGGTGCGGATAGGATTTCATGGGCGCGGACGAGGCTGAGGCGGAGGAGGACCTAGTAGAGGTCGTGGATAGTTGATTTGCTACAATTGCGGAGGGACAGGACACTATGCCCACGATTGCACGAATCCAACGCACCTGTCGTGTAAATATTGCACGCTGTTTGATCATGAGATGGAAGATTGTCCTACGCTGATAGCTAGGATACGTGACAAAGGAGCGCTACCACCTTCCTCGACTCAGAACCTACAGATGATGAGGTTTAAGCCATGCGAGGAAGATCTAAATGTAAACATTGTGCCTCGAAGTGGAATCACGACAGGAGATGACAAAGGGAAACAACCAGAAGACAGTACTTGGGTTCGCAAAGCCTTGGAGAAAGAGGTCGAGTTTGATTTTGAGTGTGCTCGGGAAACCTTCATGGAATTTAAGAAGAGCTTTGTTGATGCCTCCACTTCAGGAAGAAAAGATAAACTGGAGCTGAAGATGGACCCATCCATGCTCACAACTTTCCTGGAAACTTGTATGAAGTTACTGCGCGACAGTAAGGTTGTGAAAGGGTTATAGGAGCTCATCAACAGATGTGCTGGGACCGCGCTAGGAGAACCACACGTAGTCCTAAAGATCGGAAAGCATAAGACAAGGACATGCTGTGAAATGAGACTCACTGCACAGATAGGAGAATATGAGATGGATCAAGTCATTCTGGATTTGGGATCAGATGTGAATGTTCTACCAAAACAGACATGGGAATGAATGGGGAGACCTGGGTTGCAATGGTCTCCAATTTGGGTAAGGATGGCGAATTAGTAGAAAATAATACCCATGGGCTGATTGCAGGGAACAACTGTGGATATTGAGGGAGTGAGCACGCTAGCGGATTTTGAAGTAATAGAGATTGTTGATGACAACAATCCCTACCCTGTGCTCTTGGGAATTGATTAGGCCACTGATATGAATGGGGTAATCAATTTGAAGAAGCGAAAAATAATCTTTGAGAAAAAGTCATTGCGCACAATTATACCCTTGGACCCTGCTGAAGGATCGCGCTATACGGAGCCGGTCCGTGACTATGAGAGTGACGATGATCTGAACTGCATCTATAAGATAACAGTGAGAGACCAAGACTGGGTGGATCCCACCGTAGATGGATGGATTACATGGGAGCTTGAGAGCCCCCGCACTTCGGATTCTAATGAGGAAATAGAATGCTGGCAGAATTGGTTACACGAAGTAACTACGCTGAATTGCAATATGATGACCAGGTTGTTGCATTGCGTGTCGAAAGAAGTAAGAGATATGCCTACTTATTATGGCCTAAATGAGGTAGATACCTTCTTGGATGCATTTGAAAGGGAGGTACCAGAAAAGAAACACTTCCAGGCCTTGGACTGGGTGCTACGCGCTACGACCGTGAGATGGTGGGGTATGCACAAAGGAAGCTTTAATGATTGGCGCGAATGTAGGAGAATGATGCGGACATGATTTGGGAAGCCTAAGATGCGATTGACAGACAAGTATGATGGGTAGGATGATCCACGTGCGCATCTAGCCAAGTGGACGTAGGCCTATGGAGAAAAGCCCCAACTTGCGTAGAGGCACATGTACCCTGCGCTAAAATACTTGGTCAATAAGCATGTGTTGGGGGGGAAAACTTGCAGATGGATCTTAATGTTGGGAAGACATTATGTAGGAAGAGCAACTGCGCAGAAGATTCTACGCACAGAAGCATTCAACAAAGTACTAGAAACCACGCTGACCAAGGTATGCAATGCGCAACGAAGTGATTGGGACCTATGCATACCTGCAGTGTTATGGGATTATCGAACGACATGAAAGAAACTAACTTGATAAACAACTTTTAGGCTTGTCTATGGAGTGGAAGCCATAATTTCTATGGAATATATCGTGCCTAGTCTGCGCATAGCACCGCTCACAGGTATGACAGATCACAGAGCCCTGGAGGAGAGGCTCACGCAGCTGGAAGAGCTCGAAGAAGAACGATTTTTGGCTGGATTCCACCAGCAGGTCCAAAAGCAACACGAAAAGGCATGGCACGACTGACACATCAAGCTGCGCACATTCAAGGTAAACGATCTGGTTTTGTTGTATGATAGTAAGTTTGATAAATTCCTAGGGAAATTCAGAATGCACTAGTTAGGGCCATATATTATTAAGGAGATTATAGATGGTGGCGCAGTACAGTTGGTAAAGTTGAATGGTGATCCCTTCCTAGGAAAAGTGAATGGCAGTCATTTGAAGCCATACATAGGTGGCTTGGCCACTTGACTAGCCGATCAAAGCACAGTCTTAGCACTCTAGACAGTTGAAAGGAGGCACGAGACTATAAACTACTGTGCCCATGAATTGCGCGATGTCAAGACTGCGCGTAGTAGCGAAGTGTCACAAGGTTCGCGATAACGTGAAGACAGCTATGCTGGCGCGCAGGTCTATCAGAAAGTGACCGTTATAGTCACTATTCACGATGTGATGCTTGGTTTGAGGCTAAATGGAGCAAGTGACAGGAATTTAGGCGAACTTTATGGGCTAGATTCTTGAAAATCTGCCAGCAATCTAACATTAATGGACCGAATGTGGGGAGAATGTCAAATTCAAATTTGAAAGGCACTATCAATTACAAGTGGCTGTCCAACAAACAACACTTGGCAATTTGAGAATTGAGTTGTTGTGTGCTCAGGTATTCATGAACCAAGACTTATTCGACATCCTAAAAGCGAATTCATTGTTTTAGCAATTACCAGAGACACTGAGAGAATTGTGGAATAGCACTATGTCAGCACCCGAAGAATCCATGGACATAAGAGTAGTGACAGCCAAGGAAGCCGTGCAAGAAATTGTGGAAGTAGAAGCCCCAAAGAGCGTTGGAATAATTGTTGAGGTCTTTAAATCACTGCACACACCGAGACCTAAGAAGGACAAGTAGGACATGATACTGGTGCACGTATCACCCAGAAATCCACTCAGGACCAAGCTCACATTAGAGGAAAAGGGGAAAGCCATTAATCTGGAGGCTGATGAGGAGGAAGAGTTTGAAGAAATCCTAGTGGAGGAGGAGGATGTAGAAATGGAAGTTGAAACCCAGGGCGCGGACCCTATCACCAGGCTGCCAGAATATGTTCCTCCGCGAAAGGGTAAAGCTAAGGTTCCAAAGGATATAGATGAGAGAAATAGCTCTCTACAAACTCCCCTGCTCCCAGACGATATTGTGTTTGAAGGAGCGCACTTCAGACGGGTTCCCATGCTAAAATTTGAAGATTGGGACCTCACGGACCATGAAAAGTTCCCGCATTTATTGACTGTGAAGCTAATGCGCCAGAAGATAGACACACTAGCTAGAATGATAGAGTTGGAGCTACGCAAATGGCTCAGAGGTGTTGAGAAAGTAGGGTTGCTAAACCTGCTCTGGGTGCCACATTACCACCGTGCCCTAGTGACCGTTTTCATCATCAGGCAGCTTCTTTGCTTGGTGCATGATGGGTGCTTGTGGCTAGAGGAGCCCATCCCCATCACATACCATTTGATTCACCGGATTACATGGCTCCCTTGCTCAAGGGTGGATCCAGCAAACATTTCGGAGGGAAAAGGAGGCGAGTTGGCCCTCGCGGAGGCAATGAAAAAAAAGTTCAAGTTGGAGAAGAAGAAGCAAGGGTATGCCATCTCCAACATCATTAACCCTGTGGTTAAGGTTGTGACATAGATATTGGCAGGGAAGGTGATGCAGAAGTGCCACGCAGATGAGGTGCTTGCACTAGTGGCGCAATGCATAGAAGGGGTCTAGTTCAACTGAGCAAACTATCTATGTAGTGAGTTCCTTGAGAACTACCATGAGGCACAGGAGTAGGGCAAAACATTTCATTACACATGGTTCCTTTTGTTGATAGTAATGGTGGCATGGGAGTTGCCCAAAGATAGCTAGTTCCCATCGATCGCGTAGGACCTTCTAGAGGCAACGAAGTATGCTTCGCTCTAGGCAACTAGGGATGCATAGAGGATAAGGGAGAGCAAGATATTTTGGGTGCTCTTGGAGATGAACATCAGGATGAGGATCAATCACAAGCCACAATTGTCATCCACAGTCTACAACAGTCTGCAGAGCTTTGCAGAATTCAAAGCAGACTTCCACCATGTCTTCATTAGGGCATGGAAGGACATTATGAAGACATGGCATGAGTTACCATACTTAGTCACTAATGATGTAATTTTCGCGGCCCTTGAGTCTTGGCCACCGGAGTGGTGCGCTCCAGCTGATTCCGCGGTGGAAGCAGAAAAGTCTGCAGCGCAGCGGAAGAAGGAAGAGACAAAACTATAGATGGTGCAACTGGCGGGAAAGTGCCAGAAATAAGAAGCAATGGCTAAGGCCCAGGCGGCGTGCAACGTTGCGATATTGGCAGAGCAATAGAAAACAACAGAATAAGAGCGTGAAGGACAGAAGTCACCTTCTACTGGACCAGAGACTGATACAGAACAAGGTGGCATGGACCCGCAGACGACGTCCACCCAGCTAAAACGTCCGCGACCATGAGAGCAAGTAGGGTCGTGAAAGAAAACGAAGGCCTCGAAGACATCTTTTGACCCTATCACCCTTATTGAAGGGGACATGCATGATATCAGTGAAACGGTGAGGGATGTCACCACGGAGGCCCTCAAGTAGTTTGAGGAACAACACTAGTTGGTATTGGGGGCCCTCCGGACACAAATACAGGAGTTGCAGGTGCGCACTCCACAGGTTAGCACAGTGTCCACCAACCTCGTAGTCGTCACTTCAGCTGCCAAGGAAATGTTGCACGCCAAGATGACCAACACAATAGTGATACTAGATGGAGAAATCATTACAGAGAATGAGGCCAATAGGCCTATGGTCAGCAGCTTGAAGGGGATCAGATTAAACATGGCTGCGCTCCCACGGGAGATGCTCTATCTTTTGCAGGATGGAGTCACCGCAGAACTTCGGGCCAAGGAGAGTCGCACTCTATAGGTAATGAGTGAGCAGTGCATCAACATTGAGTAGTTGAGCTGTAGCAAAACGAGGCAATGGAGTAGAAAAAATAGATAGTGCAGGTTGTGGAGGAAGCTTGCTAGATGGTCCCGGAGTTGGCCATTCAAGTAGAGGAACTGGTGGAGGTGCACATCTGAAAGTTAGCCACAGGGGTGCACGACGCAAGAGCATAAATGGCCTGGGTTCAGCTGGAGCTGAACCTACGGATAGTAGAACTGTAGTTGAAGGCTAAACCTTCAACTCCACCAGAGATTAGAGAATAGCGTACCACCGCGGTCACAACAACAATGGCAGCGGTTAACAGTGCAGTGACAGACTGTATGAAGCTATTTGAACAATCGTTCAAGGTCCTAACCACCCTGCAGGAGGACACGAACATAGAGCGCTTAGAGACAGAGGCGCACGAGCTGCAACATAGATACGATGAGGTAAAAGGGACCGTGCAAACGGTTGCCCTTACACAGAGGCTTGTAAGGATGCAACAGGCAAAGGCGCTCAAGGAGCAGGTGGATGCCGCTCGGCATAAAGAGGCAGTTTTGAAAGTGCGCCTATAGCCATGGATCGATGAGGCGTATACAATTACAACATCCATTGAAGCAAAGCTCATGCAACTACAAGCAACTCAGGAGAGGATTCAGGGCAACAGTTCAACAACAACGATCACCAAACAATGCATAGAGGAAGTCCAGTAGGCAGCCGCTCAGTGCGCTGCCGAACTTGTAGCGATCCAATCAGAGTTGGGAGGTCTTCACGCTAAGATCTCCGCACCTGCAGAGT
The DNA here is from genome assembly GCA_031772625.1 of Pinus tabuliformis. Classification (NCBI taxonomy): domain Eukaryota; kingdom Viridiplantae; phylum Streptophyta; class Pinopsida; order Pinales; family Pinaceae; genus Pinus; species Pinus tabuliformis. The sequence continues at coordinate 67,342,337 of CM062810.1, read as the reverse complement.
GACTCGAGGGTGAGTCACGATGTTTGTGTTGGGGGCCTGTTGGGCACAGGATCCCCCAAGGGAAGTTTTGGGGCTAAGAGCCTAGATTTTGGTCCAACTTTGTAATTACAATGTAAAGACTCCGCATTTTGTGGGCGTGGAGCACGTAGTTGTTAAAGAGTCATAGGGTTGTCCACCCTTATTTTGATAATGTAATGTCGGCTGTAGAAGATCTACCCATGGTCCACAGACCATGGAATTGTATAAATAGAGCGAAGCTCTAAGTAGATAAAAAAAGAAGTGAAGAATAAGAAATAGATGGAATAATGAAGATATATGCAAGATAGCTCTGAAGTGTAAAGTCTAGTTTTGGGTCGTAGCATAGGAAGAGGCTCTACAGATGAGTGCACAGAGGTCTAGTAGTCTGCAGCTGAGTGTGCGGACCCCTACAGCTAAGTGCGCAGGGCGAGTCAAGTTTGTAATCATCTGGAAGTATTAATAAAGAGAATTTTCTATCAATTCTGCGTCTTTATTTCCTGTTTTATGCATCTATTATATTGGGTATGAATTTCACTTCTAATGCTTATATGATGTGTGAATGTGTATAACTGTATTGGTTAAGTGAACACAAGTTAGAATATCTATTTACGCAAAGATAATTAAGATATGTTAATAAGATAAGTAAGATACTTGGCGTAGTTTGGGAAACATCACAGTTCGCTACCTTAGTGGCATGAAAGCATCTCAGCCCTGGTTATGGTTGTGTGAAAGCTAATGGTAACACATCGCAAAGGTACTGAAGGTTAGAATAGAGTGCGAAGGTAAGGTCTAGTTGGAATAAACTGACATCACAACCATCTCAAGGGTGCAGAAGCTTGGTTCTGGCATCCCCCCATACTACTTCAGGTGAGACTTCAGTCTATGCCCCACGGGCTGATGCCGAAAGGGCCAGTAGTGTAGGGATTTGTTTGGCTAAATAACTCTGAACCTGGGTCAAGCCCCCATAAGCCAACACCGGGTGTCTCAAATGTAGAGATTCGATTTTAAGAGGTGGAGAAGTGAGCCCTCATGGAAAAAATGGCTTCTGGGTGAAGTTTTAAATTACCAAAAACAAAGGGAGACCCATTATAGAAATTAGTGAGAGCTTTCCAATGATGCTGATGGTTTGTAAAATAGAGATACCATTTGGTCGCAATGGGTTACGAAAAAAACTAGGGTTTTTCCTATAAAAGGGTTTTTTGCCTCCAAATCCAATTCATTTGCATAGTGAGCTTTGGAGAATTTGGAGAGGAGGAGAAGGCCCTAAATCTTGTGGATATCGCAGTGGAAAAACCGACCTTTAGAATCAAGATCTGCAAGTTAGAGGTAGGTTGCCTAACCATACTCATCTATTTAAGTGGTTTAGATTTTCAGATTAGAGCCTCAATTTCATGTTGGGGACCCCTGTTCATCCTCACAGTCATAACGCACTTTTTGGTGCCTGATCTACGTTCTGGAGTGCATAAATGGGGCCCAAAAGTGAGTTCAACATAATTTTAAAGGTAAAAACTATGCTTTGGACTGAGAAGATGAGTAGGACAGATGGTCTACTGGAAGCTGAAGCTAAGTTATGTCATGAATTTATTTCGTACTATTGACTAAAAAAACATAGTGATGTCTTGCAGGTATGGAAGAGTTAAAAATAGTATGACAAGAATGAGAGTTTGAGGCCCTCCATGCTGAGATTCAGTGAGATCAAGCGGTGAAAGGGATACTGGCATGATGTGGCGTGCCAAAGTTCTTAGAGAACCCTTTGATGAGGGTTGGTGAGCCCTTGTTGTCAAGGATAGTGAGTTATTGGGACCCAGATCAGGAAGCCTTTGTAGTACAAGGGCACAGGATCAGGCTCACGATCCAAGACATATACTTTCTAACTGTAGAAATTTTTGAATAATATGACACTTATTCACAGAGATTATCCCAATTATACACTATTGCGGAATACATGTATAATACATAACCTCCTCTACGTTGATCATCAATTTTGCGGAATTAAAAAACAATGAAACATCAATCGCATGCGCACATTAACATAGTATGTAACCCGGGGAAAGCATACAGCTGAAAACCCCACACTATCTGTATATTATAATGATTGAGAACATGTAACAATACATAGTACAATACTCCTCACAAGTACTCAATACTATCTCCACCTATTACACACAAACTAGCTCAGATCTGAATCAATCACAGGTTCAAATCTCCTCCTACTGCTTGCCTGCCTCCACTGCGCAATCCTGCATGAGAATAATGATGAATGGTTGAAGCAAACTCGTATTTCCTTGGCTGAACCATGCAATCCTCATTGGCATTACTCAATCCATTGATTGTGCAAATCTCATGCACAACTATAGTCACAACTGATAGTAATCTCAACCTCTAACACCTGTCTCCACTGAACTGTCCATGCAGTGAGTTCACTGATGTATTCTTTAGTTGCTTTATGAGTTAATAATTAGTGAATTTATTAATAATTAATTCACATCACTCATCACTAGTGTATTTGCAGTTAAACTAAATATAACTAGTTCAACCAAGTCAAACTAAACACAACTCCATCAACTCCTCAATCAACTCCACCAAACTCAACCACATGAGTTCTAACTGAAGTCCATCATGCAATAGCTCAACTGACCCATAAGAAAAGCATATTTCTTTCTGACAGTTGCATGTGCCACATCCGTAGCTCGAACTAAAGTGCTCCAAGAGGATAAGATAATGTTTATAGTCCAAATATTATTATGAGCTAATAATATTCGACTGTTCTATTTTTAGCCTAACAGTCTAAAAACAGAATCTGCCCATATGTCTAAAAATAGAAGTCCATCTATTTTTACCAACATGACCAATCATCCAAAAATAGCATCCTGCAACTCATAGACCATGATCCATATGTCTAAAAATAGACATAGTCTAAAAATAGACTTTGCGCCAAAAATAGCCTGCGGGCCCACTTAGTGAAGGCGACTTCTTTTCACTAAGCTCCATCATCTTGTTGCATTTTCAATACTCCCTCTCAACAAAATAAGGATTATCTGCAGCCCCTATCTTGCAACTTTGGAATGTTTTGCATGCAACACATTTGCCCGGTCCACTTGCTCCAACAACACTTGGAACAAAAAACACTCCCAATTGACCACTCTGTTGGGCTAGGAACATACTCTGATGTTGAATCTCTACCTGCTGATGACAAGTGCTCCCTCTTTGAAATCTGTGCTACTACAACATCTCCATGCATCTTGCACCATTACACACTTCTCTGTGCCATCTAGCACTGTGCAAAACACTTGTGCCACTCGCATTGCTGCAGCCTACTAGCTATGCGCTGTCCTAGGATTCCCTACACTGTCGCTCTCTCTGTTGCTCCATCTGCATCTGTCTCTATACAATCAGTCAGTTCCTGCTACTCCACATCAGGGCTCCCGTAGCAAGGTCTCATCCAGGAGGTTGGGTACCTCAAGGATCCTGCCCCTCCTCCTTAGGACGATCAATCCACATCACCCGACCTCCTACCTGGAGGTATGGTTACATGCGATCCCTCAGCCCACCTGGCTCGAAGTTTCCCCCTACTGGAGGTCTTTGCATGAGTAGATGTCTCTACTCGATCTCCTCTCAGCTTCCCCTGTTGTGGCTGCTCCATAACCTCCTGAAGCTGCTGCACTAATCGTGGCTCCTCCACAATCGTCTGAGACTTCTTCTGGCTCTGCATGTTGAGAGGTAATATACGCTCCCTCTCAACCACCAAGTCTCCATCAGTTGCCTCGTTGCTCAAGGCTTTGCATGCATCTTGAACCTCAAGAGCATACAGGTTCTTGACCCGTGAACCAATCTGCTTCACCTGTCTAGTGATGATGTGTCTAAGGAAAACCTTTCCCTTACTGAAGACTACATCATAGCCTCTGTCCTCCAGCATCACGATCGACACCAAGTTTCTCTTCAGTCCTGGTACATACTTGACATCGGTCAAGGTAAGGCGAGCTCCATGCTCCCTCTGAAAAATAACCATGCCTACACCTGAGACACTATACTTCTCATCATTACCCATCGCTATGAGTATCTGGAGATATTTCTCCTCCAAAGTACTGAACAAACTCTTGTCACCGGTCATGTGGAAAGAAGCTCCACTGTCAAGAAACCAACCACTTCCCACCATGGATGAAACCATGCATGTGAAGAGTGTGAAATCCTACTCGAACTGTGAAGCAAGTGCCTCACCTTCAGATCCTTCCCCGAATCCCTTCTTGGATTTCTTCTTTGGGCAATTAGTAGCATAATGGCCCAACTCATGACAATGAAATCATCTCACCTTCGACTTGTCAACCTTCTTCCCATTATTGGAAGAACTGGATTTGGAAAGAGAACCCTTCTCCTTCCCCTTCTTTTCTTTGGCAGCCAAAGCACAATTTTCTTCATCAGATGCCTTTGATGAAGATCCGTCCCTGGTATTCCGCCTGATCTCCTCTTGCACAAGATCCGACCAAAGTCTCTCCCATCCTGGCAATTTCTCCCAACCATTGACAGAGTCCTGATAGGAATGCCAACTCCTCGGAAGACCAAGGAGAGCCAAGCTCACTAAGTCCTCATTATCGACAGTCACCCCCACACTTCCCAGCTCATCCCAGCATTGGGTTAACTTCGTGAGATACCTGGGCATACTGTCTCCATTCTCACACTTAATGTTTCTGAGTTTATCCTTGAGCGCCAACTTCCTCTGGTCACTCTTGCTTTGGAATAAATCTGTTAACGCTTTCCACATCAAGTATGGAGAAGCATTTCCATGCAGGATGGATACAATGTGATCCTTCACGCCCTCCAACAGAATCCTTTGACACTTTGCTATCTTCTTTTGCCAAGCCACAACTTCAGCAGCATTAGTAGGCTTTGGGACCTCAGCCTCTATGAAATCCTTCAGCCCATTGTCATCTAACACCGCCTCCATCCTGTCTTTCCATGCAATATAATTCGAGCTACCCTCAAGAGCATACTCCAATCGCAATCCGTTGAAAGACATTTCAACTTTGACACCAAGAAAACACTGCTGCAAATTCAAATTCCACCAGCTCAAAACTCAACCGCTTCTGATCTAAAATTCGTGATAACAAAGTATTTCTCGTACAGAGATTGACTGTATGGGATTTTACCGGATATCTCACCTTCCAAAAGAAGGATGAATCTAGAGGTTACCTGGCCCGATTACAGACTCTGCCTGAAGAAATAAAATGTAAACACTTTCTGAATAATAGATCTGATGATCAACTCTACTCTGATACCATGTAGAAATTTTTGAATAATATGACACTTATTCATAGAGATTATCCCGATTATACACTATTTCGGAATACATGCATAATACATAACCTCCTCTACGTTGATCATCAATTTTGCGGAATTAAAAACAATGAAACATCAATCGCATGCGCACATTAACACAATATGTAACCCAGGGAAAGCATACAGCTGAAAACCCAACACTATCTATATATTATAATGATTGAGAACATGTAACAATACATAGTACAATACTCCTCACAAGTACTCAGTACTATCTCCACTTGTTACACACAAACTAGTTCAGATCTGAATCAATCACAGGTTCAAATCTCCTCCTGTTGCTTGCCTACCTCCACTGCGCAATCCTGCATGAGAATAATGATGAATGGCTGAAGCAAACTCGTATTTCCTTGGCTGAACCACACAATCCTCATTGGCATTACTCAATCCATTGATTATGCAAATCTCATGCACAACTATAGTCACAACTGATAGCAATCTCAACCTCTAACACCTGTCTCCACTGAACTGTCCATGCATTGAGTTCACTGATGTATTCTTTAGTTACTTTATGAGTTAATAATTAGTGAATTTATTAACAATCAATTCACATCACTCATCACTAGTGTATTTGCAGTTAAACTAAATACAACTAGTTCAACCAAGTCAAACTGAACACAACTCCATCAACTCCTCAATCAACTCCACCAAACTCAACCACATGAGTTCTAATTGAAGTCCATCATGCAATAGCTCAACTGACCCATAAGAAAAGTGTATTTCCTTCTGACAGTTGCATGTGTCACATCCGTAGCTCGAACTGAAGTGCTCCAAGAGGATAAGATAATGTTTATAGTCCAAATATTATTATGAGCTAATAATATTTGACTTTTCTATTTTTAGCCTGGCAGTCTAAAAATAGAAGTCCATCTATTTTTACCAACATGACCAGTCATCCACAAATAGCATCCTGCAACTCATAGACCATGATCCATATGTCTAAAAATAGACTTTGAGCCAAAAATAGCCTGTGGGCCCACTTAGTGGGGTGGTAGGGGAGATACATCCAGTGCTGCCTCATGGGAGGCATATCATTGAGTTTTCTGAGTGTCATTATGTATGGGGTGGCCATGCAAAGGGAATGACAATCCGAGTTGATGGCTTGGAGAGGCTTGAGACATGAGCTATAGCCACAGTGGTGCTACAGATCTGTGGTAGCCATGCCTTCCACCATATCATTGGAGGGCAGATGATGTTGGTGGAGAGTGTTTTGGGAGTGACCTTCTATGGGTGGGCCCATATGATGTTGTCATTGTTGAAACAACAATTGACATTATGCAGATGGGGGACCAATGATAGCTATTCATTTGGGAGAGTCTTATGATCAATCTTGTTTGAGATGATCCCCACTATACGACCTCATGTTCATATTTGTGATGGGGGCCCATAGGAGTCCAGGATGCATCGCTGGGAGTAGCCATTGAGACGAGGTGGTGGAGAGGGAGTTAGACGAGCGTTCTGACCTGAATTGTTTTCTCATTAGGACCAAATGCTACTATATGTAGATGACGGTTCGTATAACGACATGAATTATCAAGGGGATCCCGACTTACCACTTCCACTAAGATGAGTATGGGGCCTAGAGTGTAAGTGAAAGTTGCTATGTATTGGTGCATTTATAGTTTAATAAATATGTGTGTGTCGTATTGATTTCTAAAATTTTTGGTATGCAGGTATAGCACCAGTGAGGCCGAAAGGATATGCAGGACAAGCCGCAGCATCTGGGGATGCAGATTAGCGGGGGACTTCATCATGACAGAGACTAGATGATGGTGCTCTATTGGAGGATCTCTGACACAACTGTGACATATTATTGGCTAGTGTGACAGAGTGCAAATGACATGAACTAGAAGATCGGTATACAAATGAGTGTACGGGTATTCCCTTGGAGTGGCGAGGAATCATGCAGCGCATGACGATGGTCGGTTAGGGCATACAAGATCTACGAGCTGGGGGAATGGAGTTGTTGGCTCAGTAATCTCCAAATGATAGTGATTAGGCATAAGGACATGTGGGTCCCCATTTTTGTTTTATGATAACATGCTAGTGAACATGTCAGATGTATTAGAGTAGTGGACTCAAAATAATATATGATGATACATAGTTATGATTATGCATATTTTTGTTTGTGACGATTGTGGTTCACCATTTGTTTTATGGATGTCTTCATACATAAATGCCAAGTTAGAATGTTATTAGAAATGGTATCTACATAGTGATTTTGGGCTCTAAGCACACGATTGAATGAAATGGATTCAAATTCATGCATCAAAAGCTTCACTCATAGATATTTTCTAAGTAGGATAGGATTATGCACACGATAAAATCTATTCAATTGCATGATGAGTAGCAAGGAATATAGACAAACATGAAGGTGAAGGATGCGACGGTCAAGGGCATCGACTAACAAACTTATCACAACATCATATTTGTCTTGATTATTGGTGGTAGATCCAATGAAAATATCATTGGAGTGGACTAATGAATGCAAGGGGGTGAAAATGGCCCAAGCTGTTGAGGCAAGATTCCTGGTGAAGCGACTCACACCATTGGCAAAACCGAGATAAGGTGTGGATGATGGATCCCTCTGAAAGATGCAAGAAGTCAATGTGTAAGAATGAGGGGGATGCAAACTACGTAAATGAAAGAAGAAAGAAGTATATACACACATTTCGATGGGAAATGCTATGGGTAAAATTTCTTGAGGTAGAGTGCATTTTGAGGATTGGGAAGGCTGTCTCCTTCTGGATCCTCTAACAGGTATGCCCCCTTTGCCAAAAAATTGAGTGGAAATGGAATGACCATAAGGTGTAAGTGGTTTGAATTTATGGGTTTGAAGTAAGGGATTATTGAACCAATCGACCTCATTATGGATGAAGTATTTGGACGCCACAACATATTGGTCATGGGTTTGCTGCGAAAGGATGTACACATGATGGTGTATTTCATCCCAAGGATAATCAGGGGTGGTCATAGCTTACATAATGTCTTCATCAGAATGGAATATGGGTGGAATAGAAGAAGAAGGACCGCATGATGGAAAAGAGCTACCTGAAGCCTCTTCATGAGAGATAAGGTTCACATATGCATTGTCAAAAGTGGGAGACATATGACCAGTAGATGGAATATCCACCGATGTTGAGACTGATGTGCTTGATGAGGAAGGTTCAAAAAAAGCACAAAAGGAAATATCTAGGGGGTTTCCAGATAATGATCTCATGAATGACGACAAGTAGAGAATATGAGCAGAACTGTCCCTCATCTCGACATTAGGGGGAGGGATCATAATGGGTGTTGTAGAGACCTCTTGTTCTGGTGTGGAAGTGGGTCCAGAATCCGCGGGTAAAGAAGAAGTGGACTCATTACGAGTGACCTCTAATTAACAAAGCACTTGAAGTGTATCGCGAAAATATTTGAGACATGGATAATGCTGGGAATAGTGGCCATAGTTATCACACAAAGCGCAAGGGTGGTTTGTGCCGAATGATCTGATCTTCTTAGTTGACTCAGGTAAGGTGACATGCACCTTCGGATCCTGGAATCAGGGAAGGTATTAGTGACCACATCCTTAATATGAGGGAGTTCAAGACAATTATTGGTGGTGTGACCGGCAACATCATATAAAGCACAAGGAGGAAGAAGTTTCGATGGTTTAGGAGGAGTTGGAGTTGTAGGGGGAGCCTTGTCTTGTGCTCCCTTCTTTTAAGATTTTCTCCCCTCACCAGATGCTTTCAAAATAGGAGTAGGCTCCTGTTGAGGTTGCTGAGGAACTAAAGTGAAGGCAGGGGTAGGAACAACCGATTGGACCGAGGTCAAATTAGTGTAAGGTTTCAATTGATTAGGTGGAGTGTTTGCGGGGGGATTGATGTACGAGACTGGGATCCCTAAGGTAATATTGGGTAGACTCAATGTAGCCATGACAGGTGTAGAATAGACTCTGGGAGGTGGGAATAAGAAGGATATTTAACCAAAAGGATAGTGGTCTGGAGGAACTACTCCACAATGGTTAAGACCTGGGGGAATGGTTCCGGGTGGAAATAGATTAGGAGATACTAGGACAGGGAAGTAATCCTTGAGGAGTTGTACTGGTCAGTGAAGTTAAGTCAGGCACAACAAGTTGTGGAGGTGTGGATTGTTGTGCAAGCATATTAGCTTGTTTGTGGGCGGCCCGCGATGCTTGGAGCATGAAAACACTTGATGGGCTAGGCTCAGAAGGAGTAGGTGATGGGTCGTAGTAAGCACCAAGTAAAGAGGAAGCTTTATAGACTCATGGAGAGACAGACGAGTCAGTCTTATTGTCAGCCATGGAAGAAATGTTGGTCTGAGATGAAGTCTGGGCTTTTGGATCATAGTACGTCAACTGATCTATTGTGACGATCTTTCCATTATGGGGAAAGTACATCTTGCGGTGAATTGCTGTTACACGGTATTTTGTCACACCTCCTGCACTTCCCCGTGACATACCCCAGAGTGCCCGAAACATGACCATCATGTAGTGTACTCATTCACATATGCAGCTCAGATCCTTCCTAAGACATTGATTGGAAAATGCCTTGAGCTTCCCTGAAGGAAGTGGCTCTAAAACCCTAATTTGAGGATCATCGCTCTTATGAGACTAAAAATAATAATGATCGCATGTTGCACTGTACTCGATACATGATGGAATCACTTTGATCACTTGTATACCCGTGATGATCCCAAAAAGGAAATTTTCCCAAAGAGGATGAGAAGCTTCGTGATCTAGAAGCTTCTAGAGCGGCGAGCTGGAGGTTGTTCGACATAGATGAGGTCTAATTCTCCCAGCTTGGCCTCTTGGTCTTATCCCTATGACCTACCTCCTTGAAATGAGGACCTACTCCTATCTTTGGAGAGATCCTAACTCCCTTTCCCAACCTATATATTCATCCTCTCCCATTCCCAAATGGTTGGTCTATGTCTATTTGCACCCTTATGATAAGATTGTGACTATATGCTACTCATTTGGCTTGGAGAAGGAGTGCTTGGAGAGCTTATCTTGGACTTGGATATTCATTCAAGGAGAGCCTATCAACATCAAGGCTTGGTTGTATGCTTCCCTTTATTTTTTATTAATACACAACTACTGGTTCATTTTCCATTGATGTGTATGCTCATGTATCATCTATCTTAACATTCCTTGATCAGTTAAGTAGGTTGATTTTTAATATGTTGTTTGTATTTTCATTCCTTGTTGTGTCTTGATCTCTTGTGCAGGTGCATAAACGCTGAGAGCATCAGGAACAAGCTCGTGATGCAAGTGATTCAAGGTCTTCAACAAAGGAGATTGAGATAGCATCAGAACGGGGTAGGCCATCTTCTTTGTCTCTCTTTTCAATTGTAACTTAGGAAAGTGTCTGGTAGATTGTCACTTTGGTTACTAGACCACTCATTGGGCTAGAGGGATTGTCTCTATTTGGATAGAGGTTTTACCTAGCCAACAAAATGGTGACTCCAGTGGAGAAGCTATGATCCTTTCCATTCAATCCTTCATCTCGATTTCTTGTTGAGTTTGACCAACCGTCCGTTTTCGGGATTGTTTATTTGTCTATAACTTTTTCACTGATTGGTAATTGCTTGAAGGTTCTTGGTTTTTTGCTGATCTTGAAGATTTTTTGGTTTTATCTCATATTTCTCAACCATCGTGGTTTTGTCTCTGACAATTGTGATGACATCACAAATGTTTTAATTACAGTCACGACTATCGCTATTTTTCCTGTGACAGGTGCGATGATCCTAGAATTTTAAGAAAATTAGGTTTTATCTTCTTGTTTTCAGTTTTTGTCTTCTAGTAGTGGTTTGTCAATGTGCTTATAGTGTCATTGTCTTGGTTGACATGTTTGTCTTATTGAAATTGCCTCTTGATTTGGTTTAAGTGTGTTTGGAGCTTGATTTGCTTTCTAGGGTTCCCAGGGTTTCTAAGTCACCCTTCATTCACTCATTGGTCTGTTCTTTAGAGATAGATTACCTTTGTTCAAAGAGTTTTTTCGCATTTAGACACCCTCTGTAAGGAACTTTTTATTCTTAGGTATTAAGTTGTTTTCATTAGTGACGAATCAAGTAGATTCTTTGAAAGTCACTTTAGTTCCATTAGCAAGAAATAGAGTACAAAATTGTTTGTTTTTGATTGAATCAAAAGGAAGTTCTTGTTGTTATTCTTATGTTTTGAAAAGTGAAAGTGTATATCATTGAAGTGTTTTAAAAACATTTTCTTGCATTCAAATCGGAAAGTGAAAGATATTTTCATGATTAGTGAATTGTTTGCATTTTATTTTGCTCTTTTGCACTAGTTTGCAATGATTGCATCTTTAGTGAAAAGGAAAAGATTTTCATTTCTATAGCATTGCATTTGTTAGTAGAATGAAAGATTAGATTTCATTTTACTTATTGCATTGAAAAGTTTGTATTGATGCTTTTGGATTGTTTGATGCATTGATTAGTTGTTTCTCTTCCTTTGGTAGAATAGCCTTCATCGAATGAAAAGATTCATTTTCATCATTTAGTTGCATTCTAGGAACAGGTGACATCGTTGAGCCCTCAAAACTAAAACTTAATTCAAATATTAACTTAAAATTTACCTCAATGAATCTAAGTGGTCTAGGCTAGAGACGTGTTCCGATGTCTATAAAACTCAACAGATGTCATTCGCAATACTCTTGCATTAGACAGTGCTAGCACATACTTGTGCTCCCCATACCATTGAGTATATAAAGGGAGACCCTCATAGGTTGCAAACCTTTATCCATAGGAAGTCGAGTCTGTCGCCCTGTAAATGTGATACACTGAACACAACATTCGGGGAGATTACCTGCACGTACATCAAATCCTTGTTAAATTTATTTACTGAGGTGTATATCACAGTTCACAGTTACTGGTAATCCTTCTTTTCCTCGAGTTACCTAAGTAGTCATTTCGATATTTTCTGACTCTTTAAACTTGAAAAGATCATCGAGCACTTTTCATTTCAAACTCGTTAAACCATCAAAAGAAACTAGAGTCACCTTTTGTACTTTTCTTGACTCTTAAAAGATGAAAAGGCAAAGCTTTTGTTTCAAATTCTAAAAACAACTGCCCATGATAACATGTCGAACCCATATCGTTTCTTCTTGGTCCAATATTCAGTAAATCATTGTAAATTTTATTTTTAATCGACCCTCAATGAATCTCCTTTTCGTTTTTTCTCTTGAGAGAAAGTCATCATGGCTGAACCATTGAGTTCACCCCAAAGTTCCCCTTCACTGTTTGATACTGAAGGCTCCTCCCGAGGAGTTCATCCGAACTTCCTCAGTCACCTGAAGATCAAGGCTTTGAACTTGGGATTATTCCAAGTATCGAACCCCTATCTTCTCGTCCACCACCATTGGATTCTTGGTCTGTAGAAATTTTGAATAATATAACACTTATTCACAGAGATTATCTCGATTATACACTATTTGCGGAATGCATGCATAATACATAACCTCCTCTACGTTGATCATCAATTTGTAGAATAAAAAACAATCACATGCGCACATTGAAACATCAATCACACATATCAACACAGTATGTACTAGGGAAATCATACAGCTGAAAACCCCCAACTATCTGTATATTATAATGATAGAGAACATGTAACAATACATAGTACAATACTCCTCACAAGTACTCAGTACTATCTCCACCTGCTACACACAAACTAGCTCAGATCTGAATCAAGTCACAGGTTCAAATCTCCTCCACTGTTTGCCTGCCTCTACTGCGCAATCCAAAGTGAGAATAGGAATGATCCAAGCTCGTTTTCCTTGGCTTGTACTACGCAATCCTCATTGGCAATCTCAATCATTGATTGTGCAAATCTCATGCACAGCTATAGTCACAACTGATAGTAGTCTCCACCTCTAACACTTGTCTCCACTGAACTATCCATGCACTGAGTTAACTGATGTATTATTTAGTTGATTTATGAGTTAATAATTAGTGAATTAATTAATAATTAATTCACATCACTCATCACTAGTGCATTTGGCAGTTAGACTAAATACAAGTAGTTCAACTAAGTCAAACTGAACACAACTCCATCAACTCCTCAATCAACTCCACCAAACTCAATCACTTGAGTTCTAACTGAAGTCCATCATGCAATAGCTCAACTGACCCATAAGAAAAGCGTATTTCCTTATGGCAGTTGCATGTGCCACATCTGTAGCTCGAACTGAAGTGCTCCAAGAGGATAAGATAATGTTTATAGTCCAAATATTATTAAGAGCTAATAATATTCGACTATTCTATTTTTAGCCTGGCAGTCTAAAAATAGACTCCGCCCATATGTCTAAAAATAGAAGTCCATCTATTTTTACCAACATGACCAATCATCCACAAATAACATCCTACAACTCATAGACCATGATCCATATGTCTGAAAATAGACATACTCTAAAAATAGACTTTGCGCCAAAAATAGCCTGCGGGCCCACTTAGTGAAGGCGACTTCTTTTCACTGAGCTCCATCGTCTTGTTGCATTTTCAACACTCCCTCTCAAAAAGATATGGATTATCTGCAACCCGTATCCTGCCTCGGTGGTATTCAAATTTGCTCCTGGTGAGCGCCTTCGTCAAGATATCGCGTCCTGATCCTCCGTGGGAATGTATGAAAGTAACATGATTCTCCACTGCACACAATCTTTGATATGATGGTACCTGATGTTGATATGCTTGGATCTATCATGAAATACTGGATTAGCCGAGAGTTGAATACAACTCTGGTTATCACAATAAATCACAGTAGGCTCCAAGTGTGACCCGAACAACCCGACCAAGATCTTCCTCATCCATATAGCCTTGCATGTAGCCAAACTTGTTGCCATATACTCGGCCTCTGCTGAATTGAGTGCCACAGATCTCTGCTTCCTGCTATACCAAGAAACTGCTGTCGACCCGATACTGAAAATCCCTCCAGATGTGTTCTTTCTATCCGTTGGGCTCCCTGCCCAATCTGCATCCGTGAAGCCACATAGCTTCACCTCATCCTCCTGTCTGTACCACAATCCATATCCCGATGCCTCTGAGATAACACAATACATGCTTGCCTGCCTTCCAGAAGAGCTTGCTTGGCTTAACCATAGCTTGTGGAAGCTGGTTAATAGCATAGCATATATCGGGTCGTGTATTGACCAGATACATAAGCGACCCCACCAACTGTCGATAAATAGTGGCATCCACTACCTCCGCTGAAGTAGCATCCTCCTTCCTCCAACCTCCAGGAAGAGGATTATCAATAGGCTTGCAGCCATGCATGTTGAACTTATCCAGTATGTCCCGAGCATACTTACCCTGAGAAACAAATAGTCCATCACTGCGCTGCCAAATTTCCAATCCCAGGAAATAATGAAGGAGGCCCAAGTCCTTCATCTCAAACTCTCTAGCAAGATCATCCTTGCATGAAAGTATCAACAGCTCATTTCCTGTCAAAATCAAATCATCTACATAAAGTACAATGATAAGCAACTTACCCTCCACCACAATCTGGTATAGGTTAGGATCTGCCTCACTCTTGGAGAATCCAAGTTCGGTGAAATAACTGTCTGTCCATGTGTACCAAGCACGAGGTGCTTGTTTCAACCCATACAACGCTCTCTTGAGCCTGCACACATGCGACTCGCTGCTAAAGATCTCAAAACCTTCGGGCTGCTCTATGTACACCTCCTCCTCAATGACTCCGTTGAGGAACACAGTCTTCACATCCATCTGATGAATGTGCCACCCCAACTGCGCTGAGAGAGCAAGAATCGTCTGTATGGAAGAATACCTTGCGACAGGTGCAAAGGTCTCCTCATATTCGATCCCCTCTATCTGTGAAAAGCCTTGGGCAACAAATCTTGCCTTGTACTTCTCCACACTCCCATCAGCTACCTGCTTCACTTTGTAGATCCATCTTGAACCCACCACTGATTTCCCTTCCGGTCTTGGGACAATCTCCCATGCACTGTTTCTGACAATTGAATCATACTCTTCCACCATGGCATCTACCCATGCGGGATCCTCCACAACTTCCTTGAAAGAGGATGGCTCAGTCACGACACATTTGCTCACAAGAGCCATGTATCCAGTGTACCGATCAGGTGACTGTCTTTGTCTGCATTGTGCTATAGGTGGTCCTACAACCTTCTTTGCATCTTGAGCCAGTCGCTCAGCTTCTGTAATGCGCTTTCGCCCTCTGATGGTTGGCGCTGCATGAGTGGTCTCTTCCACTCCATGAACTTCATCTTGTGGCTGATCCACGTATTGAAGCTCATCTTTAGGAACTAATAGCTCCTCATCTACATGCAAGTGTGGCTCCCTCTCAAGCGAACACTTCATGGCTTTCTCCTCCTGAAATTTGATATCCCGGCGCACAACAGTCTTACGACTATCTGGAAAATACACACGATAGTTATGGGGCGTATAAGTGTACCCCACAAATATCCCAACCTCTGTGATTGGCTCTAGCTTCTTCCTGGCATCCTTCGTCACATGCATGTAAACGTTAGAACCAAAAATCCTCAAATGGGAAATATCAGGCCTCTTACTAGAATAAGCCTCCTCGGGTGTACTCATGCCAAGTATCCTATGAGGACAACGGTTCTGCACATATACTGCAGTATTGCATGCCTCTGCCCACAAGTGAAGGGGTAGGCCCTGATCATGCAACATCGCCCGTGCAGCACCCACGATCGTTCTGTTCTTCTGCTCAGCAACCCCGTTCTACTGTGGGTTATGGGGAGCTATGAGCTCTCTTCGAATCCCTTTTGCGCTGCAGAAGTCCTTGAACTTGCCAGAGATGAATTCACCACCATTGTTGCTCCTAAGAGCCTTCAACTTCTTCCCTGATTCCTTCTCGACCAGTGCTTTGAACTCACAGAAATTTGAGTATGTCTCGCTCTTCTTCTGCATGAAGAAGATCTAGCACTTCTGAGAGAGATCATCAACAAAGATCACATAGTACGTGTGCTTTGCTGTCGAAGCTACTGAGAAAGGTCCACACATGTCTGTGTGAATTCTCTCAAGGATTGTCGTGGCGCGACTATCCTTCTCGTGAAAGGTGGCTTTCACAAATTTTCCCAAAGTACACCCCTTGCACTGATCTGACTGCGCAAGAGTGCCTTTAGGAAGCCCAGTAGAAATTTGCTACAGTATCTTCAAGGCTCCATGGTGAAGGTGGCCCAATCTCCTGTGCCACAGCTCGCCATTATCCTGACTCACCAATCCTTCTGCCTTGCATGCCATTGCTGCGTAGCCATCTACATATAATTGATAAAGGTTCCTTACTCGAACCCCTATCTTCCGGGTTTCTCCAGTTGTCTTACTGCACAGGAAACCTTTCCCTCGCTGAAAACAACATCATATCCCTTGTCTTCTAACATCGCCACAGAGATAAGATTCTTCTTCAATCCTGGAACATGCATCACTTCCTTCAATATGAAGGGTTTACCAGATTCCCTCTCAAAGGAAATGGTACCAATACCGGTTGCACTGTATCTACCATCATCGCCCATCTCGCTGTGCACTCCAAGATCTTTCTCATCCAGATCAGAAAACAAATCTCGATCTCCTATCATGTGAAAAGACACACCACTATCCAATAACCATACCGATCCCATCACACTTGATACCAAGCATGCGATCAGTGAAAAATCTAGCTCAAACTACGAGGCTAAGGCCTCTCCCGCTGGAGATCCAACAGCTTGCTTATTCTTCTTCTTCTGCAGACAATTTGTGGCATAATGTCCGTGCTGGTGACAGTGAAAGCACTTCACCTTGGACATGTCCTGCTTCTTGCCTTTCGCACCAGAATGATAAGCTTTCAAGTTCTTCCCCTTATTTGCTTTGTTAGCCAAAGCACAATTTTCTTCATCAGATGCCTTTGATGAAGATTCGTCCCTGGTATTCCCCCTGATCTCCTCTTGCACAAGATCTGACCAAAGTCTCTCCCATCCTGGCAGTTTCTCCCGACCATTGACAGAGTCCTGATAGGAATTCCAACTCTTCGAAAGACCAAGGAGAGCCAAGCTCACCAAGTCCTCATCATCTACAGTCACCCCCACACTTCCCAGCTCATCCTGGCATTAGGTGAACTTCGTGAGATACTTGGGCATACTGTCCCCTTTCTCACACTTAATGTTTCTGATTTTATCCTTGAGCACCAACTTCCTTTGGTCGTTCTTGCTTTGGAATAAATCTGTCAATGCTTTCCACAACAAGTATGGATAAGCCTTTCCATGCAGGCTGGACATAATGTGATCCTTCACGCCCTCCAACAGAATCCTTCGACACTTTGCTGTCTTCTTTTGCCAAGCCTCAACGTGAGCAACATCAGTAGGCTTTGGGACCTCAGCCTCTATGAACTCCTTCAACCCATGTCATCTAATACCGCCTCCACCCTGTCCTTCCATGCAATATAATTCGAGCTGCCTTCAAGAGCATACTCCAATCGCAATCCGTTGAAAGACATTTCAACTTTGACACCAAGAAAACACTGCTGCAAATTCGAATTCCACCAGTTCAAAACTCAACTGCTTCTGATATAAAATTCGTGAGAACAAAGTGTTTCTCGTACAAAGATTGATTGTATAGGCTTTTACCGGATATCTCACCTTCCAAAAAGAAGGATGAATCCAAAGGCTACCTGGCCCGATTACAGACTCTGCCTGAAGAAATAAAATGTAATCACTTTCTGAATAATAGATCTCATGATCAACTCTGCTTTGATACCATGTAGAAATTTTGAATAATATAACACTTATTCACATATATTATCCCGATTATACACTATTTGCGGAATGCATGCATAATACATAACCTCCTCTACGTTGATCATCAATTTGCAGAATAAAAAACAATCACATGCGCACATTGAAACATCAATCACACATATCAACACAGTATGTACTGGGGAAAGCATATAGCTGAAAACCCCCAACTATCTGTATATTATAATGATAGAGAACATGTAACAATACATAGTACAATACTCCTTACAAGTACTTAGTACTATCTCCACCTGCTACACACAAACTAGCTCAGATCTGAATCAAGTCACAGGTTCAAATCTCCTCCACTGTTTGCCTGCCTCTACTGCGCAATCCAAAGTGAGAATATGAATGATCCAATCTCGTTTTCCTTGGCTTGTACTACGCAATCCTCAATGGCAATCTCTATCATTGATTGTGCAAATCTCATGCACAGCTATAGTCACAACTGATAATAGTCTCCACCTCTAACACCTATCTCCACTGAACTATCCATGCATTGAGTTAATTGATGTATTATTTAGTTGATTTATGAGTTAATAATTAGTGAATTAATTAATAATTAATTCACATCACTCATCACTAGTGTATTTGGCAGTTAGACTAAATACAACTAGTTTAACTAAGTCAAACTGAACACAACTCTATCAACTCCTCAATCAACTCCACCAAACTCAATCACTTGAGTTCTAACTGAATTCCATCATGCAATAGCTCAACTGACCCATAAGAAAATCATATTTCCTTCTGGCAGTTGCATGTGCCACATCCGTAGCTCGAACTGAAGTGCTCCAAGAGGATAAGATAATGTTTATAGTCCAAATAATATTAAGAGCTAATAATATTCGACTGTTCTATTTTTAGCCTAGCAGTCTAAAAATAGACTCCGTCCATATGTCTAAAAATAGAAGTCCATCTATTTTTACCAACATGACCAATCATCCACAAATAGCATCCTGCAACTCATAGACCATGATCCAGATGTCTAAAAATAGACATAGTCTAAAAATAGACTTTGCGCCAAAAATAGCCTGCGGGCCCACTTAGTGAAGGCGACTTCTTTTCACTAAGCTCCATCATCTTGTTGCATTTTCAACATGGTCACCTCAAGAATCTAATCCTCAAATCCCCGACAATCCTATACAGACCCCTGAGAGTACGCAGAGGCTTGTTGTTTATCTGCCGAATCCATTATTCAATCTTATTGTGCTATCTCCTCAACATCCTTACAGTCCGTACGATTGGCCTGGTGTACCTTTGGAGTTATCTCCTCGTACATCTCAAATTCTTCCTCGCCAGTTGTTTCCACCCATGGATTCAGAAGGTGAGATCCCAATCTCTTCTCTGGGTCATTCGAAAGTTTCCGCTACTCATACTCCTCATTTCAATGATGAACAAGGGTATGAATTTCCTCTAGAAGGATTTCCTTTTACAGGAAGAGTCCTGTTGGGTCGTTAATATACCATTATTATTGTCACTTTTGAACGCTTATTCCACCCATTTCTACCATTCTTCATCACGTCATTTATCATAATTTATCATATAACTCTATTTTACAATGATTTATGCTCTTATGTAAAAATATTATTTATTCTCCTTTATTTCTAATAAATTGATGATTATGCATGATTTTATCAATGAAAGTTTAATAAATTGGTTATAACACTATTCACCATTTTTAGCATCCAAGATAATTTCTAGATTGAAGATTTGATCATTAAAAGTGCCAAGTCAGAAATGCGCTGGAATAAGAAGTGATAGTTTTGTGGTTGAGATTCTGAGCAAATGAAGATGAATCTGGAAAATATAGAACATGGGTTTTGTCCAGAGCGGACCAAATTAACTTTGGGAAAGAACGGTTTGCCCAAATTCAGCTTGTATTGAGAGAAACGCAGGGTTCTTTGAGCATGATTTTCTCAGATTCGCTGTGTGGCCGTTTTCCAAATCTCAGCTGCAAAGCCAAATTCGCCTTGCTCTTGTTGAAAGGTGGATGGAAATATATCTTCTTGTTGATCAATTGGTTGGAAACAATCTATTTTTGTAATAGAAATCATGTTGTAATTATCTCTGTTGTAACTTCTTTATGATCTCTCTCTATTTAAATGAAAACAGAGATCAGAGAGGGGGAGAAAAAAATGATGGGGAATTGAGGATTCAGAATTAGAGATTCAAGAATGATGATGGGATAGGATAGAATAGGAGGAAAAGGAGATTGTTGCATTGCCATTGTAATTCTCAAAGCTTTAGCTGTTGTAATAATTTCACAGTTTGATGATGAATAAATAAAAGGGTTGTTGTTCACTCTTCTCATCTGAAGTAGCCCAGCAGCATCTGCTGGCGGCTAAGGGCCCAACCACTGGTGGATTATGCTACTGCTGTGTATTATATCTTTCCAATTTCCGCCGTGTGATGGTTTGATTTAATTCTTATTTCTTTGAATCGTATTGCCTTACAGTTTCATGTTTTTGCAGCGAGCTGTTATAATATTTTATGAAATTGTTTTATTGCACAAGCTGAGATTGAATCGCATGGCTGTTCTTTTCCATCATGACAGAGGTTATCATCCTTCTCAATGTATATTGTTATGCTGTTCATTTCAAATGTAAAGCTTCGTTGTTCATTCCAAACCTTGATATTCATTATAGACTGTTGGTTATTCGATTCCTTTAATTACAGTTTGCTGTCCATTTACTTTGTTGTTCATTTCTGTTGATTTATTGCAATAGTTTGCTTTTAAAGAGTTTTCTTAGTTTACTTTCAATGGTAGCTTTAGTTCAATTTCTATTTCCTTTTAATTGCTTTAAAGCAAGACTGTCAACTGTAGAGAACATTGGTTATTGCTTTCTCATTCGCAGATTGATTGTCTTGTTCTAGTTTGATTTCAATTGCATCAATCTCTAGAGGAATGAGTTATTGCTACTGTATCCTCAATTGATGGTTGTTTGAGTGAATGATTTAGTTTAGAACATTTTAGTTTCTTGCTGTTCCAATTAGATTTTGTTTCCAGCTTTCACTTACTTTTGCATTTTAAGCACTATACTGCAAAACATTACTCTTGAGTAAATAGTTGCCTCAGACTGAGTACACTCTTGAAATAAAAAGTTTTCCCTGGGTTGATAATTAATGTGAAGGTAATTAGGAGTTAAAAAGACACTTTTTTATCACTCGACATTTTGGCGCCGTTGCCGGGGAGAGTGTAGCCATTTTTAAAAGAGTAGTGTGCATCCGATGAGTGTCTGTTAGGAAAGAATTGGGTATTAAAAACGGAAGGTAAGAACCTATGTATGGAGCATGTAAAAGCCCTGCTCCCCCGCCCGCTTTTCAACAGAACTGTTAAAGAACTTAGAGTAGAAATAGATGTTTGAATTTTTGTGTGAATGACTAGGGAAAAAATAGAAATTTTGAAAAATGAATCACATGATTTCACTCAAGTGGTGATGTAAGCACCACCCATTTCACTAACTAATTGACAGGAACATTGGAAGGAGCTTCGAAGGAACACATGAAGAACATCTTCTATTATGGTAAGAAACTGCCCAACATTTTTACTCTTGAATTTCCTGCTCAAGTAATTCCACACCCTCACCATAATAAACCAGTACAACATGCTTACAATGTTGAACTGCAAAATTTACCCACCCTTCCCACCCATCCTATCTCACATGCACCAATGGAAAAAAATTACAATGAGATTTAGAATGTTTCAAATTCCAAAATTGTAGAAGCTATGGAAGAAAATGAGGTTTCTTTTAGGTTGCACCAACAAACCATTTTAAAAGCTCAAGAACTTCATGGTATGATGGGAAATCAAGAAAGTAATGGATATATTGAAGATTGGTTTCACTCTATCACATGTTTGCATCATCACTCCATACTTCAACAATTTTTGATACCATCTTTTCAAGGGAAGTTGGCTTCTCATACCCTAATTTTTATCAACATGCATTTTTCAAATTTCGGTATGTGCATACGTAAAGCCTTATTTCTAAAATGGTTCCACTGGAAATACTCTTATACATAAACATATTTGATTCTCAAAGAAGAGTAGGATAGTGGAGAAAATAAAATAAATAAACAAATAAAACAAACACATCTTTTTATTTTTATTTTTGTAAAGCTAGTTGTTTTTTATTGCAACATGCTATGGAAATCAACATCGGTGATAATTTTTTAATTAATTTGTGTATGTATATGACTTATAATGGAAATAATAGTTCTACAAACACTCATATTCACTTTTATCACCAATTTGAAAAAATGCTTGAATATCACATTTTTTTTGGCTTGCGGGCTTGATGAAATTTCTGAAAAAACAGTCGGGACAGTCATGTTTTGAGGGACCAAAATGCAATATTTTTAAAACCTATTTCTATCCTAAGTAGCCCTTGATGTATACTTTCCAACCCAATTTGAATCACTCAATTTGGATTTGAAACGAAAAAGTTCGAACCAAAACATTGACAGGGTGTCTAGCGGGCAGCTTAGGAACAGAGTTGGGACAGTCAGTTTTTGGAGGCCTAAATGAATGAATTTTTAAAACCTGTTTCTATGGTAGATTCCCCTATGAATCTAGTTTACAATGCAATTGGAATCACTCATTTTCGATATCGTATGGGGAATTTATGATCAAAATATTGACTGTCTATCGTAAATCAGCACCCTTAAAACTATGTCTTTCCAGCTGTTCCTTATAGTATTTGACCTATCAATTCTTCTTGTGTTCAAAACCTGTTTCTATTGGAGATAAATAAATGAATCTAATTTTATTTCCAATTTGAATCATTCGAATCCAACATCAAATGAAAAATTTATGCTTGAAGTATCAACTGTTGGTCTAAGCTGGGTAATTGAAAATGACTCTGTTATGCAGGTTGTTCTAACTAAAATTGAAATATCATATCATTTAATTTTTAAAACCTGTTGCTACTGGAGATAAAGCTTTGAATTATCTCTCATTTGGCTTCGGAATCACTCAATTTGGACGAAAAACAAAGAAGTTGTGATCAAAACACTGCAGGTTAGCATGATTGGCCACTGCTCTCCCGCAAATGACAAATAAATTTTACTTTGTTATTTTCTCCGTGGATTTGTTCTACAGAGTAACTACTTGTTAGTTTTTTTCATAATTCTTGGATTAGGGGAGCCGTGCACCTCTCTTTCTCCATGATTTAATGTTTTATTGCAGGTAGACACTCGTTTTTTTGCAGGTCTTAGGAGAAAAAGAATGTCAATTTATGGACGAGTGATTCTTGAAAGAAATTTTAAATGAAACAAAGGAATTTCATCCAACTCATTACCCAACGGATTCATAATAGAAGAAATGAAGAATTGATTTCCATTTGAAGATTCATGTCATGTCTTTGCTGCCAAAACATTTTTTGAATAAATCATTTTTTTTGACATAACATCATAGCTGTTGTAACTTAATTACATATTGTTTTTAAATAAAATGTTGTTTCTTTTTTTATCTTTCTTATATTTTGTGTTTCAGGTGTTGCTTCATTCAAATGGTAACCCATCCTCAGCATCAATACAGTGAACAACAAATTCCTTCTTTGCATGCTTGCATTTTATGCTTGTGCATTTTGCTGTTCCTTTTCTGAAAGGACAACATTTGTGTGCACTTTTATTGTTTCCGCTGTTCCTTTTCCAAATGGACAACATTTTCATTTTGCTGTTCCTTTTTCAAAAGAATAACACCTTTTGTGTCAGCCGTTCCTTTTTCACTTTCATTTTGCCATTCCTTTTCCACGGTTCATTGTGCCGTTCCTTTTCCACGGTTCATTTTGCCGTTCCTTTCTCGCGGTTCATTTTGTGGTTCTTTTTCCAAAGGAACGGCACTTGCGTTTTTGCTATTCCTTTTCCAAAGGAACGACACTTTTCATTTTTGTTGCTCCTTTTCCAAAGGAACGACACTTGCGTTTTTGCTGTTCCTTTTCCAAAGGAACGACACTTTTCATTTTTGCTGTTCCTTTTCCAAAGGAACGACACTTGCTTTTTTACTATTCCTTTTCCAAAGGAACGACACTTTTCATTTTTGCTGTTCCTTTTCTAAAGGAACGACACTTTTAGTTTTTGTTGTTCATTTTTCCAAAGGAACGACATTTGCGTTTTCACATTTTTTTTATGTGTATTTTTGGTTTTTGGTGTGCATTTCCTTTGTTTTTCCCTACAAGGAACACCACTTTTTTTGAGTGTTTTTGCTGTTCCTTCAAAGAAACAACACTTTGGGAGTATTTTTGAGAGCAACCCTTTCTTCCTCTTGTGGGATTATTCCTAGATTCCCTTTCATGCATGAAGTACACTACTTTTATGAGGACAAGAATTATGGATTCTATTGAAGCGAGTTAATATCATTCACGTTATGATCTTTAACAGGACAACTCCTTGATGATAGCTTATTTTTAAAATGGACACAATTATTTATATACTACTTTACTGCATTGTTTTCTACTGTACATGATACTGATTGATCATCTTAATATCATGTTGGTTCCACCCTTCCTGGTTATAATCTTCTCTGTCTGTAATAAATGAGATTATGGGTATATTTTTTCTATTGACATGTTCAACTTCTTCCACCATCCCTGCTCTTAAGGAGTACTGAGCCTCCCTCTTTTTATCATAAAAATGTGTAATAACAACAAAATTTTGTTCGTAGATGGAGGATAGGAGGTCTCATTACGAGTCAGCCTACCATGTTCATAAGGCTGTAACAAAGTGACATTCCCATTATGGCCACCACACCAGGGTTATGATCCATTGGATAGCCAAATTATCCTTGGAACAGGAGGTCTCATCACGACCCGGCCTGATCACTTTTGCTGCATCCCAGTGAATGGCAGTGTGGTTATCTGGTTACCACACCAGTACACTGATCTCTTCTGTAGAACAACACTGTAACTCTCCATTTATAAATTGAGGATCCTGGCTCATATGAGTTAAAAAGCAACCCTGCCGAGGCTATGGACGCCTCCAGGCAGTAGAGGCTCTGCTTATGGTATTGAAGTTATATCTTATCGTCAATTATTACTATAATACCATTTTTCTTATTTTTCTTTTTATCAGAGAAGTTATTTCCTTAATTTTTCCCTATTTTGAATCTTTACGCATGAGAAATTGTTTTCAGATCAATCGCATCATTTTTAGCTAGAATACCATCAGCAAAGTATATTTTTGGCATATTGTTGTCCTTTTTCTCTTTTTCATAACTTATCATCTATCCAAAGCGTCCTATCTCTTATTCATAACTACTTTACACACTCTGCTCTCATTATCACCATAACTCTCGTTGTCCTATCATTGATATGTGTACTCTGCTTCATTTACTATTGTATTGTTCATTCCCTTGCCTTGCCATCAACACAACACCTTTCATATGCTTTATGGTCATGGAATTCCTTTTCCAATTGGAGGGGGGAATGTATGCATTATGGGATTGCATGCGATTTGATTAGTGCACTCTGCCATTACTTCTTGATTTGACAACATATTAGTATTGCATGTATACATAAGTTTTTCTAATTGAATTTTTGCATACATCTTAATCTGTTGCTATTCAAAGCTAACACTATGGATTCAAGAACATTGTATGCAAAATAGTGCTTTGCTTACAGGAGAACAACAAGCATGGGCAGAATTCTATTCACAGCATGACCACACTATTGCAACTAACAGAAGAGGCTCGAGCAACTCGCAAACGTGAACAATTCTTCAGACATGATGTGCTTACATGGATTCCACCTTTTGCATCACTTTCAGTACCAACTTTGCCTACATCAGCTTCAACAAATGACAGTACATATATGTCATTTCACATTTTTCTTTTTGGAGGTAAAACTTGAGGTAAAATAGCATAATTTTCTAATTTATTACAAATTTAGGAGAATTTAATGAAAATCCATTTTGAGCATTATTTATCATCCTTCATTCCACATCTTTACCACTTCCCACATTTTTCAGCGGCATATAATCTTTCGGTTTGGGGGAGTGTTGCTTTCATTCATTTTTTTTCTTATGACCATGTCATTCATATTCTTTATCATCCATTGCTATTCTTATTCCTTCTCAACACCTCCCTTATTCTATGTTGTTTTACACCAGGCATAAACTTCAACAGCTGGTAGCAACCACCTCTATTTGTTTTCTAGCATTGCATGAGGACATGCTAATTCTTCAGAGAGGGGGAGGAATTGCTACACATGATGGAGGTTTTCTATTTTCTTCTTCATTTAAGGCATACAATTTCATTTTTACACAATGCAGAAATTGATTTCCATAATACTTTTAAAACTATGAACTTAATTCTTGTGATTTCTGGATAATACAGATGTATCATTAAAATACACATACCCAGATAATTTCAAGATAAATTGGTTCATTCAGAAATCATGCACTCTCACCTACATCCTTTTTTTTTATATCTCATGATCCGTGCATCAAAACGATCTGATTTTTGGATCATAGAGGCATCCATATATTACAAATCTACTTGCAACATTTCAACAAAATCTGGTTTGTAGTTTTCGGGAAAATGGTTAATGAAGGTTGATGTCACTTATATCATATTTTGCTGCAACTTCATATGCACATAACTTGAACGTCAATGAAAAAAGTTGTTATGCTTTCATCAAGAGTGCTAAAAGTGAATATTCATTAATTAAGGAAGAATTCATTTGTTTTATCCATTTCATGAGCTGGGATGAACATTTTTTTTTTTTGCTTGGTTAACACATGGGTATTGTCTTTGGGATGCATGAGGACATACAACATATTGAGTGTGGGGGTATGTTGGGTCGTTAATATACCATTATTATTGTCACTTTTGAACGCTTATTCCACCCATTTCTACCATTCTTCATCATGTCATTTATCATAATTTATCATATAACTCTATTTTACAATGATTTATGCTCTTATGTAAAAATATTATTTATTCTCTTTTATTTCTAATAAATTGATGATTATGCATGATTTTATCAATGAAAGTTTAATAAATTGGTTATAACACTATTCACCATTTTTAGCCTCCAAGATAATTTCCAGATTGAAGATTTGATCATTAAAAGTGCCAACTCAGAAATGCGCTGGAATGAGAAGTGATAGTTTTGTGGTTGAGATTCTGAGCAAATGAAGATGAATCTGGAAAATATAGAACATGGGTTTTGTCTAGAGCGGACCAAATTAACTTTAGGAAAGAACGGTTTTCCCAAATTCAGCTTGTATTGAGAGAAACGCGGGGTTCTTTGAGCACGATTTTCTCAGATTTGCTGTGTGGCCATTTTCCAAATCTCAGCTGCAAAGCCAAATTCGCCTTGCTCTTGTTGAAAGATGGATGGAAATATATCTTCTTGTTGATCAATTGGTTGGAAACAATCTATTTTTGTAATAGAAATCATGTT
Source organism: Pinus tabuliformis (assembly GCA_031772625.1). Taxonomy (NCBI): domain Eukaryota; kingdom Viridiplantae; phylum Streptophyta; class Pinopsida; order Pinales; family Pinaceae; genus Pinus; species Pinus tabuliformis. The sequence continues at coordinate 67,314,805 of CM062810.1, read as the reverse complement.
GTAATTATCTCTGTTGTAACTTCTCTTTGATCTCTCTCTATTTAAATGAAAACAGAGATCAGAGAGGGGGAGAAAAAAATGATGGGGAATTGAGGATTCAAAATTAGAGATTCAAGAATGATGATGGGATACGATAGAATAGGAGGAAAAGGAGATTGTTGCATTGCCATTGTAATTCTCAAAGCTTTAGCTGTTGTAATAATTTCACAGTTTGATGATGAATAAATAAAAGGGTTGTTGTTCACTCTTCTCATCTGAAGTAGCCCAGCAGCATCTGCTGGCGGCTAAGGGCCCAGCCACTGGTGGATTATGCTGCTGCTGCGTATTATATCTTTCCAATTTCCGCCGTGTGATGGTTTCATTTAATTCTTATTTCTTTGAATCGTATTGCCTTACAGTTTCATGTTTTTGCATCGAGCTGTTATAATATTTTATGAAATTGTTTTATCGCACAAGCTGAGATTGAATCGTGTGGCTGTTCTTTTACATCATGAAAGAGGTTATCATCCTTCTCAATGTATATTGTTATGCTGTTCATTTCAAATGTAAAGCTTCATTTTTCATTCCAGACCTTGATATTCATTATAGACTGTTGGTTATTCGATTCCTTTAATTACAGTTTGCTGTCCATTTACTTTGTTGTTCATTTCTGTTGATTAATTGCAAAAGTTTGCTTTTAAAGAGTTTTCCTAGTTTACTTTCAATGGCAGCTTTAGTTCAATTTCTATTTTATTTTAATTGCTTTAAAGCAAGACTGTCAACTGTAGAGAACATTGGTTATTGCTTCCTCGTTCCCAGATTGATTGTCTTGTTCTAGTTTGATTTCAATTGCATCAATCTCTAGAGGAATGAGTTATTGCTACTGTATCCTCAATTGATGGATGTTTGAGTGAATGATTTAGTTTAGAACATTTCAGTTTCTTGCTGTTCCAATTAGATTTTGTTTTCAGCTTTCATTTACTTTTGCATTTTAAACACTATACTGCAAAACATTACTCTTGAGTAAATAGCTGCCTCAGACTGAGTACACTCTTGAAATAAAAAGTCGTCCCTAGGTTGATATTTAATGTGAAGGTAATTAGGAGTTAAAAAGACACCTTTTTATCGCTCGACAAGTCCCATCTCACACACTTCCTGAAACCAGTGGGCCCATGTTTCCACCTGGTTATACAATCTTAGCCAAATTTGTTTTAGGAAATCCTAGTGCTTCTTCTTTGTATCAAAATCCCATTTGGTCTTCAAATGCCATGCCTGCTTCTGGTTCATTCATTCGAAATGCAACCTCTCAAGTTTTTGTACAAATTGTTGTCACGTCAGTTCCCGTTCAACCTACAATTCCATCACAACTTGTACCGTCGTTTCAACCGTTCATTTTGGTGCAACTAACTATTTCAGGTCAGGTTTCAGTTAGTTCTTCCACCCCTCTGTCAAGTGGATAGAATGTGCCACCGCTTGGGGGGAAAAATCCGAACATTCTTCTCGTGTAAGGTGAAACCAATGTGAGTGGATTACAAACTCACATGGTTGGAGTCAATCAACCTTATTTTGGTGGTATTCCTAACCTTGTTGGTCAATCTGGGTCAGGTAATATCCAGTATCAATAGCCTTATATGGATCAGATTCCACTCCAATAGGCTTATGTCCCATATGGTTCACAAGCCCTGGTCAATTCGTCTTATACTCCACAAGCAGGAGCTTATGTCCAACCTGGTCAATCTATTATTCTTGGTGGATATGGTCAGATTCAATTTGGAAATTACCAACACCCTCAGGGTATATCCCAAGGAGCTATTCAACAACCCTTATAATAGCAAGTGCAACCCTTGCAACAACAAGCGCAACCCTTGCAGCAGCAAGGGCAGCCGTTACGGCAGCAAGGGAAACCTTTGCAACAACAGGGGTATCCTTTGTAGCATTCGCAGCAGCGTTTGTAGCAACAAACTTAGTTTGTTCAACAGTCTACTCAAACTTTGTATCCACAAGGCCAACCTTTGCAGAAGCAAGGTCAACCTTTACAGCAGCAAAGTCAGCCTTTGAAGCAACAAGGTCAACCTCTGCAACAAGCTCAATATGTATCTCAACAAGGTCAGCCCTTGCAAATGCAGAGTCAACCCTTGCAATAGTAGGGCCAATCTCTTCAGGTCCAGGGTCACTAGGTTCAACAACCTTACAATCCGTATGCCACGTATAATGGTTATCAATGGCCTATGGTAGGTCAATATCAAACCTACGTTAGAAAAAATGCACCTTATGGTCAAGGTAACCCTCAGTGGGGGAAAACTCAAATCCTATATGGTCAAAATCCTCCATTGTGGGGGAAAAATCCTTACCAGCAAGGTTGGAACTCACAGTTTGGGCCTCCTCAAAGGCCATACATGACATTAAATCTGCAATTGCCCTTCTTGGCTATGTTGGAACTACCTGATGTATCGAGGCTCACAAATGATCCTATTTTTCATTCACCTTACTGGCCTCTAGTTCCAACTAAAATTCCAAGAGATTTCCCTAAATTCGAAGGAAAGTCTAAAGAGGACTTGCAAGCCCATGTGATGACTTATCACTTATGGTGCTCTTCAAATTCATATGTTGACGATTCTATCCATCTTTGTCTCTTTTAGAGAACCTTAACAGGTGCTTTCGCAAAATGGTATATCGAGTTGCCTCGAGCTACCGATGCTGAATTTAACTCTTTGGCTATGGCCTTCCTCACCCACTTCCAATTGTCGGTTCGGTATGACACTGACACTCATTTTCTCATATCCCTGAAGCAAGATACTACGACCAACATCTTTGATCATATCCATGAATGTAGACGTCGGTGTCGCCTCATCAAATTCAAGATTGCTAATGAGTTGTTAACTGAATGGTTCACAAAATCATTCGTTAACAAGATTTCTAGGGATATAGATATGGGTGGATGTGTTACTGAAGACCAAGCTATTTCTCATGCCTAGTATTTAGACTTAGTCTATTCCCAGTCTGGCACGTTGTATGAAATTTTTCCTCATGCTCCAAGACCATCTTCGGATCCGGTAGCCTCAAAGTCTCCCGATGTACCACCTGTTGATGGTGTAATTGGTTAAGTGTCTTAGACTTCCACTAAGAATTATTCGAAGCAAAAATATATTTCAAACACTGGTTCCAATAATCCTTCAAAAAATTCATCAAATCCTGGTAAAACCTCTAAGGTACATGTTGTTTCATCTACCATAGCAGATAAGGCCTCAAAAGGTAAGAAAAAGGGTAAAGGTAAGGCCAAAACTGATACCCTGAAATAGGATCCACCCAAATCATCTGTTGATTATGCTTCTAAGCGCAAGATGAAATATCCTTGCCTCATATGTGAGGAAGACCATTATACCAGGGATTGTCCCCAATTTTTTGAAGTTAACCGCTTATTGAAAGGGACTCCAGCTATTTTGAAAGAACCATTTCCATCTCAGCAGACACAGTTGGTAGACCAACCATAATCCTCTGCCTCTTCTGGTTCCCAAGTTTTCATGATGCAAGGTTCATTGCCTATTTTGATTGATACTTGAATAAAGGACTATCAAAATCCACAAAAGCAGATAGTGGAGAGAGAAATCACTGATATCCCTTCTACTTCTACTCCATCCAGTTCTGGTCCGCTCCATATTGAGCATCCTAACAATGAGTTCGTAATTTGACCACCACTCAAGGGTGTACTTTGGAAATCATCTTATAATCCGAATGCTAGAGTTGTACAACATTATAATATTGTTGAAGATTTAGCTCAAGGACCTTCAACTATGTCTGCTTTGGAAGTTCTACAAACATGTCCAATGCAGTAGAAATCATCGTTGTCTACCATAGGTGCTATTGATCTTGACGATTTGATTTTAATTACCTTTGATCTTGAAAACCACGTTCCTCGTTTTCCTCATCAGATTGTTTTCCTAATTCAAGTTATCATCAAAGGAAAGATGATTCATCAGACTGTTATTAATGAAGGTGCTTCCACTTGCATCATGTTTGTTTCGTGTTGGAAGGCTATTGGCTCTCCTCCCCTCAATTAGTCCCCGAACACTTTAGAGGCCTTTGATGGTAGAGGCTCCCGTCCATATGGTATTCTCACAAAATTTCCAATCATGTTGGAAGAAAAGACCGTTGAGCTAGAAGTGGATGTTGTAGATGAAAATCTCAACTACAACCTTCTTCTCGGGTGAAGTTAGACCCACGCTATGTTTTGTGTGGTTGCTTCTTTGTTCCGGGTGCTTCATTTTCCTCATGAAGGAAAAATTGTCACCGTCGATCAACTGTCTTTTTTCTCTTCCGATTTATTGAATGACAATGTCCCATATGTGGGAAATACCAAATTCCTTATGAGAGTGTGGGGGAAGGCCTTTTCAAAGATTCTGATTTAATGGGTACTTTTACTCTCCCACCTTCGAATGTCATTTCAATCAATATGATCTTGGTTTCTATGGATCCTTGGATTATTCCTACTCTAGATAAAATTGATTCATTTGTTGATTCTATGCCGTTAAGTCCATTAGAGCAATACTATCAAGAAATTGTCTTGGCTTCAATGGCCGCTTTAGAATGTCAAGTTGTTTTCAGTATGAACCTGGATACTTATGTTCCCTCTCCTTGGCTTGGTTCATGGGATTCTTTAGATCCTTTTAGCGAGACATTCCCCACCGACGAGAGTATTGTTGAGGTTATGTCTTTGGATGAAACTCCTTGGAATGATCTCCATCATCGTTCTTCATTTCTTCCTTGCCTCAGTGAGGTGCCATCGTGTCTTGAAGAGTTTTTTGCTCATTGCCCAAAGCATCCACTTCAAACAACTATTTTGGTACATGAAGTCATATCTGAGGGTAGTATGGGAAACAATACTATGACTATGCCTCTTGAGATTTCCATTAAACTTGGAATTGTCGAGAACAATCATATTGGGGTGTCTTGTTCTCCTGATGAGATCAGGGTTTACACTGAACTTTTCAAAGAATTTCAAGATGTCTTCGCGTGGTCATACGAGGAAATTCCTGGTATTGATCCAATAATAGTGGTGCATGAAATACCTACCTATCCTGGTGCAAAGCTTATTCGTCAATGGCTTTGTCGTGTGCATCCTTGGAAGAATGTAGCTATTAAGGTAGAAGTGGAAAAGATTTTAAAAGATGGTTTTATCTATCCAATCCCGTTGACAGATTAGGTGTCTAACATTGTCCCTTTTGCTAAAAAGCACGACACGATCCGTGTTTGTGTTGATTACCACGACATCAATTGCGCATGTCCAAAATACAATTATCCCACTCCGTTTATCGATCAGATCATTGACGAGTGTGTTGGGAGTGAGGTTTTCTCGTTTATGGATGGTTTTTCTAGCTACAACCAGATCACCATCTCACCTGTTGATCAACATAAGACGACCTTTATCTTTCCATGGCACACTTTTGCCAATAAGAAGCTTCCTTTTGGTTTAAAAAATGTTGGCGCTACCTTCAAGAGAGCAATGTCTTATGCATTTCATGATATTCGACACATTGTTCAACCTTATGTCAATGACTTGCAAGCTCATTCTGCTAAGCGTCATGACCATCCATACCACTTAAGATCTATTTTTTTGCAATGTCGACATTATAACATCCATCTCAATCCACACAAGTGCATTGTTTTGTGTTGAATCGGGTCGAATCTTGGGCTTTGTGGTGTCCCGTGAAGGTATTTGAATCGATCCTTTAAAAGTTGAGGCTATTGTTAACTCCCTTCTCCCTCCCCCCCCCACCTCTTTGCTTAAATTTCAAATATTACAAGGAAAGGCTAACTTTCTTCGTCAATTCATTCCTAACTATGTTGAACTCGCCAAGGGTTTTACTTGTTTGCTTAAGAAGGGGATCCCTTTCATTTGGGATGACATTGCCCAGAAATCCTTTGATCCTTTGAAAGACACGCTTATAAGTGCTCCTTTACTCTATCCCCCTAATTATCGATGCGATTATTTTCTATAATTGGATGCAACTTATAGTAACATTGCCATGGTGTTGGTTCAGGATGACGAAGATGGCAGCGAACATGTGGTTTATTATTTAAGCTGAAATATCCTTGGCACAAAATCTTGATATGCCCATGTCAAGAAGCTTGCCTTGGTAGCAGTCCATGTTCTCCAAATATTTTGTCATTATATCCTTTTATGGAAAACCACACTGATTTCTGATTGCAACCCCATGACCTATATATTGACTCGTCAATTACTGGGGGGGAAATACTCCCAATGGATTGTTATCCTGTAGGAGTTTGATTTGGACTTTACTGCCGTCAAATAAAATAAATCACTTGTTTTTGTTGAGTTGATCTATGCCCTTTTGTCTACAAGCACTTCTACTGATTTTACAAAGCAGATTCCTGATGAAACTTTGTTTCTCATCAGCACTCTTGACCCATGGTATGGAGATATTATTGTTTATCTTCAAAACTTACAATCCGAATTGTCTCGATCCGATCGACGCTGCATCTAGCATCAGTCCCAAATCTTATAATCTGAGTTGTCTCGATCCGACTAATGTTACATTCGGCATCAGTCGCAAACCTATCAGATTCTTGGCGATACATTGTATCAAGTCGGTGTAGACTCTATTCTTCACGGATCTCTAAAACTTGAAGAGGCTGAACGAGTCTTGAATGACTAATGCTCTGGTGCCTATAGAGACATTCCCCATCAACGAGAGTATTGTTGAGGTTATGTCTCTAGATGAAACTCCTTGGAACGATCTCCATCATCGTTCTTCATTTCTTCCTGGCCTCACTGACGTGCCATCATGTCTTGAAGTGTTTGTTTCTCATTGCCAAATACATCCACTTGAAACAATTGTTTTGGTACATGAAGTCCTGTCTGAGGGTAATATCGGAAACATCACTGTGACTATGCCTCTTGAGATTTCCATTAAACCTGGAACTGTCGAGAACAGTCATATTGGGGTGTCCTGTTCTCTTGATGAGATCAGGGTTTAAACTAAACTTTTCAAATAATTTCGAGATGTCTTCGCATGGTCATACGAGGAAATTCCTGGTATTGATCCAGCAATAGTGATGCATGAAATACTTACCTATCCTGGTGCAAAGCCTCTTCATCAATGCTTCGTCGGAAGCATGTTGCTATTAAGGCAGAAGTGGAAAAGATTTTAAAAGATGGTTTTATCTATCCAATCCCGTTGACAGATTAGGTGTCTAACATTGTCCCTTTGCTAAAACACAGGGCACCATCCATGTCTGTGTTGATTACCACGACATCGATCGGGCATGTCCAAAAAACAATTATCCCACTCTGTTTATTGATCAAATGATTGATGAGTGTGTTTGGAGTGAGATTTTCTCGTTTATGGATGGTTTTTCTAGCTACAACCAGATCACCATCTCACATGTTGATCAACATAACATGACCTTTATCTTTCCGTGGGGCGCTTTTGCCTGTAAGAATCTTCCTTTCGGTTTAAAAATTGCCGGTGCTACCATCGAGAGAGCAATGTCTTATGCATTTCATGATATTCGAAACATTGTTCAACCTTACCTCGACGAATTACCAGCTCATTCTGCTAAGTTTCATGACCATCCAGACCACTTAAGATCCATTTTTCTGCGATGACGACATTATAACATCTATCTCAATCCACACAAGTGAATTTTTTGTGTTGAATCAGGTCGAATCTTGGGCTTTACGGTTTCCCGGGAAGGTATCCGAATCAATCCTTTAAAGTTGAAGCTATTGTCAACTCCCCCCCCACCTCTTTGCTTCAATTGCAAAGCCTGGAAGGAAAGGCTAACTTTCTTCGTTGATTCATTCCCAACTATGCTGAACTCGCCAAGGGTTTTACTCGTTTTCTTAAGAAGGGGATCCCTTTCATTTGGGATGACATTGCCCAGAAATCCTTCGATGCTTTGAAAGACATGCTTATTAGTTCTATAATTAGATGCAACTGATAGTACCATTGCCATGGTGTTGGTTCAGGATGACGAGGATGGCAATGAACATGTGGTTTATTATTTAAGCCGAAATATCCTTGACACTGAATCTCGATATGCCCATGTCAAGAAGCTTGCCTTGGCAGCAGCCCATGTTGTCCAAAGATTTCGTCATTATATCCTTTTCCGGAAAACCATAGTGATTTCCGATTGCAACCCCATGACCTATATATTGACTCATCAATTACTGGGGGGCAAATAATCCAAATGGATTATTATCCTACAGGAGTTTGATTTGGAGTTTACTGTCACCAAATCAAAGAAATCACTTGTTTTTGTGGAGTTAATCAGTGCCCTTTTGTCTGCAAACACTTCTAATGATTTTACAGAGCAGATTCCTAATGAAACTATGTTTCTCACCAACACTCTTAACCCGTGGTATGGAGATATTATCGTTTATATTCAAGCCCAAACCTTCTAATATGAGTTGTCTCGATCCAACCGACGCCACATCCGGCATCAGACCCAAACCTATCAAAATATTGGTGATACATTGTACTGAGTCGATGTAGACTCTGTTCTTCGTAGATGTATAACACTTGAAGAGGTTGAACGAGTCTTGAATGACTGCCACTCTGGTGTCTGTAGAGACATTCCCCACCGACGAGAGTATTGTTGAGGTTACGTCTCTGGATGAAACTCCTTCGAACAATCTCCATCATCGTTCTTCATTTCTTCCTGGCCTCAGTGACGTGCTATCATGTCTTGAAGCGTTTGTTTCTCATTGCCCAATGCATCCACTTGAAACAATTGTTTTGGTACATGAAGTCTTGTCTGAGGGTAATATGGGAAACATCACTGCGACTATGCCTCTTGAGATTTCCATTAAACCTAGAATTGTTGAGACTAGTCATATTGGGGTGTCCTGTTCTCCTGATGAGATCAAGGTTTACACTGAACTTTTCAAAGAATTTCGAGATGTCTTTGTGTGGTCATATGAGGAAATTCATGGTATTGATCCAACAATAGTGGTGCATGAAATACCTACTTATCCTAGTGCAAAACCTGTTCGTCAATGATTTCGTCCTGTGCATCCTCGGAAGGATGTTGTTATTAAGGCAGAAGTGGAAAAGATTTTAAAAGATGGGTTTATCTATCCAATCTCATTGACAGATTGGGTGTGTTACATTGTCCCTGTTGCTAAAAAGTAGGGTAGGATCCATGTCTGTGTTGATTACCGCGACATCAATCGCGCATGTCCAAAAGGCAATAATCCCACTCCGTTTACCGATCAGATCATTGAGGACTGTGTTGGGAGTGATATTCTCTCATTTATGGATGGTTTCTCTAGCTACAACTAGATCACCATCTCACCTGCTGATCAACATAAGACAACCTTTATCTTTCCGTGGGGCACTTTTGCCTATAAGAAGCTTCCTTTCGGTTTAACAAATGTTGGCGCTACCTTTGAGAGAGAAATGCCTTACGCATTTCATGATATTCGACACATTGTTCAACCTTACCTCGACGACTTACCAGCTTATTATCCTAAGCATCATGACTATCAAGACCACTTAAGATCCATTTTTCTGCGATGTCGACATTATAACATCTGTCTCAATCCACACAAGTGCATTTTTTGTGTTGAATCGGGTTGAATCTTGGGCTTTTTGGTGTCCCACGAAGGTATCCGAATCAATCCTTTAAAAGTTGAGTTTATTGTCAACTTCCCTCCCCCCTACCTCTTTGCTTCAATTGTGAAGCTTGCAAGGAAAGGCTAACTTTCTTCATCCATTCATTCCTAATTATGTTGAACTCGCCAAGGGTTTTACTCATTTGCTTAAGAAGGGGATCCCTTTCATTTGGGATGACATTGCTCAGAAATCCTTCGATGCTTTGAAAGACATGCTTATCAGTGATCCTTTACTGCATGCCCCTGATTATCGACGCGATTATTTTCTATAATTGGATGCAACTGACAGTACCATTGCCATAGTGTTGGTTCAGGATGACGACGATGGCAACGAACATGTGGTTTATTATTTGAGTCGAAATATCCTTGTCACTAAATCTCGATATTCCCATGTCAAGAAGCTTGCCTTGGCAGCAGTCCATGTTGTCCAAAGATTTCGTCGTTATATCATTTTATGAAAAACCACACTGATTTCTGATTGCAACCCCATGACCTATATATTGACTCATCAATTACTGGGGGGAAATACTCCAAATGGATTTTTATCCAACATGAGTTTTATTTGGATTTTACTGCCACCAAATCAAAGAAATCGCTTGTTTTTGCTGAGTTGATCTATGCCCTTCCATCTACAAGAACTTCTATTGATTTTACAGAGCAAATTCCTAATCAAACTTTGTTTCTCAGCAACACTCTTGACTCGTGGTATGGAGATATTATCGTTTATATTCAAACCAAAACCTTCTAATCTGAGTTGTCTCGATCTGACTGATGCCGCATGCGGAATCAGTCCCAACCATATCAGATTCTTGGTGATACATTGTACCGAGTCGGTGTAGACACTGTTCTTCGTAGATGTCTAACACTTGAAGAGGTTGAACGAGTCTTGAATGACTGCCACTGTGGTGCCTGTAGAGACATTCCCCATTGACAAGAGTATTATTGAGGTTATGTCTCTAGATGAAACTCCTTGGAATGATATCCATCATCGTTCTTCATTTCTTCTTGGCCTCAATGATGTGTCATCGTGTCTTGAAGCATTTGTTTCTCATTGCCCAACGCATCCACTTCAAACAATTCTTTTGGTACATGAAGTCCTGTCTGAGGGTAATATGGGAAACATTACTGCGACTATGCCTCTTGAGATATCCATTACACCTAAAATTGTCGAGAACAGTCATATTGGGTTGTCTTGTTCTCCTGATGAGATTAGGGTTTACACTGAAACTTTCAAAGAATTTCGAGATGTCTTTGCGTGGTCATACGAGGAAATTCCTAGTATTGATCCAGTAATAGTGGTGCATGAAACCTACCTATCCTAGTGTAGAGCCTGTTTGTCAACAACTTCGTCCTATGCATCCTCAGAAGGATGTTGCTATTAAGGCAGAAGTGGAAAGATTTTAAAAGATGGTTTTATCTATCCAATCCAGTTGACAGATTGGGTGTCTAACATTGTCCCTGTTGTTAAAGAGCAGGGCACGATCTGTGTCTGTGTTGATTACCGCGACATCAATCGCACATGTCCAAAAGATAATTATCCCACTCTGTTTATCGATCAGATCATTGACGAGTGTGTTGGGAGTGAGATTGTCTTGTTTATGGATGGTTTTTCTAGATACATCCAGATCACCATCTCACCTATTGATCAAAATAAGATGACCATTATCTTTCCGTGGGGAACTTTTGCCTATAAGAAGCTTACTTTTGGTTTAAAAAATGCTGGTGCTACCTTCGAGAGTGCAGTGTCTTATGCATTTCATGATATTCGACACATTGTTCAACCTTACTTTGACAAATTACCATCTCATTATGCTAAGTGTCATGACCATCTGGACCACTTAAGATCCATTTTTCTGCGATGTTGACATTATAACATCCGTCTCAAAACACACAAGTACATTTTTTGTGTTGAATCGGGTAGACTCTTAGGATTTTTGGTGTCCCACGAAGGTATCCAAATTGATCCTTTAAAATTTGAGGCTATTATCAACTCCCCCCCCACCTCTTTGCTTCAATTGCAAAGCTTGCAAGGAAAGGCTAACTTTCTTCGTCGATTCATTGCTAACTACGCTGAAATCGCCAAGGGTTTTACTCATTTTCTTAAGAAGGGGATCCATTTCATTTGGGATGACATTGCCCAGAAATCCTTCGATGCTTTGAAAGACATGCTTATCAGTGCTCCTTTACTACATCCCCCTGATTATCGACGTGATTATTTTCTATAATTGGATGTAACTGATAGTACCATTGCCATGGTGTTGGTTTAGGATGACGAGGATGGCAACAAACGTGTAGTTTATTATTTAAGCCGAAATATCATTGACATTGAATCTCAATATGCCCATGTCAAGAAGCTTTCCTTGGCAATAGTCCATGTTGTCCAAAGATTTCGTCATTATATCCTTTTACGAAAAACCACAGTGATTTCCGATTGCAACCCCATGACCTATCTATTGACTCGTCAATTACTGGGGGGCAATCATGGAAAATTTTAGGGGCGAATTTTCGCCCTTTGGCGGAATTAAGTGTTGGCATTATGTTCTCTGGTATGGCTATACGTTACAGATGTTGTACTTGATGGCAACTCCCATGACAAGGCTCTCAATTTATTGAAAAATTAAGAAGGACGCAGGAAATCAGTTCAGAAGGTGCGTACCCACAGGTACACCATGTAGTAGCCGCGTCCAGAGACGCAGGCCAGCCGTTCATGAGGTGCGTCCACCCAGTGCACACTTTTCAAGGTCACGTGGGGGTTTCTTGTGTTTTACTCTTGGTATCTAGCCGACGGTATTGTGTTATTATGGTGTTGGCTCGTGGTATTGTTCCATGATTTGAGGAGGAGCTTGCCTATATAAAGCAAAGGAGATCATTTGGTTTGGCATGTCTTTGGTTGAATATCTTATGAGGTTAGATCTGGTCTAGATCTAAAAAGGCGAATCTTCTGAAAGACTGATATCTCTTTGGCGCATGATCAGATCTGTAGATCTGACTGTTTGGGTTACTCTTAAAGTCTTGAAATCATTCATACCCGAAGGTACACAGGTTCAGTGAAAGGCAAGTGCGCCGGGACGCAGTGCAGTAAGAACAGACCTGTGTGGGGACGCAGGGCAGAGCAAGATTCAGGTGCGTTCGGGACGCAGTACAGTAACAGGCACACTGCGTGGGGACGCGAAGCATAATAAGGATCAGGTGCGTCTCTGAGAAAAAAGATGCGGCGCGATAGTATTTCTTGGTGCGTCCCTACAGCAAAAGGACGCGGCACGACAGTGTTTCTGGGTGCGTCCCTGCAGCAACAGGACGCAGTGCAGTTGAAGGAACAGTGCGCGGGCACGCAGCGCAGCAGAAGGATCTCTGCGTGTGGATGCAGGGGAGAAGAAGGTTAGCTGCGTCTGGTCGCAGGCCACAGAAGGGAAAACTGCGTCTCTGTTTTAAGATGTTCTGTTGATTGAATTTCTCTGTTGATAAGGTGTTCTGGGTTAGTTCTGTTATTACTGATCTGATAACTGTAGTGGACTGTAACTGTTATGTACTTGATGATCATTTGATGCTTTATGAAAAGAAGTAGGGGGTTGTAGCTCCCTTCCAGGAGAAGACTGGAAAACGAGAGAGAGAGTTGTAGCTCTCTGCAGGTTGCAGCCTGCGTACTGGTAAAGGACTGCACCAATACAAAATCATTGTAAAAGGAGTTTCTAATTTGAAAGAAGATAGAGACATATTGCAGCAGGTGGTTTTCACCCACATTGGGTTTCCACCTTACATCTTGTGTTCTTTGGTGTGACTATCTGTTTTCTTTGTTCATGCTCATTATTTTATGGTACTGACATGCAAAAATAATTCAAAGATCAAATAAGGAAGATTTATTAAATTGCTAGATAATACTGATTCACCCCCCCTCTCAGTATTATTTCCAACAATTGGTATCATAGCAGGTCCTTCAGAGAAGCTTGATCGCTTGAAGGTAGATCGTTCATCATGAGCAACTACGAGAGAGAAGCATCAATCAGGCCATCGGTTTTTGATGGGACAAACTTCAATTATTGGAAGGTAAGAGTTACTGCATATCTTCAATCTCTTGGTACAAAAGTTTGGGACATTGTAGAAACAGGCTACGCTTTTCCTTCAGCTACTCCTACAGATCCAGCAGAGAAAAAGAAGTATGAAACAAATGCAAAAGCAGTCAGTACTCTGTTAGGATGTATATCCCAAACGGAATTCATGAAGGTAATGCACTACAAATCCGCAAAAGAGATATGGGACAAAATTGTCACAAGCTATGAAGGAGATGAACAGGTAAAGCGTGCTAAACTTCAAACTCTCAAGATTCAGTATGAGACTCTCAAGATGTATAATGATGAAAGTGTGGCTAATTATTTTCTTCGGGTAGATGAGATTGTTAATTGTATGAAAAATTTGGGTGAAGAAATAAAAGAGGCTATAGTAGTTGAAAAGGTTCTAAGATCATTGTCCCCCAAGTTTGAATCTAAAGTGTCTGCAATAGAAGAAAAGGAAAATCTCCGAATTCTCACTATGTCTCAGCTACATGGAATTCTAACTGCTTATGAAATGAGAAAGGGAGGTCCATCAGACAGAAGGGAAGCTGCTTTCAAGGCATCAGGCAAAGAAGATTATTATGAAGCAAGCCATGTTCCAGAAGAAGAGGAAGAAGAATCAAATTTTGTCAGAAATCTTCAAAGGGGTTCTGGAAGGTTCAGAGGTAAGCTACCTTTTAAATGCTTTGCTTGTGGAAGAGTAGGTCATTATGCTGCAAAATGTCCTTATAAGGATAAAGGAAAGGAACCTTCTAGATGGAACAAGAAACAAGGTGCAAATAAGAAAAGCTACTACACCCATGAAGATAGTGATGGTTTATCAAACAGTGATGAAGATGAACAAGGTAATAAATATAAGTTGTTAATGGCATTTGAAGATGATGATTATATGGATGCTGTAGATGTGGATAACCTTTATGATGAAATTACTAGACTCAAGAGATGTATAGAAGAAAAGAATGTGATCATTGATACTCTACAATTTCAAATTGATGAAAAGGAAAAACACCTTGAAAAACTAGAAGGTGAAATTGTTGGTCTTAGAAAAGAGATTGAGAAAACAAAAGCTATTAATCTTAAGTTTGTCAAAGGATCTGAAACTTTGGATGAGATTATCAATGTGCAGCGGTCTCCTCTAAATAAGACAGGTCTGGGTTATAATGGAGAAACCTCTCAAGCATCCACCTCAAAAAGTTATCTTGATGCGGCAAGAAGAAATGAGCAAAAGAACAATGAAGATCATCAGGTAAAGCAAGGACGTATTACAAACAGAAACTATCAGGGGCAATCCATCTTAAGGGTGAACAAAAGCTACAACCAGCCACAGGTAAAATCTTCTCAGTTTGGTTCAAGAATAGATGAAAATAGAAATTACAATCAGTTGGCTGGTAGATTCAATAACCGCAGAAGCTTCTTCAATGGACAATGCTTTTCTTGCCATAACTTTGGTCACAAAGCAGCTCAATGTGTTGCATATAAAACAATCATGACTAGGGAAGCTCAAAAACAAAGAAGTATGACAGGGATTACAAAAAGGACCTATAACAACTTTTCGGTTCTTGAAAATGAAGTTGAATGTTCTATTTGCAATAATTTTGGTCATGAAGACTCTGAATGCAGGAGCAGGTTTCAGCAGAAAAAGGAACAAGAGCAGAAAAAGGAACAAGCCTCAAGCACCAAAACATGGAGAATAAAGGAACCTCAAACGGAAAGATGTGGGATAGCATTTTATGCAGAGGGACAGGAAAATCTATGGTACATTGACAGTGGATTTTCGAAGCATATGACAGGTGATAAAGAAAAACTTGAGTCTTATTCTACTTTAGAAAAGGGAAAGAAAGTCTCTTTTGGAAATGATACTCCTGCAACTATAAAAGGAAAAGGCATCGCTCAGTTAAAAGAAAAGGTCAAGGCTGGAAATGTTTTATATGTTGATGGATTGAAGCATAATCTTCTAAGTGTCAGTCAGATGTGTGATCAAAGAACCGAGGTTATATTCAGATCAAATGGATGTCTTGTTCGTGATCTTGATACAGGTAAAACAGTGCTCAAAGGCAAAAGAACTCCAAATAATCTGTACATATTTGAAGAAGGACAACAACAATGCTATCTGAGCAAGGATGAAGAGCACTGGTTATGGCATCGAAGGTTGGTACATCTAAGCTTCTCACAAATAAGGAAAGCATGCAAATATCAGGCAGTTCGCGATCTTCCAGATATCAAAATTCCTGACAACACCATATGCAAATCATGTCAGTTTGGAAAACAAACCTGAACTAACTTTCCAGAGAAAGAAGGATCAACTAGCATGCCTCTTGAGCTAGTACATACAGATACATGCGGACCCTTCAGAAAAAGGAAACCTCGAGGAGAAGAATACTTGATATTATTCATTGATGATTTATCCAGGTTTGTCTGGTTAGGACTTATGAAGCACAAAGATGAAGCATTCGAAAAATTCAAATCTTTCAAAGCCTTGGTTGAAAATGAATCAGGTCACAAAATTAAGTGCCTCAGATCCGACAGAGGTGGGGAATTTACTTCAAATGAATTCTTCGATTTCTGTGAAGAACATGGGATAAGAAGAGAATTCTCTACAGCAAGAACTCCCCAGCAAAATGGAGTTGTGGAGAGAATGAACAGAACAATCCAACAAATGGCTCGTGCTATGCTTGATGAATCAGGAACTCCCGCAACTTTCTGGGGTGAAGCTGCACATGCTGCGGTTATTATTCTCAACAAAACAAATGTCCGGGTGAACAACACTCAAACTCCTCATGAGCTCTGGAGTGGTAAAACTCCTTCAGTAAAGCACTTCAAAATCTTTGGGAGCAAATTCTATATCAAGAATACTGATGAGCAGCTTGGCAAACTTGAACCTAGAGCAGATGAAGGCATTCTTCTTGGTTACTCTCCATATAGCAAAGCATACAAATGCTACAATAAAAGACTTGGCAGAATTGTTGACAGCATTGATGTAGTGGTTGATGAGAAGGGATACATTCCTAGGAAAGTACATCGTGAAGACATCGAAGAAGATGAAGGCTACCCTCAAAGACAGAATGATGAAGAAGAAGAACCTCAAGAAGAACCTCAAGAAGAACCAGAGGAGCAAACAAGAATAGAAGAAAAGACTCCATCCAGATATGTTCAGAAGAACCATCCAGAATCTCAGATTATGGGACAGAAAGAAGCAGGTGTACAAACTAGAAGAACAGTTGCAGAAGCTTCAAGCTATTTGGCATTACTCTCCTCGACTGAACCACAAAATGTGAAAGAAGCATGCAAAGATGAATGTTGGGTGAAAGCAATGGATGAAGAACTTGAGCAGATCGAAAAGAACAACACTTGGGAGCTGGTTCCTAGACCAAAAGATAAGAATGTTATCGGGACAAAATGGGTCTTCAGAAACAAATTGAATGAAAATGGAGAAGTAATTAGAAACAAAGCCAGACTTGTTTGTAAAGGATATGCGCAGCAAGAAGGGATAGACTTTGAAGAAACCTTTGCTCCTGTTGCAAGACTTGAGGCCATCCGAATGTTTCTTGCTCTCTCAAGTTTTCAAAACTTCAAAGTATTTCAAATGGACGTGAAATCAGCCTTTCTAAATGGAGACTTGGAAGAAGAAGTGTACATTGAACAACCAGATGGGTTCATTCTTGGAAATGATCCAAATCTTGTATGCAGATTGAAAAAGGCTCTCTATGGTCTCAAACAAGCTCCAAGGGCTTGGTACTACCATTTGGACAAATATCTTCATCAACAAGGTTTTTCAAAAGGATCAACAGATAGCAATCTTTATATAAAAGTTGAAAATGACAAATTGCTAATACTTGTTGTGTATGTAGATGACATTATTTTTGGAAGCAATGAAGAAGCTATGAGTCAAAACTTTGCCTCGGTCATGCAGAAAGAATTTGAAATGTCTTTGCTAGGAGAACTGACATATTTCCTTGGTTTGCAAATCCAACAAAAAGAAGGAGGAATCTTTTTATCTCAAACAGATTTTGAAGAAATATGGTATGGAAGATGCAAAACCAGTATGTACACCCATGGTCACAGGATGTAGCCTCAGTGCAAATGATGAATCTGCAGCAGTACATCAACCAACCTACAGATCTATGATTGGAAGTTTACTTTATTTGACAGGTACCCGACCGGATATCATGCATGCAGTTGGAATAGTTGGAAGATTTCAGGCAAATCCGAAGGAGACTCATCTTCAGGCAGTGAAGAGAATTTTCAAATATCTTCAAGGGACTCAAAATTATGGCTTATGGTATCCTAGAGATACAGATCTTACACTTCATGCTTATACAGATGCAGATTGGGCCGGAAGCGTGGATGACAGGAAAAGCACAAGTGGTGGTGCGTTCTTTATGGGTTCCAGACTGGTATCTTGGTTCAGCAAGAAACAGAGTTCAATTGCCTTGTCTACAGCTGAAGCGGAATATGTTGCTGCTGCATCTTGTTGCACCCAACTCCTTTGGATGATGCAGACTTTGCAGGATTTTCAAATCACTTGTACACCACCAATCCCCATCTTATGTGACAACACAAGTGCAATCAGCATCTCAAAGAATCCTGTTATGAATTCAAAAACTAAGCACATACCAATCAAGTACCATTTTCTCCGGGAACAAGTACTTGAACAGAAGGTCAAGTTGGAGTATGTTCCTTCTAAGGAACAAGTTGCGGATATTCTCACCAAACCATTGCCCAGGGACACTTTTGAATACCTCAGGCAAAAGCTGGGGGTTGTTGATGCATCATCTTATTGTTGAACCTTTTTTGTTTTTTGATTGATGGTACAGGTTTAGGGGGAGCACATAATGCATTGTTGGCATTATGGAGGATGGTTAGAAGGAGATCTTGGAAATGGCTGCAATATGTCTCTATCTCTTTCATGGTGGATTATGGTTCTTTGTTGCAGATCTGGTTCGTATTCAGGGGGAGCATGTTCCTAGGGGGAGCATACCCCTTTGCCCTTGATGTCAAAGGGGGAGAATGACGCTGAAGATTGTAAGGTTGCCATCAAGTCCAAAGGGGGAGATTGTTGGCATTATGTTCTCTGGTATGGCTATACGTTACAGATGTTGTACTTGATGGCAACTCCCATGACAAGGCTCTCAATTTATTGAAAAATTAAGAAGGACGCAGGAAATCAGTTCAGAAGGTGCGTACCCGCAGGTACACCATGCAGTAGCCGCGTCCAGAGACGCAGGCCAGCCGTTCAGGAGGTGTGTCCACCTAGTGCACACTTTTCAAGGTCACGTGGGGGTTTCTTGTGTTTTACTCTTGGTATCTAGCCGACGGTATTGTGTTATTATGGTGTCGGCTCGTGGTATTGTTCCATGATTTGAGGAGGAGCTTGCCTATATAAAGCAAAGGAGATCATTTGGTTTGGCGTGTCTTTGGTTGAATATCTTATGAGGTTAGATCTGGTATAGATCTAAAAAGGTGAATCTTCTGAAAGACTGAGATCTCTTTGGCGCATGATCAGATCTGTAGATCTGACTGTTTGGGTTACTCTTAAAGTCTTGAAATCATTCATACCCGAAGGTATGCAGGTTCAGTGAAAGGCAAGTGCACCGGGACGCAGTGCAGTAAGAACAGACCTACGTGGGGACGCAGGGCAGAGCAAGATTCAGGTGCGTTCAGGACGCAGTACAGTAACAGGCGCACTGCGTGGGGACGCGAAGCATAATAAGGATCAGGTGCGTCTCTGAGAAAAAAGACGCGACGCGATAGTATTTCTGGGTGCGTCCCTGCAGCAAAAGGACGCGGCGCGACAGTGTTTCTGGGTGCGTCCCTGCAGCAACAGGACGCAGTGCAGTTGAAGGAACAGTGCGCGGGCACGCAGCGCAGTAGAAGGATCTCTGCGTGTGGACGCAGGGGAGAAGAAGGTTAGATGCGTCTGGTCGCAGGCCACAGAAGGGAAAATTGCGTCTCTGTTTTAAGATGTTCTGTTGATTGAATTTCTCTGTTGATAAGGTGTTCTGGGTTAGTTCTGTTATTACTGATCTGATAACTGTAGTGGACTGTAACTGTTATGTACTTAATGATCATTTGATGCTTTATGAAAAGAAGTAGGGGGTTGTAGCTCCCTTCCAGGAGAAGACTGGAAAACGAGAGAGAGAGTTGTAGCTCTCTGCAGGTTGCAGCCTGCGTACTGGTAAAGGACTGCACCAGTACAAAATCATTGTAAAAGGAGTTTCTAATTTGAAAGAAGATAGAGACATATTACAGCAGGTGGTTTTCACCCACATTGGGTTTCCACCTTACATCTTGTGTTCTTTGGTGTGACTATCTGTTTTCTTTGTTCATGCTCATTATTTTATGGTACTGACATGCAAAAATAATTCAAAGATCAAATAAGGAAGATTTATTAAATTGCTAGATAATTCTGATTCACCCCCCCTCTCAGTATTATTTCCAACATTAAGGGGTTTTAAATTTCTAGTGGGCGAATATTTTGTATCATAGTACATTTTTACAAATCGCCTCAAATTTATTTTATAAAAAATTAGGTATGGAGGTTAGCCCACCTTATTTTAAGGGAGAGGGTAAAAAAGGTAAATTTAGCCCTTGAAATTAGGAGATACAACCTTCCATTCTCCCTAACTTTCAAGAATAGGTTTTATTTAAGTGAATCCTATGGGCCAAATACCATATTTATAAATGAGGTATGGTAAATTAATAAAAATATAAATAAATGAGAGGTATGGTAAATAAATAAAACATTTTTTATATTTACTCCATAAGTCACCTTATATTTACGAACACTAAAAAAATGTGTTATATTTAGGTGAAACCTATGGGCAAAATACTATGGGCCAAATACAATGGGCCAGATTATTATTAATACCATGCAAAAAACATTATTAACCCTAATATTAGTATTAATAAAAATAAAAATGGCACATGGTATTGACCCATGGTATTCATGTAGAATGTAGCCTATTTAAAGGGGGAATTAAACCATCATAGATCCATCTTTACTCTAGATCTACTAACCCACGAGAGGGATCAAATATCATGATATGCAAACTAGCATAGAGTGAAAAAAATATTTGATCCCTCTCGAGGCTTGGTGGATCAACAGTAAAAATGGATGTTGGAATTTAATGTATGTTAAACATTTTAACTTGGTTAAAATAAAAAATAAAATACAAATCAATTATTAATTTTATTAAATTAATAATAGTAATTTTTAAGCTCCAGGTTTATGATAACCCATGGTATTGAGCCATGGTAATACCATGGTATTCATGTGAGCATAGACTATTTAAAGGGGAAATTCTATCATCTTAGATCCATCTTAATTCTGGGTCTACCAAGTGCTCAGAGGGATAAATAGAAATTCTATCATCTTAGATCCATCTTAATTCTGGGTCTACCAAGTGCTCAGAGGGATAAATAGATTTCATCCCTCTAAGAGTGGTAGATGTGGAGTTAACATGGATATAGGTTGGTTTTTATGATAATGAAGATATTAAATAGACTTAGGAAATTATATTGTAAAACATCTTAAGGTGAATGGTTAAGGCTACATTTAGTCACTTCACAAAATTTAGTAAAAAATACCAATATCTCCATTAATATTGGCTTTTCTGATTTAACAAAAAAAATTCAAAACAATGAAACCTTATCACTCTTTCTGCATCACCCTTGAATAAGATTTCCCACCATTTTTCAAACATTCTCAATATGATATCTTCATGAAAATTTTTAGGTATTGAAGTTGGATTAGTTGTTTGAAAAATAAGTTGGTTTGTACAACCTTTCATCTTCTGTGCTATTCTTATTTTGTCCTAATGATCTGTAGGGGTTGGAGCCACTGCACCATATGTTCCTAAAAGGTGGAGATTGTTCACCAAAAAGGAAATTAATCTACATGTTACAATGCTATTAAAAAATGCGAGATGTATGAGGGTAGTGAATTATGCTAATAAGCAATTTATATTGGGAGAGATGTAATTAAATTTTATTATTTAATTGAAGATTTCCATTTAAAATAATAATAAATCTACATTTATATATTCATATATTGATTGGAAGGCTTCTCGCAATGGTCACTTATTTCAATTAGATCCCCTTCAAGCCTTTGGGATACCTAATACTTTCTTATATAATATAGTTGGGGCTTGCTACACAAACTTGATGTGTGTGTGTGTGTGTTTTTCTTTTTTAATCTCGCAGTTGGAGTCTATGGAATAAGAAAGAAATTTGATAACTTGAAAAAAGTGGTAGCTTGACAAAAGTTGTGGAGAAAAGATTAATCTCTCCTACCTTGACATAACTCATGGTCAATATCAACACCTACAAGAACTTTGTTGTCGAATATTATCAAAACTAATACAAGGATATGAAAGAGTGTATTGTAAGAACCTTGACAAACACGACCATTGAAACTTGGAACATTGTTTGTAGGAAGAGAAAACTATGTTTCTTTTTTCCAAACATGTATGTTAGCATATTACAGTTTAATGAATATGTTTTCTTATTATCATATATGGTTTCATACTTTAACAAAACATTCGCCAAGACTTCACAATGTTTTATTATTCAGTAAAAGATTTGCCAAGATCTTACAAGATTTTATAATTTAGTGAAAGATTCTCCATCATTGTACAAGATAATATAATCTGGTGAGAGATTCGCCAAAAAATTATATATACATATTATATTATTGATAAAATTGCCTCCCATTTTTCCTATGTATCATGGGGATTAGCCCATTTATTATACATATAAATATAGGGTGGTTCTTAAAATTTTCCGTAGGGCAAATACTCCAAATGGATTGTTATCCTGAAGGAGTTTGATTAGTGTTTACTACCGCCAAATCAAAGAAATCACTTGTTTTTGCTGAGTTGATTTGTGCCCTTCTGTCTATAAGCACTTCTATTGATTTTACAGAGCAGATTCCTGATGAAACTCTATTTCTCATCAGCACTCTTGACCCATGGTATGGAGATATTATCATTTATCTTCAAACCCAAAACTTCTAATCCAAGTTGTCTCGATCCGACTGACACCACATCCGGCATCAGTCCCAAGCCTTTCAGATTATTGGTGATACATTGTACCGAGTCAGTGTAGAATTTGTTCTTCGCAGATTTCTAACACTTGAAGAGGTTGAACAAGTCTTGAATGACTGCCACTCTGGTGCCTGTATAGACATTCCCCACTAACGAGAGTATTGTCGAGGTTATGTCTCTAGAAGAAACTCCTTGGAACGATCTCCACCATCATTCTTCATTTCTTCCTGGCCTTAGTGAGGTGCCATCGTGTCTTGAAGCGTTTGTTTCTCATTGCCCAACGCATCCACTTCAAACCACTATTTTAGTACATGAAGTCCTGTCTAAGGGTAATATGGGAAACATTACTGCGACTATGCCTCTTGAGATTTCCATTAAATCTGGAATTGACGAGAACAGTCATATTGGGGTGTCCTGTTCTCCTGATGAGATCAGGGTTTACACTAAACTTTTCAAAGAATTTTGAGATGTCTTCGTGTGGTCATACGAGGAAATTCCTGGTATTGATCCAACAATAATGGTGCATGAAATACCTACCTATCCTAGTGCAAAGGCTGTTCGTCAACGACTTCGTCCTATGCATCCTTAGAAGGATGTTGCTATTAAGGCAGAAGTGGAAAATATTTTAAAAGATGGTTTTATCTATCCAATCCTGTTGACAAATTGGGTGTCTAACATTTTCATTGTTTCTAAAAAGTTGGGCATGATCCATGTCTGTGTTGATTACCGGGACATCAATTGCGCATGTCCAAAAGAAAATTATCCCACGCTGTTTACTGACCAGATCATTGACGAGTGTGTTGGGAGTTAGATTTTCTCGTTTTTGGATGGTTTTTCTAGCTACAACCAGATCACCATCTCACTTGCTGATCAACATAAGACGACCTTTATCTTTCCATGGGCCACTTTTTCCTATAAGAAGCTTCCTTTCGGTTTAAAAAATGTTGGTGCTACCTTCGAGAGAGCATTGTATTATGCATTTCATGATATTCGAAACATTGTTCAACCTTACCTCGATGACTTACCAACTCATTCTGCTAAGCATCATGACCATCCAGACCACTTAAGATCCATTTTTCTACAATGTCGACATTATAACATCCATATCAATCCACACAAGTGCATTTTTTATGTTGAATTGAGTTGAATCTTGGGCTTTGTGGTGTCCCGCTAAGGTATCCAAATCGATCCTTTAAAAGTTGAGGCTATTTTCAACTTCCCTCTCCCCTACCTCTTTGCTTCAATTGCAAAGCATGCAAGGAAAGGCTAACTTTCTTCATTAATTTATTCCTAACTATGCTGGACTCGCCAAGGGTTTTACTCATTTTCTTAAGAAGGGGATTCCTTTCATTTGGGATGACATTGCCTAGAAATCCTTCGATGCTTTGAAAGACATGCTTACCAATGCTCCTTTATTGCATCCCCCTGATTATCGATGCGATTATTTTCTATAATTGGATGCAACTGACAATACCATTGCCATGGTGTTGGTTCAGGATGACGATGATGGCAAAAAACTTATGGTTTATTATTTAAGCCGAAATATCCTTGACATTGAATCTCGATATGCCCATGTCAAGAATCTTGCCTTGGCAGCAGTCCATGTTGTCCAAAGATTTTGTCATTATATCCTTTTATGATAAACCATAGTGATTTCAATTACAACCCCATGACCTATATATTGACTCGTCAATTACTGGGTGGGGAATAATCCAAATGGATTGTTATCCTGTAGGAGTTTGATTTGGAGTTTACTGCCGCCAAATCAAAGAAATCACTTGTTTTTACTGAGTTAATCTATGCCCTTCCGTCTGCAAGCACTTCTATTGATTTTATAGAGCAGATTCCTGATGAAACTTTGTTTCTCATAAGCACTCTTGACCCATGGTAAGAAGATATTATCATTTATCTTCAAACCCAAACCTTCTAATCCGATTTGTCTCGATCTGACCGACGTTGCATCTGACATCAGTCCCAACCCTATTGAATTCTTGGTGATACATTGTACCGATTCGGTGTAGACTTTGTTCTTCGCAGATGTCTAATGTAGAAATTCCCATTGTAGACCAATAGATTATGCAATATACTAAAACAAAATACAAGATCTACTTCTACAACACTTTGCGGAAGCTTAATCGAATTTGAGCAAGATCAAGAGAACACATATAACTGAGAAATGAGAAATGAATCACACATAACACAAAAGAAATATCACAGGGAAAGCCTCAGCCTAAAACCCCAACTCTATATTATCATACAAGTGGAAATATAGTCCGAATTACAAAAAGAATCAGCTCACAAGCTATCCTGCTCTCTCTGCAATCCAACTGCTGCTCATAGACAGTCAAAGGCTTCTCACAAACCTTATCCTCTACCCTCCAAGCCTCCTATTCCCTTGTGCAATTTTCCTTGGGGTCCAATGCTACCACCTGTGTGAATTGGCCTCTTCACACACTCACTAACCTCTGATCTAATTGTGCAATCTTGAAGGAGATCATTCCTTCTGCATGGATGAGTTTCCTATATAGGGAAAATCCTCCAACTGATAGTACATTGTCCCATTCTCTGATCTCAACTGAGTCTCTGACTGAACTGACATGCATGAGTTATTTATGAGAGAATATTCAGTTATTTGAAGTGTAGCAGTTACATGCATGCATGCATTAACTAACTTAACTCACAATTAATTCCACAAATTGTTGGAACTAATATAACTAGACTTAACTCAGTTAACTAGGCTGACTAATTACAACCCAAATTACAACTCATCCTTATCTCTTTAACTAAGGGATAAATTCCTCAATTAATGGGATAACTGTTGCATGTACCCACATAGACTTCATGTTTGATTTTCTACAACTAATTAACTCAAGATTAATTAATTAATTATTTTACAAACAGCTGCTCATATCAAATTTGAATTATACTTCTCAATTTTAGTTCAGGGACTAACTAAAATTGGAATCTAACCTAGAATGCTATTTATAGCAATGATATTTTTAGCACTTCCATTTTTCATTCCTTGTTGCTATGTCCAACATTGGTACCCAAACTGCTATTGATAGCAGTGCTATTTTTAACACTTCTATTTTTAGCATTTCTTGTTGCCATTTTCAACATCTAACACTTGAAGAGGCTGAAGGGGTCTTGAATGACTGCCACTTTGGTTTCTGTGGTTGTCATATGTCCTGTTATGCCACTGCTCAGAAAATCCTCCACGCCGGTTATTCCTGGCCTTCCATCTTTAAATATTGTATTCTGGCTGTTTAGAAATGCCATGAATGTCAAATTTTTAATTGCAAGTAGCACCCCCACCATTTCCCTTACAACTAGTAGTAACTGTTGGCCCATTTGCTAAATGGGGCATAGACTTCATGACATGTAACCCTCGCTTGGCCAGGGGGCATGGCTATATTATTGTTGTCGTCGACTACTTCACTAAATGGGCCGAGGCGATGCCCACATACAATGTTGACGGTATCACTGTTGCTCAGTTCCTCTTCAACCACGTCATAACGTGTTTTGGTGTTCCTCAAGCCATTGTGACTGACCATGGATCACATTTTTGTCAATACATGATGGCAGAGATGACCGCTCAGTTGGGCCTTCGTCATGATAGCTCAACTCCTTATTATCCACAGGCCAATGGCCAAGTCGAAGAAATTAATAAGGTTCTGATTACTATGCTTCAATGCACCATTGGGAAGCACAAAAAGGATTGGCATCTGATGTTATTCTTAGCTCTCTGGGCTTATAGGACTTCTACTAAGACGACCATTAGATTTTCTCCATTCCAGCTGGTTTATGGTTTAGAGGCAACTCTCCTGATTGAATGCAAAATCCCTTCTCTCAAATTAGATGTCGAACTTCTTCCTAATACCTCTCCTGAAGAGGAGCGGTCACTCTACCTTGAGAGGCTTGACGAGACCCATCGCATTGTTGTGATGGTAATCAGAGCCCAAAAGAAATGCATCAAAGCTCATTTTGATCAAACTATTTCTCCTCACAATTTTTCTGAAGGCGACTTGGTCCTCCTTTATGATCAAGCTAATAATAAGTTAGGTGCTGGAAAGTTCGAACCTATGTGGCATGGGCCATATATTGTCAAACCTGTCTTGCAAAAGGGCACCTATGAGCTAGTTGATTACGAAGGAAATCCATTGTCATAGCCCTGAAATGGGTTGTATTTGAAAAAGTATCATGCATGAAATTCATGTAATTACTTTTTGTACATTAGTGTGTGAATTCATTTGTGTGCGCTTTTTGATTCTTTGTGTGTTTGTTTGCATTGCAAACATGTGTTTTTCTACTTACCTTGTGTTCCACTTGGTTTGTAGATGTCACCAAGTCATTATCTCGGTTTTGCTGATGGTGCTTGTCGTAGCACACAGAATTTGTCTTCCATAACTTGGGCACTCGTTTCCCCTGATGGCAAGTTGATTGACTTACAATGTATATGCCTCGGTCGAACAACTAACAATATTGTTGAATGTAGTGTGGTCATTGAACTATTGTCAGAAGCAGTTTCTCTTGGCATTAGAGATTTAGTTGTCAAGTTAGATTCACAACTCGTTGTGTTTCAGTTAAAAAATCATTATTCGGAAAGAAATCCACAGATATTGTGTATGTATCTATGTGTTCGATTACTAGAAAGAAATTTTGATTTTATCACATATCAACATATTCCACACAATTTGAATACATTAAGTGATACATTAGCAAACTATGTTCTTGATAGAAATTTGTGTAATTTGTAAAACCAATCACATCATCATGATTCATGGACACAAAATGTGTAAAAGTAACTAGAAAGGCTTTCATCTCGCACAATGCTCATGGTAGCATGAGACTGCTCTGATCACTCGGCCTAAAGGCCAATGTAGTCTCGTTGACACTCCTATAGTGTGCCTCTTCCATCGCAGTGGCACATCATATATGGTAGCATACACTGGGATACCCTAAGTAATCGCCTCTAGGTTACGCTCTATCTCTACCAAAGGGTCTGCCCCTTCCTTGTAGTCAGCGCCTACTATCTAATGGGCTACTCACTTTGAAATTCGCGACATGCGAGGCGGTCTTTCTGGTCCAACATATATACATTTATCGCAGGTTACAAGTCAGTTACATTTTTACAAAAAAAAAATCATAAAACTTGAAAAAATAAAAAACAAGTTTTACCTGCGTCAGTCCATTGTTCACCCAGTGGCAGAGGTAGATCCGGATCCCATCTGAAATACATGCTGGCATAGGCATAATTTCCCACAATGAGTAGTTGGAAATGTAGCCAAATGAAAAACTTTGGAGGTAAATGCATCTGTTAGCCCCCTCCTCCTTGAGGCATGAGCTGACTCCACCGCACTAGCCTCGGATCTTGGGGGAGAGGATCTGGTATCTCTACAATCTAGTTCCAAAACATATGCACCTTCTCTAGCAAGAAAGTAACCAATATTGAACTGAAACCAAATTGTTTTAGGTTCCCTCATTTACCTTTGGTTAGCTTCCTCTTCATATTATCTAGCAATCCTCCACACCAGTTGAAGACTGTGGAAGTTAGACAATCTACTGCATAACGGAATTGCATTTGGGAGGCTTCATGGAGAGCTTGCATGCTAGATACACGAGCTATGGTGAATAAGATAGTTCTCAAAGGAAGGTTAGTGACTGTTGTTTTCTTTACTTTCCTGCCCATGGTCATCTCTGAACCTAGGAAATGTCTCCTAACGAGACTGCTAGTACTTTCACCCCCTGGGCGAGATCTAAAGAGTTGGAATCTCTCTCCCCTCCTAGAAAATTCGATGACAAAATATATGTTTGTTTCTTCCAACACTAACTTCTAATATTTTGTTACAAATATTTCTCGATCAAAAACCCACAAGTTGATCGAATACAACAGCAACTCCCTCTGAGCTCTCAATCCTATGGTCCTTAAGAACTTCAACAACCCACAATTTCTCAAAGTATTGATGCATTCTGGATCCTGGGCTGCCTGGTGATATTCAGCCTCATGGCCTCTTTCTTTCCATTCTAGAACCATGATATCCTGCAAAACATCATTAAACATAAGTTAGAGACTTTTTTATGGATCAAAATCAAGATTTTTTTCTTTAAAAAGGGTTTTTCCTTCAAAAAATTTCGCCTCGGCACCATCGCACCTGTTTTTATTAACAGAGTGATGTCATAAAAACCTTTAGGCTTGAACGTGATCATCGTGGGTCCAATGAGGAAACCCTCGATGATTTCCGATGATTTAAAATTTTAAAATCCCTCCTTTTGGCATGTAAAATTCCATTAAAAATGCATAAAAGTATGATGAATTGCAAGAGCAAGGATAGACCTCTTACTTGCTGCAAACGGTTCACGAAATGATGCCTTGGATCTCCTGCACTGGTCACTTGAAAATTAAGCAAATTAGGGCACAAATGCACTCTCAAAACTTACTTGGGTGAAATGGTAAAATATTTTTACTTTTGGTCTATTTATAAGTTTTGAAGTCATTTTTTGTCAATATTTTAATATTTTTTCTCGATATCGGTGATGGGTGAATCTCCTTGTGCAATTACATGTACTTTTAATGGACAATGATTATTTTTGACTGATTCAAACGAGTTTTTGTTTTATATTTTTTTTTTCGGAATCGTTAAAAATAAATGAAAAAGTAACCCCCTTGGAGTCATCTTTAAGCCCTTTTCTGACTCTCGAAAACTAAAAAAGATCGCCGATTACTTGTCATTTCGAATGAATTGATGTCATCTCAATATATGTTTACCCATTTTTCGAGATGAGATTGACTATTTATGAAAAAGGTACACCTTGGTTGATATGGTCAAGAGGTTCTCTCAAATATTGTTTTCTACCTTTTCGGGTTTGAGGGACAAATTACGAAAAGGGATATTATGGAGTTTTCTTTTTCGTCTCTTTTTCAAACTCTCTAAATGTGAAAAAGATGTCGAGTTATTCTTATGTCGGACTTGTTAAAATTTTACGACGAAAGACTCGTTACCATGATGAGATCGAGTTTATCCTTCCTAGGACTCGTAAAACTTACTAGGATGGATTCATTTTAAGAATGAACTTGCATGACAAGCATATGCTATCCCCTTCAAGCTTGTGATAAAAATAATTGGGGTACTCGCTAGAAATAGTGGGGGAGAAATGAAAATGAAACATCCTTTGTATAGGCAGCATGTCACTCTTGAACATGACACTCTTCTTCTTTTGTGTCAGGTTTGGGATATCCTCACTTAGTCACTTGTCCTCTCGGGTTTGGGTGATTCATTTTTTCCTCTCATTTGACTATTCCATTTTTTAATCATGACCTTTAGTCCTATGTTGAGTCAAAAGCTGCCACACTTTGGAGTCGTGTCGCCAGTGTTCAAGAGAAGTCCTATTTGTAGTTATTTACCTATATATTGTCTGACCCATTATTACAATCTTGGATCTTATTCATTTCATTCCACTTTATTCCTTGTTTCATATCGATGATGGGGGATTCTTCATTGCCCTCCTTCGATGGGTTGCTTCTTGTCGACTTCAGCTCATTATCCAAGGAGATGACTTAGAAACTCCCTTTCAGTACCTTAGAGCTTGCATGCCTTAATGGAAATTTCTTCGCATCCAACGACAGGTTTTTGTCATTGGCCTTTGATTGGATGATTCCATGAGTGTTCGAATTTAGCTTCATTATCACATTCACGGATTGTACTATTGTACCTTGAGAGTCATTTTCATTATTGTTGGTTTCTCTCGTACCTATTAACAATCCAAATCATTGGTTGGTAATCAGGTGGTTTTCTAGCATGTTCAACTTCAACACATTCATTCACATGTTAGAATTCGTACTTTGATCGGGTCGGGATGGAGTGCAAGACCTTGAGTCTTGTCTAATAAGACTCAAGCTGTGTGGAGTTATATGTTATGCATGATTGTACACATGTATCTGCTATACGGATGGCTGTAACCATATCGTGGGACTTTACATTTATGATGATCCTTCTATATCAGATGGCTGTGACCATCCCTTGGATCTTAGATTCACAGATGACCCTTCTCATTTGGATGGCTACTACCATAACATGGATCTTTCATATAGTCCTTATCATCTGGATGACTGCGTCCATACCATGGATTCATGTTTTGATATCAGATATGTATATGTATATGTTGTAGAAAATTTGTATGTAGGTTAACCTGATAATGCAATATAAATCAAAGCAGTATACTATAACCTACTTCTACTATCAATTTGCGGAAGCTTAAAGATCGAGTTGAACAATATAACCAGAAGAAGAAGAATCAACGCACAATACACATGAAAATACTTTGGGGAAAGCCTCAGCTAAAAACCCCACTATTTGTATTATCATACAAGGTGGAAACACATAGGAATTACACAAAGCCTTAACTCTCAAAGCTAGCCAGCTCT
This sequence comes from Pinus tabuliformis, assembly GCA_031772625.1. Classification (NCBI taxonomy): domain Eukaryota; kingdom Viridiplantae; phylum Streptophyta; class Pinopsida; order Pinales; family Pinaceae; genus Pinus; species Pinus tabuliformis. The sequence continues at coordinate 67,283,674 of CM062810.1, read as the reverse complement.
TAGTACAATCCTCACAGATGCTCACAGGAAATCTTGGCTTCTCTCCAGCCTTCCTCTCTGCTGTCCAAGATCATATTTCCTTGCACAGTTCCTCTAGGATGATTCTCCTTCAACCAAGTGGAAAACTCATCTACCAAGTGGATGATCACCTGATCTTACACACTATCAGAACTACGCAATCCTCAAGGAATGATTCCTTGACTGCATGCATGAGTTTTCTTTATAATAAAACACATACAACTGATAGTACACTATCCTTGTCTTTAATCTCATCTGGGTCTTTCTCAGAATAGACATGCATGAGTTTCTGATGAGAGAATCTTCAGTTACCTCGAGTACACTAGTTGAGTGCATGCATGCATCAACTGACTGTTAACTCTCTATTAGTTCCTATGGAACTAATTTAGCTGGACTTAACTCAGGAAACTGAGTTAACTAATTACAACTCAAATATAACTCAATCTTATCTCCTTAATTTAAGGCTTATCTCCTTAATTTAAGGGATAACTCTTGCATGACTTCAGAAAGACTTCTAACTTGAATTTCTCCAACTAATTAAGTCAAAATAACTTAATTAATTATTTCCAAGTAGCTTTTAAGACTAAATTCGATTTTAATTCACAATTTAATTCAAGGACAAATTAAATTGGAATATTCTTGTTGCCACATTTCAACACTCCCTCTCAACAAGAAAGGGATTATCTGCCACCCCGATCCTGTCTCTATGGAACTCGAATTTACACTTTGACAATGCCTTTGTCAAAATGTCAGCATCTTTCTCCTCTATTGAAATATACTGCAGCAACATGATCCTCCCATCATCAGCAACTTTCTTTACCTTGTAATGCCAACGGGAACTGACAACTGACTTGTTCTCCGATCTTGGAACGACGTCCCAAACACTGTTATGAACTATGGAGTCATACTCCTCCACCATAGCATCAACCCAAATCGGCTGCTGTACTGCTTCCTCAAAGGGAGATGGCTCGGTCTAAACAAATTCCCCAACAAGGGCCATGTAACCAGTGTACCTCTTAGGTGACCTCCTTTGTCTGCGCTGAGACAATGGTGCTCCCACATTCTCTCTCGCATCCTGCAACAATCTATCAGCTTCTCTTGTCCACTTCCATCCATCTCTAGAAGACTCTGCTTGAGTGGATGTCTCCACTCCTGGAACCTCTACATGTAGCTGCTCTGCATCAGTCTGAGGCTCCTCCTCCTTAGGAACCAACAGTTCCTCCACAGCCTATAGTTGGAGCTCCCTCTCAAGGGAAACTCACATGGCCTTCTGCTCATCAAACTTGAGATCTCTATGAACCACTGTTCTCCGATTGGTAGGCAAGTACACCCGATAGTTGTGAGGTGTATTAGTGTACCCAACAAGTATCCCCAACTTTGCTGTCGGCTCAAGCTTCTTCCATGCATCCTTTGTCACATGACAATATACCAATGAGCCAAAGATCCTGAAGTGACCCACATTAGGTCTCTTAATGGAGAAAGCTTCCTCTGGTGTCTTCAACCCAAGTATGTGATGTGGGCTTCTATTCTACAAATAGACCGCTGTGTTGCATGCCTCAGCCCACAAGTGAAGTGGTAGGCCTTGGTCATGCAGCATCGCTTGTGTTGCCCCTACAATAGTTCTGTTCTTCCTCTCGGCCACCACATTCTGTTGTGGGTTATGAGGTGTCGTCAACTCTCATTTAATTCCTTCCACATCATAGAAGTCCTTAAACTCTTGAGAGACATATTCTCCACTGTTGTCGCTTCTCAAGGCCTTGATCTTCTTCCCTGAATCTTTCTCAACCAAAGCGTTGAACTCACAAAACTTTGTGAAAGTTTGGTCCTTCTTTTGCATGAAATAAATCCAGTATTTATGAGAATAGTCATCAATGAAAATCACATAATACATTTTCTTTGTAGTGGATGCTGTCGAGAATGGTCCACACACATCAGTATGAACTCGCTCTAAGATAGCCTTTGCTCGACTGTCTCAATCATGAAAGGAAGACTTGGTGTACTTTCCCAAGGTACAACCTTTTCATGTGTAAACTTGATCAAGTTTACCTTTGGGAAGTCTTGTAGATATCTGCTGCATTATCTTCAAAGCCCCATGATGCAAATGGCCAACCAGCTGTGCCACAACTCGCCAATGTCTTTGCTTTGCACCAATTCTGCTTTTGTACTCAATGCTGCACAATCATCTACCTCTAGTTTATATAGATTCTTCACCCGAATCCCTATCCTCTTGGTCTGACCCATGGCTATGTGTCTTAGGAACGCTTTTCCTTTACTGAAGACAACATCATAGCCTTTTTCCTCCAACATCATGACCGATACTTAGTTCTTCTTCAGTCTAGGCACATACTTCACATCTGCCAAGGTGATAGGAGGTTCATGCTCCCTCTGAAAAGCAACCGTGCCCACTCTTGAAATACTATACCTTCTGTCGTCACCCATCTCTATGCGCATTTTGAGGTCTTTCTCCTCCAAGGCACTGAATAAAATTTTATCATTTGTCATGTGGAATGAGGCTCCACTGTCAAGATACCAAACACAACCCATCATCGATGACAACATGCATGCGATGAGGGTAAAGTCCATTTCGAACTGAGAGGCTAATGCATCACCTTCCAATCCTTCTGAGGATCCCTTCTTTGACTTCTTGGATGGGAAATTAGTCGCATAATGTCCCATCTCGTGAAAATTAAAGCATCTCACTTTAGGCTTGTCACCCTTCTTCCCTCCATTAGAAGAAGAAGAGAAAACAATAAGTATTCAAAATTGCAGTAGATGGAAATTTATCTTCAAAAGGCTATAGAACTTCCCAAGCATGGTGAAAGATGGTTCAACAACAAGGAGTTCCACAATGAATCATGGAAAGTAATACTCAAAAACCCAAGTATGGATGTCTCCATTTTTAGAAAAGGTATCCCCATCTTAGCTCTTAAAAGTAAATGGAGGAACATACTCTTGATTTTACAGAAATTTATCACTTGTGAAGGGAGGTTTGGTTGCATTTATGTCTACCATATCCGTTTACTAATGAATTTCTTAGAAAAATGGGAAATTAATCTTCCTTTCTTCCTGCTAAATAGTTTAAAAAGGATGGCCTCAAATGTGCAAAAGAAAATATAGTTCGTAGATACAACCATGTATCATCATGGGTTGATAAAGATATTGGTTGAGTTTCATTTAAAGAGTGTAGGAGATACCTGGGAGAATTTCCTTATTAGAACCATTTTCATGAATCACTAGAGTCACCTAAAGAAGATAATGTCAGAAGAAGTAGAAGAAAGAAGATAGATATAACTATTGAAAACATGCCTGAGTCTTCATTGTAGAAGAATGACGAAAAGCTAATCTCTGAAGAATTGACAGAGATGAGAAAGAAAATCAAGACAAGAGGGAAGATAACAAAGGAGAAAAAGGTTACAAATGAGGAAAATGTAAGTCCTCCACAACCGAGAAGGAGCATTAGACTCCGAGGTTTGATAAAGAAAATATCATCAAAAGGGCCAAAGCTTATAAATTTAGATGAGGAAACCCCAGTACCATCTCCTGTTAACATCTCTTCTGCACACAGTCCTCAAAATTCTCCTATTTATCAGTTTGAAGGTAGCCCCAGTAGAAGATCTCCAGGCATAGACCCAATGCAACAACAAATATATGATTATATAGAATCACTGGAGAAGAGAAGTGCCTCAATGAACTAAGAACCTTCCGTCAATCCACAAGAACCTCTAATTGATGCTCTCAAACAAGATATCTATGAATTGGAGATATTGAACAGACATATCAAACAGGAAAATGAGACCTTAAAGGAATACAATAAATTGGACAAGGCAATTCATGATAATACCATTCTGCATCTAGGACTGTGGTATAAGAAAAATAGGAAATTGAAAAGAAAGAATAAGGTTTTGAACAAAGAAGTCATTAACCTCAAGTACAAGCTTCTTATGAGAAGGCCCATAATGGAAGTCACTTCAAAGAAGAACAAAAGAAGGAAATTTGATGTACTAGTAGAGGTGTCTGAGCAAATGCAGTAGGGAAGAAGAACTCACATTTTTGGCAAATTGCATGAGGACATGCAATGATTTTGCAGTGGGGGTATGTTGAACCTCAGAATTACCCTCTCCTTGACAGTTTTTCTCACCTTTTTCCCTCACTTTCTCATAAGATTACATACCCCAATCAATGATAAATGCTAAGTTTTTCCTTAAGGAAAGCATTAAAATGATTGACATATTATATTTTCATGTTCTTGCTATTTGAGTATATTTTTGCAATTTAGCTACAGAACACAGCCTATTCTGCAGCTAACCGTGGATTCCGTAACTAATCTCATGGTTTGGCACGTTCCAAGTCTCAAATGAAGAATTGGGCCACATGGACATTTCTAGAATCATATCCACATGGATTCTATCCTATTCACTCGGTCCAGATTGACAGAAAAGCGAAGTAGTAGGACTCTTGATTTTCTCTTTCGTAGGAAATCAAGAATCCAACAGTGCTATTGCAAATCTAATTCAAATTAGACACTGTTATCACTCAGGTTGTTCCCTTTGACTCCCAAGGGAATACGGCCGAGGTAACCACTAACCAATCTTTTAGCCACAGGTCCTAGCCTACGTGCAACCAGAGAGGGCTCTCTCTTTATGATTTAACTTTGTTTTGGTATAATTTTAGGCTGGTTATGATGTACAGGTTTCTGTTTTGAATTTGGTTGGATGATGGTTTCAAATAGAACTGATATGCAGCTTCTCAGAATAGCTTAAATATTGGGCAATGGAGTCAATGACAATGTACTGTTGAAAGTGTTTGTTGGGAAAGAGGTAGTACTACAGGGCCAGATAGGTATCCATGAAACAAATCTTCAAATCTAGGAATTGATGGCATGGACTCAGGTAATGAAAGGTAGTTAAGGGTCTTTCACTATGCTGATAGAGGGAAATGTGAAAATATTATCTAGGAGCAATTAAGAATTCCTAAATAGCATTCGTAATGAGAGAATCAATGAAAATATGAGCAATTAAGAATTCATATTCATGACCAATTCTACAGAAAACATAATTAGAAACAGAGATTGAGCAGAGGGTGTATTTAAACAAGTCCTGAGCTATTCTTTTTCTCTGCTGTTGAGATCATGAAACATACATGTGAATTTAGCAAACATAGAAAAGACAAAACGTGGTTTAGAAAAACTTATTGTTTCATTAAACAACACAGGAATCCTGTAGCAGAACGCAGCTCATCACATTCACATCCAGACAGTGCAGACATCATAAACTCCATAAGCTCTTTGTATTAGAAAATCTGTAAGTTACAGTGCAGCTCTTAGAGCGAAAATCATCAACCAACCCCCCAAATATGCTTTGTGGGGACGTATATATACAAAAAGTGAGTTACAAAATATCTAGTTGATGAGTTAATAACTCATAACTTTTTCACCAACTCTTGAGGAATAGTAGATGAAATAGGAAATGATGCAGTAGATATTTAGGGTACTAGCTATCTGTTCTGTCAGAGAATTTAGACTTTTGGGATCAACAGAGTCGGCTGAGGCTGTGCTTTTAATTTGCGTTTTTTGGGCCTGCTGCCCTGATGCTTTTCTGAGTCACTGCTTTGTTATCCTGCTCTTGGTATGCATACTTGGCCTTTTTATGAAATTGCCGTAGTCATATCTTGACTCCCTCTGCCTGTTGTCTTTTCTTTAGTTCTCTGTTTCCAGCGTTGCCTCTTGCAAATTTTTGGGTTTTGCAGGTAGCTGAGCAATAGGAAGCTCTCCTTCTTGAGTAATTTTTCTTAGCGATGCGTGATTAGCACTAGGCGCTAATCGCGCATCGAAAACTGCCTCTGTTTCTCGTTTCAGGCATTCTTTGATGCAATTCTCACCCTTTGCGCCTTTTCTGTGATGACATCAGTATGACATCATCGACGGGTCCCGGATACGGTAGGGTGATGTGGCAGTGACGTCAGCGGAGGACATGGCAGTATGGTAGGGTGATGTGGTAGTGACGTCAGTGAGACGACGTGGCACAGGACAGAAGGCGGTTTGCAGTTTTATCGGACCGCCTTCTGTACGGGGGCGGTATGTGTCAGAGCCCTCCCAATGCAATAAAAGGCGGACACGCGTCCTTTGTACAGCGAAGAAACCGCTAGGCTATCAGAAGCTAACTGTCGGACATCGGGGCAGCTCCGAAATCGGTGAGAGCCGTCAGATGGGGAGGGCCCGATCCGACGGTGGAAGGAACTGTGAGCTGCGGGTATGATAATGTACGGGGCCCGCTGAATATTATATCATTTGTTAATATGGCGGGGGTTCAAACCTTTGGGTTTGTGGGTTATGGGGGTTTTATATGGTTTGTGCACCGGGGGTAGAGTTTAATTGTTTAATCAAATAATTAAACAAAACCCGAAAATGCGAGCATGCAGGGTAAAACATTAAGGTTTATGGGTGAGAAAGGGGAAGGGAATGGTTATTAATTTAACCAAATGCTAAATCAATCCCAGGTTTGAACGCGGAAAGGCTAATGCCAAGCCCCAAATGAACTTAGCATTTCCCCGAACTTATGTTATAGGGCTTTAGTGCCAAGGGGTGGGAATATGTATTATTTTTTGGAATTTTATATAGTTTTTTGTAGCAATAGGGATAGGAACATAGGTTAGGGAGCTATATAAATAGAATTAGAAGTTAATATGAGTTTGTGAGGTGAGAGAGTAGGGCAGAGGTTAAGTTTATGGACTGAAACTTAGACATAAGAAGTGAATGGAATGTGGAGAAATGATTTTTACACAAGAAATGTGGCTTCTTTTCATTGAAGAAAGTCAAAGCTTGACTTAGTATTTTACAAAAATGAAGTGATAACAGGACTGGTTGGGCAGATCCCAAGGTCCTCAAGGGGATGTTAGTGAGTGATTTATGGGGGAAATAAAAGGGGAACTAGACATTCTTCCAAAGTTCTGCCATCAAAATAACTGCTTTGACACTTCTGTCATTGATGAGAGGAGCTCTGATTGACAATACATGAGGTGATCAAAACCTTGCTTCTGCAACCTTAACTACCTACCCAGCCTAATACACCTAACATTTTTTCATCCTTCTGAATGGGTGCACTTAGACTTGCAGACCCCGATTATCCTTTTTTCTTTTGACTGTCCTCCTATCTAAATGTACCCTTATCTCTTCCAAGGGCCCAGATTAAGTAGTTGGGCTCCTTAATTTCTCTACCTAGCTACTGATATGCCAAGCTTGAACTGTTTGGACTTGTATTCATTTTCTAGTCTAGAACAAGCAATTTAAAACATGGCATGGTCCAGATTGAACTGTTGGGCCATCCATCAAGCTAGCAGTTGCATTTTGGCTAACCACTTTCCTGGTCTTTCTTTGGGGTTCATTTTTATTTTTCTTTCTGACCAGTTTACTCTTTTTGCCCTTTGATTTTTCTTTTAGGGCATACCCTCTTTAAACTTTTTAAACTCTCTCTAATTCTTTTACAAAATATGGAACCTTTGCAGCATGAAAAGATGAACATATTTGGCACTTCCCAGTCAATCATGAAAAATGACACCTATTGGTATAGGAACCTAACAGTGGCTCCACTTGGGGATGACTTTCCCTTGTGGAAAGTCAAGAACAGCAGGTCAGGTGGCCTTCAGCATAAATTTCGCTCTTCTCTAAAACTTTCCTGTTGTGGGTTGCTTTATTTGCATATATGACAGCACACTTGTGGAGCTTAGGGCCTTCTCTTCGGGCTTCAACTGTAGCAAGTTACTATCCAAATTAAACTGAAATCCTACCTACTTATCCTAATCAACTTTCTGACTGCTGGTTAGGTAAAATGAAACAGCTAGTGCAACCACTTAAGCATTATATACATCAGTGACCTTTGCTGCCTGTATTTGATGGTGTTTAAAACTGAGATCTTACAATCAAATCTGGCTTTGTTAAACTTTGAGAAGATAAGGAAACTCCTGATCTCCTTTGCTGAATCTAGAAACTGTACAAAAGGATCTTGCAAAATATATACACTACTCCTGAGCTGAATCAAACAACTGTGCAAATGTTCTGGATAGCTTTCATGCCATGAAACTGAAATATCATCCTTGTCTTCACCACCCTTCATGCTTTCAACTGCTGTTTGCGATGATATTTTAACTGACTGTAGGGCCTGTCTACTGCAACCATTATCATCTTGATTTGGACCTTCATGGTCTGTTAATGGAGAAGAATTCTGATTTCTTTCCTCATTCAACCTGTCAGCTGTTGGATCATAGGGAGTTTGGAAGGACTGCTGTAATTTATTACATACAGGTTCAAATGGAACTTGACAGATTCCTACCAGCTGTTCTGCTTTTTCTTTGAATAATTCAGATGATTCAAAACAAAAGGGCAAGGAACCAACTTGGATTTTTTGATCATCTGTTGCTGCTTCCAAGCCTTTTTCTGCAATCTGATGTTCAATGGGATTCTGGGACTGCAAATTTAGATATGACAAATTTTGAACAAAGATTTGATTGCTTTCCAGATGGTCAATACCAAGGCTTGTTGATATTTGATTTTTAGTAGCATGATAGTTATCTTTGATAAACTGAAAAGACTCAAAACAAAATGGTAAAGTTCCTTCACTTATTTCAAAATTTTCTGCACTTTCCTCCTCATTCTTATTGCTGAAGTGAACAAGCTGATTAGTACTTTAAAGATGTTGAACCTGAATCTCTTTGTTTATGCCCAAATTATCTTCTGACTCGTCTGCAAGGTTAATTTGGATCTGAAAAACATAATCATCATCATATTGATCATATTTGGGCACATTATTAAAAGAAGCTATATTATCGAATGCACATAGTAAACTAGGGGATTTCTCCTCCACACATTGTTCTGTGAATCTGTTTTCTGATCTATGGTTGGTTGAATTGGTAAGAATTTGTTCAGAAATGTCAACCCTTTCTTCTTGTGGAGCAAAAGTGTCATGGTGATCTAAACATTCAACTTTCATTGTGACCTTCTGCTTTAATTCCTCTGCTTTCTTTATCAAGATATCAAGTTCTTCCTCTTTTTCTGCTTTCAACTTCCTCTCCCTAACTTTCAGATTAACCTCTACATCCACTGCCATGTTCTGCATCTATTGCATAGTGGAGGGGTTTCTCTCTCTCAGATGAAATTCTATCTCTGAATCAAATGCTCTTGGATAATGCAGTAGAGCCAAATCAGGGGGAGGTTTTATATTCAATGGTATTGAATGATAGATTTGATTGAATCTGTTTGAAAATTGTTGTACTGTCTCATCTGGATGTCTTTTTAACTGATTATATTCTTCTATGATCATGAGGAGATTGACTTTGATTATCCATCTATCAAGGAAGAGTTTGAGAAATTGCTCAAGATTTGAGATGCTTGCGTGAGGCAGAGTTTTGAACCAACTCCTGACTTTGGCTTGCAAAGAAAGAGCGAAAAGCCTAATACTAACATCCTCAACATCCACTTCAAATAAGTTAAGATAATCTTCAAAAACTTGGACATGCTTTTGGGCAGTGACACCACTCTCTCCATTAAATCTAGGGAGATACTTGGGATGATTGCTAGGCAGATTATTGAGTGCAGGAGGCAAAATGAGGGGTTTGTATCTATCAGGAACTTTATGAGGCAGTGGAATATGTTCAGGGATTGGATGATTTATCTGAATTTTTGGGTTCTCCTTAATTGAAAAATGATCTTCAGGATTAGAAGACTGTTGTTCGAATGTATAAGGAGAGTTTTTGTCTACATTTTTGGAAAGAAGATAATAAAAATTTAATCTAAAATCGTTTTTATAATACAATATACATTGAAAAATATTGTCAATGAGAAAGAACACAATGTCTTGGATAACAATCCAAACCAAAAGACTGATCTTTCTATAGAGTTCTTTCAGGTCCATTTCCCCAGTGGAGTCTTGATTGTGAAAGTGATGTGGAGTCGCCAGGTGGATGATTTTAACCTTGGTATGTCTGATCCTTGTCCACCATCAGAGATCGGATCTAAACTTGTAAAACAGTCTGAAGAAAGAGGAAGCTAATAAAAAATAGGAGCTTGAATTTCCTTCAGATGAATTTGAAACGGGGAAACTGATTAAGCCTTTGGGACAGCTGTTTAAAGACTAAAACTAGGCTGGAGATTGACTGAAGCAGCTTTTATTTACTCTTGTAAATGCAAAGCAAAAACAGTTTCAAAGGCTATCTGGCTAACTTCAGGCTCCATCTGTAGTTTTAGAAAATAGATAGTAGTAACAAACATTTATTCAAATTCCCCAGTGGAGTCGCCAATGATGTTATCACTCAGGTTGTTCCCTTTGACTCCCAAGGGAATACGGCCGAGGTAACCACTAACCAATCTTTTAGCCACAGGTCCTAGCCTACCTGCAACCAGAGAGGGCTCTCTCTTTATGATTTAACTTTGTTTTGGTATAATTTTAGGCTAGTTATGATGTACAGGTTTTTGTTTTGAATTTGGTTGGATGATGGTTTCAAATAGAACTGATATGCAGCTTCTTAGAATAGCTTAACTATTGGGCAATGGAGTCAATGACAATGTACTGTTGAAAGTGTTTGTTGGGAAAGAGGTAGTACTACAGGGCCAGATAGGTATCCATGAAACAAATCTTCAAATCTAGGAATTGATGGCATGGACTCAGGTAATGAAAGGCAGTTAAGGGTCTTTCACTATGCTGATAGAGGGAAATGTGAAATATTATTTAGGAGCAATTAAGAATTCCTAAATAGCATTCGTAATGAGAGAATCAATGAAAATATGAGCAATTAAGAATTCATATTCATGACCAATTCTGCAGAAAACATAATTAGAAACAGAGATTGAGCAAAGGGTGTATTTAAACAAGTCCTGAGCTATTCTTTTTCTCTGCTACTGAGATCATGAAACATACATGTGAATTTAGCAAACATAGAAAAGACAAAACGTGGTTTAGAAAAACTTATTGTTTCATTAAACAACACAGGAATCCTGTAGCAGAACGCAGCTCATCACATTCACATCCAGACAGTGCAGACATCATAAACTCCATCAACTCTTTGTATTAGAAAATCTGTAAGTTACAGTGCAACTCTTAGAGCGAAAATCATCAACCAACCCCCCAAATATGCTCTGTGGGGAAGTATATATACAAAAAATGAGTTACAAAATATCTAGTTGATGAGTTAATAACTCATAACTTTTTTACCAACTCTTGAGGAATAGTAGATGAAAGAGCAAATGATGCAGTAGATATTTAGGGTACTAGCTATCCGTTCTATCAGAGAATTTAGACTTTTGGGATCAACTGAGTCGGCTGAGGCTGTGCTTTTAATTTGCGTTTTTTGGGCCTGCTGCCCTGGTGCTTTGCTGAGTCACTGCTTTGTTATCCTGCTCTCGGTATGCATACTTGGCCTTTTTATAAAATTGTCGTAGTCATATCTTGACTCCCTCTGCCTGCTGTCTTTTCTTTAGTTCTATGTTTCCAGCATTGCCTCTTGCAAATTTTTGGGTTTTGTAGGTAGTCGAGCAATAAGAAGCTCTCCTTCTTGAGTAATTTTTCTTAGTGATGCGCGATTAGTGCTAGGCGCTAATCACGCATCGAAAACTGCCTCTGTTTCTCGTTTCAGGCATTCTTTGACGCAATTCTCACCCTTTGCGCCTTTTCTGTGATGACGTCAGCATGACGTCATCGGCGGGTCCCGGATATGGCAGGGTGACGTGGCAGTGACATCAGCGGAGGATAGGTGGCAGATGACATGGCAGTATGGCAGGGTGACGTGGCAGTGACGTCAGTGAGACGACGTGGCACAGGACAGAAGGCAGTTTGCAGTTTTATTGGATCGCCTTCTGTACGGGGGCGGTATGTGTCAGAGCCCTCCCGATGCAATAAAAGGCGGACACGCGTCCTTTGTATGGCAAAGAAACTGCTAGGCTATCGGAAGCTAACCTTCGGACGTCGGGGTGGCTCTGAAATCGGTGAGAGCTGTCGGATGGGGAGGGCCCGATCCGACGATGGATGGAACTGTGAGCTGCGAGTACGATAATGTACGGGGCCCGTTGAATATTATATCATTTTTTAATATGGCGGGGGTTCAAACCTTTGGGTTTGTGGGTTATGCGGGTTTTATATGGTTTGTGCGCCGAGGGTAGAGTTTAATTGTTTAATCAAATAATTAAACAAAACCCGAAAATGCGAGCGTGCAGGGTAAAACATTAAGGTTTATGGGTGAGAAAGGGGAAGGGAATGGTTATTAATTTAAACAAATGCTAAATCAATCCCATGTTTGAATGCGGAAAGGCTAATGCCAAGCCCCAAATGAACTTAGCATTTCCCCGAACTTATGTTATAGGGCTATAGTGCCAAGGGGTGGGAATATGTATTATTTTTTGGAATTTAATATAGTTTTTTGTAGCAATAGGGATAGGAACATAGGTTAGGGAGCTATATAAATAGAATTAGAAGTTAATATGAGTTTGCGAGGTGAGAGAGTAGGGCAGAGGTTAAGTTTATGGAGTGAAACTTAGACATAAGAAGTGAATGGAATGTGGAGAAATGATTTTTACACAAGAAATGTGGCTTCTTTTCGTTGAAGAAAGTCAAAGCTTGACTTCGTATTTTACAAAAATGAAGTGATAACAGGACTGGTTGGGCAGATCCCAAGGTCCTCAAGGCGATGTTAGTGAGTGATTTATGGGGGAAATAGAAGGGGAATTAGACATTCTTCCAAAGTTCTGCCATCAAAATAACTGCTTTGACACTTCTATCATTGATGAGAGGAGCTCTGATTGACAATACATGAGGTGATCCAAACCTTGCTTCTGCAACCTTAACTACCTACCTAGCCTAATACACCTAACATTTTTTCATCCTTCTGAATGGGTGCACTTAGACTTGCAAACCCCGATTATCCTTTTTTCTTTTGACTGTCCTCCTATCTAAATGTACCCTTATCTCTTCCAAGGGCCCAGATTAAGCAGTTGGGCTCCTTAATTTCTCTACCTAGCTACTGATCTACCAAGCTTGAACTGTTTGGACAGATATTCATTCTCTAGTCTAGAACAAGCAATTTAAAACATGGCATGGTCCAGATTGAACTGTTGGGCCATCCATCAAGCTAGCAGTGGCATTTTGGCTAACCACTTTCCTGGTCTTTCTTTGGGGTTCATTTTTATTTTTCTTTCTGACCAGTTTACTCTTTTTGCCCTTTGATTTTTCTTTTAGGGCATACCCTCTTTACATTTTTTAAACTCTCTCTAATTCTTTTACAAAATATGGAACCTTTGTAGCATGAAAAGATGAACATATTTGGCACTTCCCAGTCAATCATGAAAAATGACACCTATTGGTATAGGAACCTAACAGACACCTGTAGCAAGTTTATCTCACAAATAGTTATGTTATTTCCTTTAAATATTGGTTACATAGAACCGAGAAACAATTCAAAAATTAAGTGTTAAATTCATGCTTTTTGCTGGTACTCTGTATTCAAACTTCATTTTATCATAATATAAAGTTCATGTTGTGAATGATTGATTAAGAACATATTTAACTAGCTAGTAGTCCAGCCAAATCAGTTGCAGAGGGCCCCTGCACTGGAGGAGTTTTTTTTTTTTTAATTGTTGTTTTTAGTTCAATTTGCATTACTTTGTTTTCAACAAATCCGTTTTTTAATTAAAATAATATTTCATTCCAGTTTTTGGTCAATAGCATAGTGATAATTCACAACTGTGTAGCCTTATTCTTCTAAGATATTTCATGGAGAAAAATAATTATGTTTCCAAATGGAATTAATATTGAAGTGATAAGAATACACAGTTGCTTAGTTTTCTTACTATTTTGTCATTCGTTTTCTTAGAATAGAATTGTCAATTAACTGTGTTAATGGATGTTTTCAAAATCCATTTCAAGATGATTATGATCCTAAACTAAATGGTTAAATGTCTAATTCATACAGTGATTTAAACTACTCAGTACATTGTTATTAGCTTCCTAGGAACTTAGGAACTAGGGCATAGCTGACTTCTTACATAGCAGTTCAAGAGGGAAATGCTTCACATTTGAATGTTGGAGAAAGTCAAAATTGCATTAGTTGTTTACAGTTATTTTAAAATTCTTTCATCTTTTTTTTTTTAGATTCTCACTTAGTTGCATACTCTACTTATTTTTCTAGGACATTAGAAGTTAAAGTACAGACAATTGCTTATACTCCATCTCAAGAAGATCATACTTCATAATTGAATGCTAAAGTAACCAGAAGTATTTTTATTGATTTCATTTTCTGTCTTTACTTCGAAAAAACAATGCAATTTCATTTTTGGTTTTAAGAATTAGATTCGTGGATTAGGACTAATGATAAGATAAGATAGATGCTTTCTTTTCCAAATTAGGTTCTAACTAGCCAACAATTTTTGGTTTAGAGAATTAGATTAACTTAGGAACATTTCTTTAGATTCACTTAAATCTTCTCATAGTTTTAGGTTGAACATTCTTAGACATCAAAGAACAAAAATCCCCCAAAACAACATAAAATACAAAACAACGAAGTAAGAAAAGGTTAACTAAGCACATATAGTGCACCACACTTCATCAATTTACAAACCTTGGTTGATAATTTATGCAAGCAATTTAGGACACTAAATTGACTAAACATTGGTTCACCTAAGTTGAAGGAATCTAGTATAGAGGCATGATTTCACTAAATTGAACATGGTAGAGTCTCATATTAGTCGAGAACCATTCATCTCCTTGCAAGGAATGGGAAAATTTATATTACTTAGGGTTATGTAGTGATCTTACAACAACAAAACTTGTTTATTGTTGAGTTTGTATTTATATATTTTCAGTTTCTAAATTAAAAGTGTAGAGCCAATTGATGAATAGAGAAATATAATTAAATTAGTGGTCGTCTTTGTTCTTTTGTGACGAGAGAATGTATCGTTAATTTGATTTTATGACTATTTTATACATTGACTGACCTTGTTGTGCTTTGGGCTTCAAGAGCATAAGTTACATGTTTTTTTATGAGATCCATGTGTGTAGAAAGGTCAATTGCATAATTGATTGTTGGATACAGTTTACTATCGAGACTTTGCTTCAAGAGATCAAGAAGCATCAATTATACTAAGTTAATCAAAGATGGTTAAAGGAAATTATGCCTTAAATGGTTTGAATGGGAAGCTTGAAGATTGTGGCGGTGAAAAGAGCATTGTCGAGGAGACTTCAAAGTGGGGATAAGTGTCGAGGAAGGCAAATGAGACAAATGTGACATGTGAATTTTAATTTGCCATTTTTTGTATTGATGTAATGTAAGCATTAAAGGTTGTACTTGGAATAATGCTCACATTATTCAATAGGTAGGATTGGGTTGTTGGAGTTTTATTGAGATTTTTTCTCAACAATATTCTCCTTGTTTGAAATCTGTTGGATTTCATGAACACTATTTATGTGGCTTGTAATTTGGTTTTGAAAGTAATATAAGAATTGTTTTGTGAGTGAATTTGCGCACCATATTTGCTGTACTAATTTCTTTGTAAATCCTCAAGTTTTTTAATTCAATTTTTTTCCTTAAAGGTGTCTTCAACAATAACTGTTGACACCTAATCCTCACGATTGGGTGAATTCATGTAAATAATTAAAATAGGAATGTGGACAGTCATCAGAAGATGAACTGAACAGTCACATCCTTTTGTGTATAACAATAACATGCTGGATGGAATAATATGAATCAGTTTTTTCTGCCAAAAATGGAGTTACTCTTGGCCTGACATGGTATCAGATCCAGCTCCCTGTTTAGTCTTTATGTCTTTGTAACTCCCGATCTGCTCCATTACTCTCTCTATAATTCTGTCTGCCACACCTGCGTTGCCCTGACATATTCTATTTATGATTCTTGTGCCCTCTTTAGTTTAATACGCTCAGACTCCATAAACGCGTTTCATATTCTCTGACCACTGACCATTTGTTTGGATGCATTGAGTGCCTGCCTGACATGGTATCATCTGTTTGAATGCGTTGAGTGCCTGCCTGACATGGTATCATTCGTTTGAATGCATTGAGTGCCGACCTAACAACTATGACTGTGCGGATGACTGATTCATAAAAGTTTCTGCCATGGACGCGGGCTTTGCCAGAAAGTTGCAGTCTACAAGCACTTTCTAGATTCCAATCTTTGTGTAGTCTATTCGTCTCTTTCATTTTTCTGTTTGATATGATTATGAGGCTTTGAAGTCTATCGCATACAAATCTTGAGAAACGAACTGCTGTCTCTCCGAGTTGTGTTGGAAACGAACTGCTGTCTCTCCGAGCTGTGTTGGAAATTGGCGTCGTTGAGTCTCAAATCAATTCGGAGCATAACTATCAAAGGTAGTCTCCATATTTTCGTTTCTCCTTTGAAAAATCCTCTGAGAGAGAGACTGTAACAAAATTATTAAATGCAGGAATTTTAAAGTGTTTGAGTTCATATTATCCTGTGCTTCAGATTTCAGACCGTTTCCATGAATCTCACTTATATTCTCTGGCCGGAATAAGGTTATTGATTTCTAATGGTTGACTGATGCAAGATTGTTAAACGCGAGAGGAAACCTCACATTACCCCGTGCTGTCAGCAGAACAACACGACTGAATGATGAGTAGGGTACTGTAGAGTACCACCTTTTGCTTTCATTTTATTGCTGCCGTTGATCGAACTCTTGAATAAGAGAAGAATCCGATTTCTTTCTCCTGAATAAGAGATTAAGAGAATAATCTGATTTCTTTTCCCGTCCTTCTATCTTCAAATTCAATGATTCGGAAGGGGAAAGCCTGATTTGGAATGCGATGCGGTTAAATACAGGGCGCGGAGGAACCAAAACACGAGCGAAGAGGTGCTTATTCCACGGTCCCATGGAGCGCGCATTAATAAAAAGATCACATAATATGTAGCACAATATTTGGTGGAGGCAGAAATGATGCGTTGAGCCCTTTTAAAAGAGACTGTATAGCGTGTGCATCGAATGATTTTTATTGGTAGCTGTGTACATTTTTGAAAGTCATTTTCTTTCTGTGTATTGAAATTGTGATGACAGTGGGTACATGAAAATCTTATGTTAGAAGTTTTAGTGGACGATAATACCCTTTGAGAATGCTCTTTTGAGTACATTTTTATTGTATATTGGCAGAAGTATTTTTTTCTATCAGCAAAACTATTTTTTTACATAATGCATTCAATCATATCCATGGTGGGAATAGTTCTACTGGCAAGGAGAACTATCCTAAATGGTCCCGGATTATAAAACACACCCTCATTTTCAATGAGTTGTGGAAAGGAGTGTGTGTCAGAGAAGGAGACAATGACCCAGTACAGCCTACCTCAGAGAAAGAACTCGTCATTTTGGAAAACAAGAACAACAAAGCTTATGCATTAATCGCAACATCTGTAAATGAAGAGGTGAGTCGCCATATTTCGTCATATTCAACTGCCTTTGAAGCCCTACAAAAGCTGAAAGAACTCTATGACTCACATTCTGCACTTGAAGTAGTCCAACTCATGATTAAACTCTTCACTCTTGAACTGCAAAATAATGATCCTCTTGCTCTTACATCTGAAGTAAAGTCTATAATGCATGATATCAAATCCAATAAGGTTGAATTGGATATTCCTCTTATTGCTTTTCTCAAGGCACTTTATCCTACTTACTCCAACTATCTTGAGTCATTGCAAGCAAATGGAAATCTTAAAGATATAACCTTTGACTCTCTTGTGAAAAAGTTTGCTGAAAGAGAGAAAGCTTTCGGAAAGAAGACAACCCCTGAATCTTTTGAAGAGATTGTGTGCCTTGATCATAAAGAAAAGCATCCTGCTCAAGACTCTACAAGAGGAAGAGGTGGACGAAGAGGAAGAGGAAGATATTTCAGAGGCGGGGGGCAGACATTCTCAAGGAGAAAAGGCAGACCTGCATTGCATTCGCTGCAAAAGAAATGGATCACATGATGCTTCTACATGCAAGCTACAATGGGACAAAATTGAACAGAAAAGAAACCAACAGAAAGGTAAAACTGATGATACAGACAAAGGTAAAGCACCTAAATCCGCTCACTATATTGAGGCACAATGTAACATTGGAGTAAATGAAGATTTGTTTAATGCTTCACTTACTTCCTGGAAAAATGATTGGTTGCTTGATTCAGGAGCAACCTGTCACATGACTCATAGAAAAGATTTTTTTGAAGATTTCACTGACAATGTTGATGGAGCAGTATATTTTGCAGATCAGTAAAAAATCAAGCCATCAGGGCTTGGCACAATCAGGCTTAAACTGCCTGGTCTTCCAGACTTTCTTCTGGATCATGTTCTATATCTCCCACAACTCAAGAGAAACTTGCTGTCCTTGGTCCACATCCGCCAGCAAGGTCACTCCGTTCATATGTTTGAGGGCAAGCTTGAGGTAAGAAAAGCATCTGACCACTCACTTGTCATGAGGGGAATAGAAGAAGAAAGGCTTCTCAAACTGCAAGGAACCTTTGCTCATGCACAACATTTCTCATATATTTCTCATCATGAAGAAGGTACACTTCCATCAAGTTTATTATGGCACGCTAGATTTGGACATTTAAACTATGAAAGTCTCCGCTTATTGAAGAAAAATGGTGTTGCTGGTTTGCCTACAATTCCTAGGAAACATAAGCAATGTGATGCTTGCATTCTAGGAAAGCATAGCAAACAGTATTTTCATGATTCACATTCAAGAGCACATAGGAAGCTTGAACTCATTCATTCAGATTTATGTGGTCCAATGCCCGTTCCTTCTACAAATGGAAATAAATATATCATGACATTTATTGATGATTACACCAGAATGTGTTGGGTTTATTTATTGAAGAACAAATATTATGCTTTTCAAACATTCAAGAATTTTCATAAATGGATTGAAAATGATGCACAATCTCATATTGGGTCTATTCGCACTGATAATGGAAAATAATATACATCAAATGAATTTGAAAACTATCTTCGCCAACACGGGATCAAACATCAAACAACTGTGCCTTATAATCCCCAACAGAATGGTGTAGCTGAAAGAATGAATAGAACAATCTTGAATATGGTACGATCCATGCTTTTCTTCAAAATGTAAAGATAATGTTTTGGGCTGATGCTGTTCTATGTGCTGCATATATAAAGAATAGATGTCCATCTAATGCTATAAGAAACAAGACTCCTTATGAATTATGGTATGGACATGTTCCTTCGGTAAAACATCTCAGGGTCTTTGGTTCCACCTGTTATGCTTTGATACCAAAGGTACATAGAAACAAACTTGGTGCTAGAAGTCGTAAGTGTATCTTCCTGGGGTATTCAAACACCTCCAAAGCATACCGCCTCTATGATGAAGTAAATAAAAAGTTTGTTGTATCTAGAGATGTAATTTTTCTTGAATCATCCAAATCTGACAATGTTGTTGAGCGGCAACTTGATCGCTTGGATAGATTTGCAAAAACAAAATCATTTCAAGAATTTGATAATCAGATTCCACATCTTGAAGGGGGGATTCCTATTCTAGATCAACATGTGGAACCTTCTTCTGAAGAACACTCTTCCCCGAATGAAACTCCAACAACGGATGATGCTTTAAGTGATGTAATTGATAGAATTGGGAGACTCAATCTTGATACAGTCCCAACTCAATCAACAGAGCAGCCTGGACCATCTCAGAAAGGTCCCCCAAAGTGGTTGACAAAGACACTTGAAAGTGTTCATCCTGATGAAATTGGAAAAACAGGAACCAAAAATTCAAACCGGAAAAATGGAGGTGATGTAGATGACTCTAATTCACCTGTTGATATGGATGTTTCTTATGATTGTGAATTGAACTTGTCTACAGATTTTGAACCAACTTCCTTCAAAGAAGCTGCTTCTCATGATGAATGGAAAGAAGCGATGCAAAAGGAGTATGATGCCCTCATAAAGAATGACACTTGGAAACTGGTTGACCCTCCATCTGGAACCAAACCAATTGACTGCAAGTGGGTCTACAAGAACAAGTACAAAGCTGTTGGCTCACTTGACAAGCACAAAGCTAGGCTTGTGACAAAAGGTTTTGCACAGAAGGAAGGGGTCAATTATGAGGAAACTTTTGCCCCCACAGCAAAATGGGCCACCATCCGGACACTCTTTGCACTAGCAGCTCAGAACGGTTGGAAAGTCCATCAAATGGATGTAAAAACTGCCTTCTTGAATGGAGATCTAAAAGAGAATGTTTTTATGTCCCAGCCTGAAGAATTTGCTATGAAAGGACATGAACATAAAGTATGCAAATTTGTGAAGTCCTTGTATGGCCTCAAACAAGCACTGCGAGCCTGGTATGAAAAAATAACTGAGCATCTACTGAAACTCAATTTCAATCATTTTGATCTTGATGATGCAACTTTATTTGTCAAGAAAGTTGGCAAAACGGTTGTATATCTTGTGGTATATGTAGATGATCTTTTAATGACAGGGAACAATGAAAGCTACATTGCATCCATAAAGAAAGAATTGGGAAAAAGTTTTGAAATGATTGATTTGGGTTATGTTCATTACTATCTTGGCATTGAAGTAACCCAATATCCAAAGTCCATATTTCTTTCTCAAAAGAATTACATTGGAGATTTGTTGAACAGGTTTGGCATGACAGAATGCAATCCTCTTACTACTCCAATGGAACAAAACTTGAAGCTCACATCTATTGAAGGAAAGGAATTTGAGGATGCAACAAAGTATAGACAACATGTAGGAAGTCTCAACTACCTAACTACTACCAGACCAAACATTTCATTTGCTGTTGGAATCCTCTCCAGGTTTATGCAAAAGCCTTGTGAGGGACATTGGTCTGCTACAAAAAGAGTTCTAAAGTACTTGAAGAGAACTCAAGACTTTGGAATCAAGTACACACAGGTGGATGACTTCGGTTTGATCGGATACTCTGATTCAGACTTCGATGGAGACAAAGAAACTGGGGTATCAACTTCAGGTTATGCTATGAGTCTTGAATTAGGAGCTGTCTCCTAGAGATCACGCAAACAATCAGTTCCAGCAGATTCCACAACAGAAGCAGAATATGTGGCAGCAGCTGAAGCAACAAAAGAAATTGTGTGGCTCAGGAAAATTCTTGAAGATTTGCAGGCAAAACAAGTACAATCGACTCCACTCATGATTGACAACACCTATGCAATAAAGTTGGCCAAGAACCCAAAATTCCATGATCGAACAAAGCACATTAATACTAAATATCATTTGATCCGACATCATGTTGAGGCCAAAACAATCCATCTCCGTCATTGTTCCACAAATGAGCAAATTGCAGACATCTTCACCAAAGCGCTTGGAAGGGAAAAGCTTGAAAGATTCAGAATGATGCTTGGACTCACCAACATCCCTTCAGATAAAGGGGGGAATGTTGACACCTAATCCTCACGATTGGGTGAATTCATGTAAATAATTAAAATAGGAATGTGGACAGTCATCAGAAGATGAACTGAACAGTCACATCCTTTTGTATATTACAATAACATGCCGGATGGAATAAGATGAATCAGTTTTTTCTGCCAAAAATGAAGTTACTCCTGGCCTGACAATAACTAAATATCAACATTTGTTATCTAATTATAAATCGAACAAATATTGTTACATGAAAACACTTGAAAATGCTATATCCCATTTTACACCATAAAACTATATATACTTCAAAACATTAACCACTATTTCTACAAACATAATGAATAAAAAGATTTGTTAAAATAGTTTCTCAATGAGTTAAAACAAAAAAAAATCATTAACATGACTACGAAAACAAAACTATATTAAACATGCAATGATGTACTACACATAAAATACACTATATTATTATTATTATGGACGATTAGTGACATTTGCACTGCACATAAAATACACTAAATTATTATTATTGACAATTAGTGACATTTTCCTTGAGGGATATAAAGTGACATGTGATACATAGATTCACATGCAAGATTAGGGTGAAAGGTCATTAAAGAATAAGGGTTATTATGGTAAAAGGTGGCTACAAAGGTAGGGTCACATGAATTTTTTTTGAACCATCACAAATATTAAATCAAAGAATTAAATCACATTGGCAGTGTTAGAAAATTCCTCCTTGCCAAACTCTAAGCAATGCTCACAAATATTTATGAATAACTCGTCTACTCATGCTATACTTTTTATGATTGCTATATTTATAAATCGCTATTAGTGTGGTCATGTACACAAGTGGATATAAAGTACATTTAGAAATCATTGTCTATGATCCAATATGTGAAGTAGCTATGCAAATTTGGGTATTTCGTTTACCAAGAAGAATTTCTGTTAAATTTTTATTAGGAAAAATATTAGAAATAAATTAGAGGAATAGTTAAATTTTAGAGTTTTGCGATTTATATAGTTGAAATAATGTTTCTAGGATTAATTATATTATTAGGATTTTGTCTACTTTTTAAACTAATTAATGTGGTTTATCACAAAAGTAAAAGTGAAAAAAAGAGTTGATTTTTAGGAATAAATAGTAAGAATGCATGAAGGTAATAGCCATTAAAAAATAGCCCTTATAAAATTAATTGATTAATTACTAAATTAATTAAAAAATATTTAGCTAATAAATACCAAGGATGCATCAAAGTCCAAAAATAGCCATTACTAATTAGCCATTATAAATTTAATTAAAACATATATAATTATAAATTAATTGTTAAGAATTAGTTATTAAAATATTAATATCTATATTATTTTTTAATATATATGATTAAATTAAATAAAAACAAATGATTAGTTTTCAATAATGTTATTTCTATTATAATTATTTATAATATATATAATAAAGTTTTTATTATTTTTATTATATATATTAGAAATAGTTATAAATAGAAATAATATTATTGCTGCTGCTGCTGATGATGATGGTTAACGTCCGCTGAGACCAAACAATGGTCTATCGGACCTAAAGAAACAAATTATTTATTTTGATTTAAGATTTTATTCCTATGCTCAAAAAGCTTGGAGAGAAGCCTCCCAAGCTCACTATAATTTTGACATTGTAAAAGGCTAGGAAGGTCAGTATTGTAACAAAGATTGTGAAACTGAGATCTAATGTGGTTGTACGTGGGGCACTCTAAGAGGAAATGGTTTTCATCCTCGATGTTCCTATTCTCACATATATGGCAGATCCTTTCCATCCATGGCGTTTTAGGAACTGCCCAATGACCTGTTTCACTATGGAGCTCATGAGAATTCGTTCTAATCTTTGTTATATTAATTTTCTTCTTTGAGCTAGTTAAAATAGAGAGATACTTTTGATCTTCTAGGGTGGGGTTGATGACCTTCTTATAATAACTTAATTTTCTTTTAGCCGCTAAATCTTTCTCACACCACATTTTTTCTTTGAACTTAGAAGTAGCAATATCTTTAATGTTATTTATGTTTTGCAATGCATCATTTTCGTTGATATCCCAATAGTTTAACCAGGCCCTTGTGTCTTTATGCCACCCTCGATTGAGCCTTAGGTGGTTTTGGCTAGAATTTAAAGCTAGCTTAGGAAGTCTATGATCATCTATGTTATTGAGTTTGTGCTTGTACAACAGAAGCCTAAGCATAGCTAGGCTCTCAATAGGGGAAAGTCCTGCTTCTATAAGGAGAATAGGATAGGGTGTATTACTTTTAATTTTTAGGTTATAAGTTATAAAACGCTGCTGGATTTGCTCAATCTTTCTCCATGATTCTCTGGAGATGCTGCAACCCCAAACCTCACAGCCATATAAGATAACAGGAGTGACTAAAGTTTCAAAGAGGAACTTCTTTTTATCCCACATTACGAGGTTTGCTATTTTACAATTATTTTCAAGACCAAAATAAGCTTTCCACCCCCCATTAATCCTTTTCTCAATGCTATATTTCCAGTTGAGCTTGTGATGAATATCAATTTCTAGGTACTTGTAAGAATACACTTCCTCCAAGTTATTATTGTCATACATAAAATTAGCGTAAGTGTCCTT
Organism: Pinus tabuliformis; assembly: GCA_031772625.1. Lineage (NCBI taxonomy): Eukaryota > Viridiplantae > Streptophyta > Pinopsida > Pinales > Pinaceae > Pinus > Pinus tabuliformis. The sequence goes on along the minus strand of CM062810.1, from coordinate 67,259,645 downwards.
CTTGGATTTGATAATCATAACTTTTGTTTTGTCAGTGTTAACAGTCATACCCATGGTAGAGCAGAAATACTTAAGAAGCCTGAGTTGCTTATCAAGATCAGCTGGGCACCTTGTCAAAAGAACAATATCGTCAGCATAAAGAAGAAGGATGACGACTATCCCAACTAAGATCGTGCCATCACATCCTGCGTCCTCTAAATAGCCTTCGAGCTTATCGATGTAAATGCCAAATAGGGTAGGGGAGAGGGGGCAACCTTTTTTAACTCCGATGTTACACTTAATATCTTTTGACCACCCCTCATTGCTCTTTAGCTTGGAAATTACATTCTCGTATAACCTTATAGCGGCAGCTCTGAACTCGAGAGGAACCTTTAGCTCTTCTAATCTATTCCAAAGGTTGTATCTAGGATCCATATCGAAAGCCTTTCTAAAGTCCACAAAGCAACAAAATAAATTGGATTTATCATTACGACATTCCTCCGCAATGATCCTAAGCGTAACAAGGTGGTCTGTTGTTGAGTGATGCCTTCTGAAACCTGCTTGGCCTTTAGCCCGCTTACCTTCACTTTCAAGCCATATGCTTAACTTCTTTTCCAAAATACTACCATATAACTTGGCTAAGAGAGGGTTGATCATAATTGTTCGATAATTGGAGGGGTTATTTGTATCCCCACTTTTAAAAATAGGGATAATGAGGCTCTCAGTCCAAGGTTTAGGGAACACTTGCTTGACTGCTTGATTGAAAAGCTTGTGGATGTGGGGGATGAGGACAGGACCTCCAATTTTTAAGATTTCCGCTTGGTAACCTTCAATGTCCTTAGCTTTCCCATTAGCGAGACGATTAACCCCAAACTTAATGTCTTCTAAAGAGAAAACTTCTTTCGTTGTGAGGAGGGTTTCCAAATTATCCATGACATTTGGAGATTCATAAAGCTTTTTAAGATAGGAATTCCAATCGTGAAGAGCAATTTTATTATTATCCTTAGTCTTCCTAGTTAGAATCTGCCTCCAAAATTAAAACCTAATTATTAGTTTTTATTTAATTCATATATATATATATATATAAATATAGAAATATTAATATTTTAAAAATTAATCCGATGTAATTTATTTTTTAGGATTTATTGATTTTTTCACTTTTGTTTTCAAGAATCATATAAATTATTTCCAAACTTAATTAAATTTTAATGATGTAATTAATTTAAAAATACAATATTTCAAGAGTAATAACTACCCAACTATTTAATAGATTGATTAAAAGTGGTGAGAAATTATCAGAAAGATACTCTAGGACTCATCAATATGTAATAACAAGTAGGGAGTTAATCCTGGAATAACTCATTAGTGAATTGCGATTTGTTTTTATAAAGCTAATTAGGAGTAGGAGTTTGTATTTCAACTTAGGTGGATGGATGTGTGTTAACTTTTATTTATTCTTAAATAAATGGAGGAGATTTAATGTCATCAGAATATTCTTCCTCTAAATTACCCTTCCACGGTTGTGATCTATCCTCCTCCTCGTTACAAAACAATTAATGGATATTTTAATAAAAAACCTGGAACGTTTTGGTCACACCGACGTTGTCGGTAGCCACCGGTGCGTATCGGTGAAGATGCGCTGTTGAATCAAAAGAGGCCTCGCTTCATTTCAATTAGCTTAGAGATCATCTCCCGAATCGGTTTAGTTTCTTTGAAATGATAGTATTTGTCTTTGGTTCCATAGTTGGTATCGATATTGAGATACATGGTACACAAATTCCCACTCAAAGTTGAGAATGTCCAACGTCACGAGGATGACACAGATCGACGCCCTATTTACAGATGTATGAAATTATTCGTTCAATTGGGCAGACGAGTTATTCTTTGCCCTCTTTACAGATGTAACTACTCAAATTTATTCATGCGATGGGCCAGACGAGCTATTCTTTTTTTAAGCCAAAATCTCTCGCGTAATTGGACAGGCGAGTTATTCGTTTCTAGCCAGAATCTTTGGTACTTGGTTCCATGTCAAAAGGAGATATGCTAACACAATTCTGGTTATGAGTAGATCTGTTTATTAGGGATTTTATTTTAGGGTTTACTTATTAGATTTTGGCATGTGCTAAAAGATAAAGTAAACAATCAATATTCTTAATGATAATAGTATATTTGGTGGTTTTGATGAGTAATTTCTAACTTTGTAATTTTATGGATTTTGGTAACCTTCAAATCATAAACTTAGTAGACTAAATAAGAAGCAATAGATTCAATCATGCCATATTTACATGTGCCTATGGCCCTATAAACCAAGTAGACTCTCCTCATGACTCCTATAGTGTTTTGATAGAATTATCACTATTCAAAGTTGGTCTTAGGTTCTATTGCAATATCTTCTTTCTAAATGAAATATTCAATGACCGTGAATTCCATGATTAAGGATAATTATGGCCTGCTCAAGATATAAATCCAGGATTGGGCCTTTAAGCACTATATGCATATACAAAATAAATCCCTAACATGTATATAAGAATTGTAGTTATGTTTCTCATTGTGTACTTTTAATTAGCAGAGTAAGCCAAAAATATTTAGCACCATTCTTAAGATAACTTCATCTATAGTATCATCATCATCATAACCTAGTATATAAAAAAAAAATTCCCCAAAATTCCTTGTCTATAAGGTGCCTATATATAAGGTTCTCGGAAGATAGAACATTGGAAAGGAAAGATAATTTCAAGAAGAGAGGCCCCCTTTGGGAGGTAGTAAGGAAATTGGTGTTTCACTTGAATTCTTGTTAGGGATTTAAATATTGGGATCAAGGATTTTCATTGTAGAAATGTGCAACATCCTAAGAAAGTATCCACATCTAAGAAATAGATGTAGTATTTATAGGAAAAAAAATTGGAGAATGGTCATTTGACATCATGACAACATTGTCAAGTTTTGCACACCCAAAGACAATTTCTAGGAAATGGTAGGTTGTAAGGACAATAACTTTAGCAAGGCCACAATCCCATGTGGAAATTCAATCACAAGCATTCTACAATGTTCCAAAATCTATTTGCAAATTATTTTATGGAGTTTCCTAGTAATGTAGGTTCTAAAAAAATCCCATTCAATGTCAATTAGGCTTTGGCCTTTAGGGTCGTCAGAAATGGTTTTAGAAGGAGCAACACCTTTCTTTTAAAAGTAATAGGGAATATCAGTAAGTGTACAACTAATTCAATGGAAAAAAATCCATGTCGCGGAATTTCTTTATTTACCTTCATCTGCACAAAAACTGAGGCAGAAGTTGGCAGTCTCAAAACTTGTTGACTGTGTTTTCTAGAATTCTAGAAAAGAATAGTTTTTATTTTTTTTATTTTTTTTATTTTTTTATTTTTTATTTTTTATTTATATATAGAAGTGCTTCAAGGACCTGCTCGTAACTTTTGGAATACTTTGAATCTTAGGAAACGGTTTCCGTTATGGGTAATTGGTTATATTTGTGAAAACCCCATTTGCTCGGATTTCCATAATTCACCTCCATTTGCATAAAAACCAAGGTCAAACTTGGCCATTTAGAAATTATGCAGATTTTGAGCAGACTTATTAATTTGCAATGCTGGTGCAGGAATCCTACCGGTACTAGTGCAAGAATGTGTGGTGCAGGAACTTGGCCTATATTAGAATAGGCATATAATCAACTCCATAAACCTGCAAACACACAAACTGTTATTAATGATGCTTTTAATGTTTAAATCTCGTTAAAACAAGGGAATAACAAATACTTACTTATTATCTCCGAGAATGCACAAAACTATGACAATGACAATTCAATTTAAACAAAAGCATGAGGGATTTCGAGTAAAAGGTGATATAAATGAAGGAAAAATAGAGTCCCAACATCCCCCCATGCTGACCTTCTTCCATGTCCTCATGCAAGGAAATCAATTGTCGTATTGTCGCTCCCTCACAAAAAACCAGATTAAAAACATTTATGCGCATTTGTAATGATGTTTCCTGCAATTCTGTGTGATCAAATTTCCTACGCTAGATAAAGCTTGTTCTAAAAACAGAGTGTCTATTGGAGTCTTTATTTCTTTAAACTGATTTCAAGGAAATCTAATAAAAAGGCTGCCATGGGAATACTAAATTGCAAGGACGATGTTATTACTTGAATAAAACAACCAACTTATTAAAGTTTCTATAAACATATCTAGGGCATCCTTGATCAGAAGTTTTAATTGAATATCCTCATTGTAATTATGAGTGACATGATTTAAAAGCCATGGTGTTAAGAGTAATCATAATAATTCCTTCCCACAATGACCATATTACCATCACCCAACATATAGCTAAAGCTCCTCTTGTTCAAGCAAAGTGAATCACATGCACTACATCCATAAAAATCATTCCAAAAAGATAGAACTCCAAGGCATAACACCAGAGGGATCCTAAAGCCATTCTCAAAGAGATATGCTAATGAATTCAGGAGAGACAAAATCAACCAAGTAAATCATAGTGTAAAGTTAACTTTAAAACCACAGGCATGGCCCTCCTGCCAACAGGCATCAATAGCCTTGACAAGGATGCCTTTTAACCCATGAAATGCCTGTATCCCAACCATTAGATATAGATTCATAGTTGTTTGAAAATAATTTACATTTGTTTTGAAATTAATTGAAGGCCATTGTCTTGGCTTGGTAACCAGCTAACGACAGTTGCATTCACTAGAACTAACAAGAGTGAACAAGTCGGCTCGTGATGAGACCTATTGTCCTCCAGCTTCTCAACTGAAAGTCATTACCTTGGCTTGGTGACCAATAGTGGTAATGTCATTCTTGTTAGTACTTATGATCATGGTAGGTCGGCTCGTAATGAGACCTCCTATCCATCAATATATATATATATATATATTTCAAATAAACTCTGATTATGATCAACCTTAAATAGGTTACTTAATAGTGGGGGAGGCAATTTTGTTCCTTAAGAGTGTGGGATGGCGTGAAATTTTTTTAATTACTAATCTTTACTAGGTTGTCCTTTTATCCCAATGACTCATTTTAAATAAAACATCTTAGATAATGACTAAAAAAAATTCCTCAAATTGATCATGCCAAGGTTCTTGTGAAAACTTGTTATATTTTTGTAGGCATGGTTCACCATAGGAGGATTCTCATCAATACCTTCAAATAGGGCCTTAAAAAAAAATAATTTGGATGATAGTCATTGATCAATAATCAAATTCACTTTATAAAATATGAGGCATTAAGAGTGAATTTCTTCTGACAAGTCTACCCATGAGAGTGTATAATAATAGAAACTTCAAAAGTTATGCTTTAGGGAATCACAATTTTAAGAGTTTGTTATACAATTTATTTCAGATGGCATCTTTATTCATTACCATACCATATTTTAAAGAGAGGAAGTTTGTCTTTAAGTGTAGGCATACTTCCAATGTAGCCATATACATAACAGAATGCTAAATATACTCACACTTAGTTTTAAATAATAAACTTCAATGCATAACAAAGTGTGAGAAACCAATTGCTTTGATTGATATGGTGCCAAGAGGTGTCGAATGATGAGGGAATGTTGTGTGTTTATGATTGTTTGAAACTAGGATTCAATGAGATCCACATTTTGATGATTCTCCAACTCATACAAATCTTCCACAACTTGACACTTACTCTCTTCAAATTGACAAGGATGGTTAAGGGAAATTCTAGGGTTTTCTTCTTTGTGAGCCTCAACAATAGTTTTCAAACAATTTTCAATCATAGATTGCTCCTCTAATGGTTTATGGATTAAAGTTTCTTCCTGAGGTAAATTTTTTGTGGTTATAGGGGAAGTTTCTAAATTCACTCCTCTCCCCTCTCTAAAATATATGGTATTACATTCAGTAGGGGAGTCAGTAGGAAAAATAGGTGTTTTAAATTGATGTGCAACTTGATAATCAGAATTAGGATTTGGTTGCACAAATGATTGGGACCATAGAGAAGGATAACATGGTGGTTCATGGGGCACAAATTGTAGTTGTTGTGGCATAGGTAATGGAGTTTGCATGGGGAATTTCCCTAGAGAGGAGGCTCCAAACCATCCTTGAGGTTGTGGGAATATATGACTCGAGGGAGAGGTCCAATGTGGCCATAAGGTGGGGTATTGAATTAGAGGATGATTATAAGTATTCCATGGAATTGTAGCATTATAGATCTGTCGAGGAACTTGTTGAGGACAATAAATATTATTCCAAGTATTAAAAGATGGCGAATTTTGAGTTATACCTAGTTGTCAATTTATTTCCTTACTTGACTCCCTGAATACTTGTTGTCACCTTAGCAACGATGGGAAATAATTTTTTGAAGGATCCTCCTTGCATTGCTTCCGTTCTTCCTGCAAATCATCCAATTGTAAATTTAGACAAAATTTTGTAGCTCCTATTTTTATAGTAGATTTCAAAAATTGAGAAGAAGATTCTCGAGAATTCTTACCAAACATGGAGATTCCTCTTGAACAACTAATTCACACTTTACAAACATCATCATATTGTAAGCGAGAAACATCACTTGCTCCTATAAGATCTAAAGATTCTAAAACTTCATCTTTTATTCCTTTGAGCAGGAGTGTTTTCAAGGTCTCTTTTCCCAAATTCTTATGTTTTGATTTTTAGAGGTTGTATCTAAATTGCTCCACATAATCCTCCAAACTCTCATTTTCCCCTTGTGTTATACCAAAAATATCTTCACCGGCATGGCATTAGTCTTGATACTTCTCCAAGAATATATTCTTCATGTCCTCCCATGTTTGAATGCAGTGCCCACCAAACCTCATGAACCATCAGAGAGCTCTTGCTTTTAGAGTAAGAGGAAACAATTGCAACCTTTGATGATTACTACAATAGCCATATCCTCTATAAAGTACTTCAAACTCAAACAAGAATTTATCTGTGTCTTCATTTTTCAAACCATGAAATTTTGGTAGTGTAGATGGGGGAATACTATGCATTTGTGCCACTCCTGGATCTTTGATAGGGAATTCAAAAGTAACAATGTTTTCCATTTCTTACCAAATGAAAAGAGGTTTCCCATGTACTACTTCGAGACTCCTTCGAATTTTCTTGCCAATTGATTAGTGAAATAGGTGCATGGGATGATTGATATTAGCCTCAAACTCCTTATTGAAAAATGTATCAAAATACCATTTCTCTGTTTTCAACAAGCTAATTGGTGTATCTTGTTAGCATGTGGTTGAATATATAGGGGGGGGGGGGGGTTCTTCCAGCACCCAAGAAATCAAAAAAAAAAACCTTAAAAAAGAATTCATGAAAGAAACAAACTCAAAGAATCAATTCTAAACAAATAATATTTGCAATAAAAATAGATAAAGAGAAACCCAAAATGCAATAGGTTACCAAGATCAATCCCCTAGGCGCCTCCCCAGCAACGGTGCCAAAATGTCGGGCTTAACAAACAACTAACGTTTAATTGTCAATCAGAGAGTTCGTAAACTGAGAGGCGCAACACTAGAAATTCCAGAGAAGAACCTCGGTAGCCTATACTAGATAATTCAATGAAACCACACCATTCTAGAAACTAGAATAAAAAGAAAGTACTTTGCAAAGAAATAAAAGGAACTTCTCACACTATTGTAAACAACCTTGATTGCTGAATTGAAATGCTATGTTTATCTTCAATAGAGTACTTGGAAACTTCAACAAGTGTTCCCTTCAAACAACCTACCTTTTAACCATTTTCCTTCTCACACTGGTCGTTCCTGCAATACTGCAATTTACTTGCACTAGTGCAGGCACATAACTCCGTGTGAAAATACTTTGTAGTTTTACTGAAGACTTATGTCTTCATGTAGGGGCTCAAAGAAAAAAGGCTTAGAGCGCTCTGTTTGTGTGACAAGACACTAGTTCTTGTAATGGAATCGGAGCTTCCTACACCAAGTTATCGATTTCGAGAAAATAAAGAAGCGTGTTAACTGTAAAATAAATTGCAAATGTAAGCATACTTTAGAAATCACTTGCACACGAAAGGAAATGATTTTAATTAACTGAACCTTGAAAAATGTAAATAAACAACTGAAACAAGAACAAGATTTAAAAACTTAAAGCAAATCAAATTCTGCCAAAGGTATTTTGCATGAAATCAGATCCTACTTTAGAAAATAAAGTTCACTATGATAACTTTCAATCCTTTCCCTAGAAACTGTAAAGTGCATAAATAAATCAAGATTATGCAACAATGTTTTCGTGCATTTTATGAAGTCATCTTTAATCATTTTAGGAATTTAACTTTTAATACCAAAGACACTTTCGTATAATCTCGACACTGTTTGCAGAAAGAAATTAAATTGCGTAAGGGAAAAGAATGAAATGCTTGTTGTAAAATGAACTATGTAAAAATGCAGTACATGAAACCAACGTGCACTGGTGCAGGATTAGACTCCCTACTTGATCCAGTGAAAGAAAATCAGAAAAGGAAATTGCAGAAATAAATGAACTGAAATTAACTTTCACACAAATAGATCCGTTCACACCTTAACAGAAACTGAAATTCATGTGCAAGAAAAGGAACTTAATTTAAGCCACACTTCTACAATTAAATAATTTAACACACCTTTCAAGCAATGAAAACGAAAGGGGTAAACGAGCTGGGTTGGCTAGGCCCTAGCCAACCAGCTCGTTTCCCTGTTAAGAAACAAGAATCTTCAACAACTAAATCAACGCATCAAATAGAAATTTAAATGCGGGATAAATGAAACATGGTGCAGCTCCTTTTATATTACATTTCGAAATCAGAAAATGTACATAGTGAATTCAAATCCAACCCAGAATGAGGGCGATACCAGCAAAACAAAGTTACAACAACACTGTTGTAGCGTCGCTCCTCCACTGTCCTTCCTTTCTACGTGCATCATTCCTCCTTTTATAATCTTTCATAATGATTAAAACAAGTTGTTCCTTTGCAAGGAATATGGGGATTGAATCCCAACCAATTCTAATTACATAGTATAATAGTACAACTGTTCCCCTATTAAAAGAATAAAGATTTAATACGAATTTTCCAATTCTGGGATTTTTCTAGAATTCTAGAAAATTTGGTAATTTTAACAAACTACCTCTAGAGTGCCCTTCGTATCTCCTCAACCATTATGAATTTTGGAAAACTGTTTTGAGCTTAGTCAATTTTCTATACTGGGACAAAAACCCATGTCGCGGAATTTCTTTATTTACCTTCATCTGCACAAAAACCGAGGCGGAAGTTGGCAGTATCGAAACTTGTTGATTGTGTTTTCTAGAATTATGGAAAAAAACAATTTTTTTTTTATAAAAGTGCTTCAAAGACCTATTCGTAACTTTTGGAATACTTTGAATCTCAGGAAATGGTTTCGGTTATGGGTAATTGGTTATATTTGTGAAAAACCCATTTGCTCGGATTTCCATAATTCACCTCCATTTGCATAAAAACCGAGGTCAAACTTGGCCATTTAGAAATTATGTGGATTTTGAGCAGACTTATTAATTTGCAATGCTGGTGCAGGAATGTTGGTGTAGGAATCCTGCCGGTACTAGTGCAAGAATGTGTAGTGTAGGAACTTGGCCTATATTAGAATAGGCATATAATCAATTCCATAAACCTGCAAACACACAAAATGTTATTAATGATGCTTTCAATCTTTAAATCTCATTAAAACAAGTAAATAACAAATACCTATTATTTCTGAGAATGCACAAAACTATGACAATGACAATTCAATTTAAACAAAAGCATGAGGGATTTCGAGTAAAAGGAAATATAAATGAAGGAAAAATAGAGGCCCAACATCCCCCCACGCTGACCTTCTTGCATGTCCTCATGCAAGGAAATCAATTGTTGTATTGTCACTCCCTCGCAAAAAACAAGATTAAAAACATTTATGCGCATTTGTAATGATGTTTCCTACAATTCTGTGTGATCAGATTTCCTGCGCTAGATAAAGCTTGTTCTAAAAACAGAGTGTCTGTTGGACTCTTTATTTGTTTAAATTGATTTCAAGGAAATCTAATAAAAAGGCTGCCATGGGAATACTAAATTGCAAGGACGATGTTATTACTTGAATAAAACAACCAACTTATTAAAATTTCTATAAACATATCGAGGGCATCTTTGATAAGAAGTTTTAATTGAATATCCTCATTGTAATTATGAGTGACATGATTTAAAAGCCATGGTGTTAAGAGTAATCATAATAATTCTTTCCCACAGTGACCATATTACCATCACCCAGCATATAGCTAAAGCTCCTCTTGTTCAAGCAAAGTGAATCACATGCACTAAGGGTCCCACATCCATAAAAATCATTCCAAAAAGATAGAATTCTAAGGTATAACATGAGAGGGATCTTAAAGCCATTCTCAAAGAGATATGCTAATGAATTCAGGAGAGACAAAATCAACCAAGTAAATCATAGTGTAAAGTTAACTTTAATACCACAGGCATGGCCCTGCTACCAGCAGGCGTCAATAGCCTCGACAAGGATGCCTTTTAACCCATGAAATGCCTGTATCCCAACCATTAGATATAGATTCATAGTTGTTTGAAAAAAATTTACATTTGTATTGAAATTAATTGAAGGCCACTGTCCTAGTTTGGTAACCAGCTAAAGATAGTTCCATTCACTAGAACTAACAAGAGTGAACAAGTCGGCTCGTGATGAGATCTCTTGTCCTCTAGCTTCTCAACTGAAAGTCATTACCTTGGCTTGGTGACCAATAGTGGTAATGTCATTCTTGTTATTACCTATGATCATGGTAGGTCGGCTCGTAATGAGACCTCCTATCCATCAGTTAATATATATATTTCAAATAAACTCTTATTATGATCAACTTTAAATAGGTTACTTAATAGTTGGGGAGGCAATTTTGTTCCTTAAGAGTGTGGGATGGCGTGAAAAGTTTTTAATTACTAATCTTTACTGGTTGGTCCTTTTATCCCAATGACTCATTTTAAATAAAACATCTTAGATAGTGACTAAAAAAAATTCCTCAAATTGATCATGCCAAGGTTCTTGTGAAAACTTCTTATATTTTTGTAGGTGTGGTTCACCATAGGAGGATTCTCATCAATACCTTCAAAGAGGACCATAAAAAAAAATTTGGATGATAGTCATTGGTCAATAATCAAAGTCACTTTATAAAATATGAGGCATTAAGAGTGAATTTCTTCTGACAAGTCTACCCATGAGAGTGTATAATAATAGAAACTTCAAAAGTTATGCTTTAGGGAATCACAATTTTAAGAGTGTTGTTATACAATTTATTTCAGATGGCATCTTTATTCATTACCCTACCATATTTTAAAGAGAGGAAGTTTGTCTTTAAGTGTAGGCATACTTCCAATGTAGCCATATACGTAACAGAATGCTAAATATACTCACACTTAGTTTTAAATAATAAACTTCAATACATACCAAAGTGTGAGAAACCAATTGCTTTGATTGATATGGTACCAAGAGGTGTCGAATGATGAGGGAATGTTGTGTGTTTATGATTGTTTGAAACCAGGATTCAATGAGATCCACATTTTTATGATTCTCCAACTCGTAAAAATCTTCCACAACTTAACACTTACTCTCTTCAAATTGATAAGAATGGTTAAGGGAAATTCTAGGGTTTTCTTCTTTGTGAGCCTCAATAATAGTCTTCAAACAATTTTCATTCATAGATTTCTCCTCTAATGGTTTATGGATTAAAGTTTCTTCTCGAGGTAAATTTTTTGTGGTAATAGGGGAAGTTTCTGAATTCACTCCTCTCCCCTCTCTAAAATATATGGTATTACATTCAATAGGGGAGTTAGTAGGAAAAATAGGTGTTTTAAATTGATGTGCAACTTGATAATCAGAATTAGGATTTGGTTCCAAAAATGATTGGGACCATCGAGAAGGATCACATGGTGGTTCATGGGGCACAAATTGTAGTTGTTGTGGCATAGGTAATGGAGTTTGCATGGGGAATTTCCCTAGAGAGGAGGCTCCAAACCATCCTTGAGGTTGTGGGAATATATGACTCGAGGGAGAGGTCCAATGTAGCCATAAGGTGGGGTATTGAATTAGAAGATGATTATAAGTATTCTATGGAATTTTAATATTATAGATCTGTCGAGGAACTTGTTGAGGACAATAAATATTATTCCAAGTATTAAAAGATGGAGAATTTTGAGTTATACCTAGTTGTCGATTTATTTCCTTACTTGACTCCTTGAATACTTGTTGTAACCCTAGCAGCGATGGGAAATAATTTGTTGAAGGATCCTCCTTGCACTGCTTCCATTCTTCCTGGAAATCATCCAATTGTAAATTTAGACAAGATTTTGTAGCTCCTATTTTTGTAGTAGATTTCAAAAATTGAGAAGAATGTTCTCGAGAATTCTTACCAAACATGGAGATTCCTCTTGAATAACTAATGCACAATTTACAAACATCATCATATGGTAAGTGAGAAACATCACCTGCTCCTATAAGATTTAAAGATTCTAAAAATTCATCTTTTATTCCTTTGAGTAGGAGTGTTTTCAAGGTCTCTTTTCCCAAATTCTTATGTTTTGATTTTTGGAGGTTGTATCTAAATCGCTCCACATAATCCTCCAAACTCTCATTTTCCCCTTGTGTTATACCAAAAATATCTTCACCGGCATGGCAGTAGTCTTGATACTTCTCCAAGAATACATTCTTCATGTCTTCCCATGTTTGAATGCAGTTCCCACCAAGGCTCATGAACCATCGGAGAGCTCCTGCTTTTAGAGTAAGAGGAAACACTTGCAACCTTTGATGATTAGTACAATAGCCATATCCTCTACAAAGTACTTCAAACTCAAACAAGAATGTATCTGGGTCTTCATTTTTCAAACCATGAAATTTTGGTAGTGTAGATGGGGGAATACTATGCAATTGTGCCACTCCTGGATCTTTGATAGGGAATTCAAAAGTAACAATGTTTTCCATTTCTTACCAAATGAAAAGAGGTTTCCCATGTACTGTTGGAAATAATACTGAGAGGGGGGGTGAATTAGTATTATTAAATTCTTTTCAATTAATTTCTTCTTCAGATATTGATCATTAGTTTGTATGTCAGTACCATATAATAATGAGCAAGAACAAGAAAAACAGATAATCACACCAAAGAACACTAGATATAAGGTGGAAACCCAATGTGGGTGAAAACCACCTGCTGCAATATGTCTCTATCTTCTTTCAATTAGAAACTTCTTTTACAATGATTTTGTACTGGTGTAGTCCTTTACCAGTACGCAGGCTGCAACCTGCAGAGAGCTACAACCCTCTCTTGTTTTCCAGTCTCTCCTGGAAGGGAGCTACAACCCCCTTAGCTCTTTTACTTCTTTAAGGACCACGTTTCATTAATTTTCAGACTGGATCCAAGAAGATCAAATAATCATCAAGTACATGCGAATCACCCAATCTCCTTATACAATCAACCAATGAATCACCCAACTTCTCAGAATGCTGTAAACAGAAAAGTAATACCAAAAATCTAAACCCAGAACTTTGCAGCAATAGATAAAAGACAGCCAACAAATGTTTCAAGATAGGTCCGCAACTTCACCAATAGAGGCATGCGAATATCCGCAGCTCTTCTGTGTCTAAACTGTGCAGATCTGCACCTGGTCGGTCTTCTGCTCTGCGTATCTCTGCACCTCCTCCTTCTGCTGCCCTGCGTACCTCTGCTCAGATCCGCACCTGCACTGTCTGCCTGACAGCGTACCTCCGCAACTGGTTCTTCTGTTTCCCTGCGTACCTCCGCACTGTGCCTTCTTCTGAGCTGCGTACCTCGCACCTGCGCCTTCTGCTGCGCTGCGGATCCCCGCACCTGCGCCTTCTCCTGCGCTGCGGACCCCCACACTCACGCCGTGGATCGCCTGCGAACCTCTGATTAGGGCCAAATTAATAGTCCTCCAATGTGCCACAGACAGTCAGATCCACAGATCTGATCATGCACCCGAGAGATCACGACCTATCAATAGATTCGCCTTCAATTTCACCTTGATTTAGATCTAGCCTTTAAAACCAATTACCCAAAATTTCAGATCTTAAGATATTCAATTTTTCACAAGTGTCTAGCCAAGTGATCTCCTTTCCTTTTTATAGGCAAGCCCTTATTCAAACCATGGGACAAAACCATCGAAAACCAATACAAGGGATCCAAACTAGGGTTCAATAATTTAGATCCTATACCATGGGCCAAAACCATAGGATCAAGAACGACGGGCTAAATACCAAGGACCAAACATAAGAAACCCCACGTGAGCGCGCTTCTCTGCATTGGAGTGAGTGAACTGAGGGACCGCACCTTCTGAACGGAGAACCTGCGGGTATGACCGCACTTCTTGGTCAGTGTACTTGCGGGTCCGCACCTTATGAACGGGGCACCTGCGAATCCCTTATTTTCCATCATTTTGAGAGCTTGAATAGAGTTTTGTCACTTGAGTGAGTTTCCATCAAGTACAACACCTGTGCCATAGTGCCAAACTTGAATCATAATGCCAACATGTACTACTTCGAGACTCCTTCGAATTTTCTTGCCAATTAATTAGTGAAATAGGTGCATGGGATGATTGATATTAGCCTCAAACTCCTCATTGAAAAATGTATCAAAATACCATTTCTCTGTTTTCAACAAGCTAATTGGTGTATCTTGTTAGCATGTGGTTGAATAGATGTGGGGGGGTTCTTCCAGCACCCAAGAAATCAAAAACAAAAAACCTTAAAAAAGAATGCAGGAAAGAAACAAACTCAAAGAATCAATTCTAAACAAATAAAATTTGCAATAAAAATAGATAAAGAGAAAACCAAAATGCAACAGGTTACCAAGATCAATCCCCTAGGTGCCTCCCCGGCAACGGTGCCAAAATGTCGGGCTTAATAAACAACCTAACATTTAATTGTCAATCCGAGAGTTCGTAAACTTAGAGGTGCAGCACTGGAAATGCCAGAGAAGAACCTCGGTAGCCTATACTAGTTAATTCAATGAAACCACACCATTCTGGAAACTAGAATAAAAAGAAAGTACTTTGCAAAGAAATAAAAGGAACTTCTCACACTGCTGTAAACAACCTTGATTGCTGAAATGAAATGCTATGTTTATCTTCAGTAGAGTACTTGGCAACTTCAACAAGTGGGCCCTTCAAACAACCTACCTTTTAACGATTTTCCTTCTCACACTGGTCGTTCCTGCAATACTGCAATTTACTTGCACTAGTGCAAGCACATAACTCTGTGTGAAAAGTATACTTTGTACTTTTACTGAAGACTTATGTCTTCATGTAGGGGCTCAAAGCCAAAAGGCTTAGAGCGCTCTGTTCCTGTGACAAGACACTGGTTCTTGTACCGGAACGGAGCTTCCTACACCAAGTTATCGATTTCGAGAAAATAAAGAAGCATGTTAACTGTAAAATAAATTGCAAATGTAAGCATACTTTGGAAATCACTTGCACACGAAAGGAAATGCTTTTAATTAACTGAACCTTGCAAAATGTAAATAAACAACTGAAACAAGAACAAGATTTGAAAACTTAAAGCAAATCAAATTCTACCAAAGGTATTTTGCATGAAATCAGATCCTACTTTAGAAAATAAAGTTCACTATGATAACTTTCAATCCTTTCCCTAGAAACTATAAAGTGTAGAAATAAATCAAGATTATGCAACAGTGTTTTCATGCATTTTATGAAGTCATCTTTAATCATTTTAGGAATTTAACTTTTAATACCAAAGACACTTCCATATAATCTCGACACTATTTGCAGAAAGAAATTAAATTGTGTAAGGGAAAAGAATGAAATTCTTGTTGTAAAATGAACTATGTAAAAAGGTAGTACAGGAAACCAACGTGCACTCATGCAGGATTAGACTCACTACTCGATCCAATGAAAGAAAATCAGAAAAGGAAATTGCAGAAATAAATGAACTGAAATTAACTTTCACACAAATGGACCCGTTCACACCTTAACAAAAACTAAAATTCATGTGCAAGAAAAGGAACTTAATTTAAGCGACACTTCTGCAATTAGATAATTTAACACACCTTTAAAGCAAAGAAAACAAATGGGTAAATGAGATGGGTTGGCTGGGCTCTAGCCAACCAGCTCGTTTCCCTGTTAAGAAACAAGAATCTTCAACAACTAAATCAACGCATCAAATAGAAATTTAAACGTGGGATAAATGAAACATGGCGCAACGCGTCGCTCCTCCACCGTCCTTCCTTTCTACATGCATCATTCCTCCTTTTATAATATTTCATAATGATTAAAACAAGTTGTTCCTTTGCAAGGAATATGGGGATTGAATCCAAACCAATTCTAATTACTTAGTATAATAGTACAACCGCTCTCCTATTAAAAGAATAAATATTGAATATGAATTTCCCAATTCTGGGATTTTTCTAAAATTCTGGAAGATTTGGTAATTTTAACAAACTGCCTTCAGAGCACCCTTCATATCTCCTCAACCACTATGAATTTCGGAAAAATTTTTTGATCTTAGTCATTTTTCTATATTGGGACAAAAACCCATGTTGCGGAATTTCTTTATTTAACTTCATCTGCACAAAAACCGAGGTGGAAGTTGGCAGTCTAGAAACTTGTTGACTGTGTTTTCTAGAATTCTAGAAAAAAAATAGTGTTTTTTATAAAAGTGCTTCAAAGACCTGCTTGGAACTTTTGGAATACTTTGAATCTCAGGAAACGGTTTCACTTATGGGTAATTGGTTATATTTGTGAAAAACCCATTTGCTCGGATTTCCATAATTCACCTCCATTTGCATAAAAAGTGAGGTCAAACTTGGCCATTTAGAAATTATGCGGATTTTGAGCAGACTTGTTAATTTGCAATGCTGGTGCAGGAATGTTGGTGTAGGAATCCTACCGATACTAGTGCAAGAATGTGTGGTGCAGGAACTTGGCCTATATTAGAATAGACATATAATCAATTCCATAAACCTGCAAACACACAAACTGTTATTAATGATGCTTTTAATGTTTAAATCTCCTTAAAACAAGGGAATAACAAATACTTATTATCTCCGAGAATGCACAAAAAATATGACAATGACAATTTAATTTAAACAAAAACATGAGGGATTTCGAGTAAAAGGTGATACCAATGAAGGAAAAACAGAGGCCCAACATCCCCCCATGCTGACTTTCTTGCATGTCCTCATGCAAGGAAATCAATTGTTGTATTGTCGCTCTCTCGCAAAAAACAAGATTAAAAACATTTATGCGCATCTGTAATGATGTTTCCTACAATTCTTTGTGATCAGATTTCCTACGCTAGATAAAGCTTGTTCTAAAAACAGAGTGTCTATTGGACTCTTTATTTTTTTAAACTAATTTCAAGGAAATCTAATAAAAAGGCTACCATGGGAATACTAAATTGCAAGGATGATGTTATTACTTGAATAAAACAAACAACTTATTAAAATTTAAATAAACGTATCTAGGGCACCCTTGATCAGAAGTTTTAATTGGATATCCTCATTGTAATTATGAGTGACATGATTTAAAAGCCATGGTGTTAAGAGTAATCATATTAATTCTTCCCCACAGTGACCATATTACCATCACCCAGCATATAGCTAAAGCTCCTCTTGTTCAGGCAAAGTGAATCACATGCACTAAGGGTCCCACATCCATAAAAATCATTCCTAAAAGATAGAACTCCAAGGCATAACATCAGAGGGATCTTAAATCCTTTCTCAAAGAGATATGATAATGAATTCAGGAGAGACAAAATCAACCAGGTAGATCATAGTGTAAAGTTAACTTTAATACCACAGGCATGGCCCTACTGCCAGTAGGCATCAATCACCTCGACAAGGATGGCTTTTAACCCATGAAATGCTTGTATCTCAACCATTAGGTATAGATTCATAGTTGTTTGAAAATAATTTACATTTGTTTTGAAATTAATTGAGGGCCACTATCCTAGCTTGGTAACCAACTAACAATAGTTCCATTCAATAGAACCAACAAGAATGTACAAGTCGGCTCGTGATGAGACCTCTTGTCCTCCAAGTTCTCAACTGAAAGTCATTACCTTGGCTTGGTGACCAATAGTGGTAATGTCATTCTTGTTAGTACCTATGATCATGGTAGGCTGGCTCGTAATGAGACCTCCTATCCATCAATTAATATATATATATATATATATATATATATATATATATATATATATATATATATATATATATATATATATATATATATATATATATATATATATATAGATATATATAGATATAGATATATATATATATATATATATATAGATTGAATGAACTCTGATTATGATCAACCTGAAATAGGTTACTTAATAGTTGGGGAGGTGATTTTGTTCCTTAAGAGTGTGGGATGGCATGAAAAGTTTTTAATTACTAATGTTTACTCGTTGGTCTTTTTATCCCGAAGACTCATTTTAAATAAAACATCTTAGATAATGACTAAAAAAAATTCCTCAAATTGATCATGCCAGGGTTCTTGTGAAAACTTTATTTTCTAAAGTAGGATATGATTTCATGCAAAATACCTTTGGGAGAATTTGATTTGCTTTAAGTTTTCAAATCTTGTTCTTGTTTCAGTTGTTTATTTACATTTACAAGGTTCAGTTAATTAAAATCATTTCCTTTCATGTGCAAGTGATTTCCAAAGTATGCTTACATTTGGAATTTATTTTACAGTTATCACACTTCTTTATTTTCTTGAAATCGATAACATCGTGTAGGAAGCTCCATTCCGGTACAAGAACTAATGTCTTGTCATAGGAACATAGTGCTCCAAGCCTTTTGGCTTTGAGCCCCTACATGAAGACATAAGTCTTCAGTAAAAGTACCTAGTATACTTTTCACACAGAGTTATGTGCCAACACTAGTGCAAGTAAATCGCAGTATTGCAGGAACGATCAGTGTGAGAAGGAAAATCATTAAAAGGTAGGTTTTTTGAAGGGCCCACTTGTTGAAGTTGCCAAGTACTCTACTTATACAATCCCATGGTCCACGGACCATGGGCAGGTCTATCAAGCTGACATTACATTAAGAAAACGAGGGTGGACAACCCTGTGACTCTATTATGTCTTCACGCTCCGCGCCCACAAATTGCGGAGTCTTTACAATGGACTTAGTCAAAATTTGGGCTTTAAGCCCCATAACATGCCTTAGGTGGATTCCATGCCCAACAACCCCCCAATACAAACATCATGACTCGCCCTTGAGTCACTTTGTCGGTGCAGAGATCTTTGCGTGGAGTCCCTCTGACTCTGTTCAAACCACTTCAATCTCCTGTACCCGTTGTTTCGAGACCGTAGTGTCAGAACTACTTCCCTGGACCTGTTCCTGCATCCCTTGCATTTGCGCGAGCTTGCCTTCAATTGTTATTGTAATGGTGAAAGCCTTGTCAATCCAAGGCTGAACACGTGCCTTCAGGACTGCTTCTTTGTGACATGTTGCGTCCACCTGCTCTTTCAGCACTTTGGCTTGTTGCATTCGCACGAGCCTCTGAGTGAGGGCCACTGTCTGCGTGGTCCCTTTGATGCTGTTGTACTACTACTGGAGCTCATGTGCCTCTATCTCTAAGCATTGGATGTTGGGGTCCTCCTGCAGATTCGTGAGGACCTCAAATGACTCCTCCAACATTTTGGTGCAGTCCCTTACTGCATTGTCGATCGCTTCTAGCCCTGATGCAATAGTGCTTGCACGATGTTCTCTTACTTCTAGAGGGGTGGATGGCTGTACCTTCAACCGCAGCTCTACTATCTGAAGGTTCAACTCCAATTGAACCTTAGTCATTTCCTCTCGTACCTCACACACCCTGCTGCTAGTCTATGCATGTGCACCTCTTCTAGTGTGTCTATTGGGATGGCCAACTCAAGGACCATCTGATAGGCTTCTTCCAATACCTGTACCATCTGCCTGTTTTGCGACACCACTTCATTGTGGTGCAAGCTCAACTACTCCATGTTGATCTTTTGCGCTCGCTCAACTCTTGCAGCACTCGACTCTCTCTAGCCTGCAGTAATCCCATCCTATAGAACATATAGTGTCTTCCAAGGGAGTGCAGCCATGTTGATCTTGATACCTTTCAGTGTGCTAATCATAGGCATGTCGGCCTCATTTTTGTCACCGGTGCCCCTTTTGGCAGCACTATTGTATTTTTTGTCCAAGTGCACAACATCTACTCTGCTGCAATTGTTCCTACTGCGAGGCTAGTCAAAAGGGTACCGTCTTGTGGAGTACGCACCTGCAACTCCTGAAGTTATGCTCTAAGTTCCCCCAACACAATCTCATTCTCTTGCGTGAAGTTCTGTAGGATCGTGGAGGTGATGTCGTGCACCATCTCGCTGATGTCGTGTAGATCACCCTTGGTAAGGGTGATCAGGTCAATAGACAAATTTGATGCCTTGACCTTCTTCCATGGCCTCGTCTGCTCGCTCGGGCACCGACGCTTAGTTTTTTTGACACAGTTTGTGGGTCCGTGCTACCCTCCTCTTCCTCTATTTCCTGCCCATGCGAACGCGACTTCTGGCCCTCATGTGCCTTCTCGGCTACCCCCTGTGCTGCTACAACCCTTTTCTATTCTACTACTGTCTGGGAAATGTCTCGCGCCTCTTGTGCTTTTGCTACCACTGCTTCTTGCCTTCTCTTGTCTGCCAACTATGCCATGCGCAGCGTGGCCTCCTCTTTATTCATTTGCGCCGTAGACTTTTCCATTTCTGTGATTTCTGGGGCACGCCACTCGAGCGGCCATGTCTCTAGTGTAGGTTTTAGCCCCGTACAAAAATTACCTGCATACGAATTCTAAAACACAAAAGATAAATAATGCGAGAGCAGAACACATAAAACACATATACACAAATATTTTCCCCTTGATCCAAAAACCGGGACTACCAACTTGATTTTTCATTATGTTCCTTTCAATGTTATAATACATATTTATACATGTTGAAGCATCCAATACCATGGACCGAAAACCATCGCATCCAATACCATGGATCGAAAACCATTGCGTCCAAAAAACATGTGCGAAAATCATGCACAAAACCATCGGTGGGTTCGCCTAACATAGGGTCCAAAACCAAAATTTTCCAGGGTGCTGCCCCAGACCCCATAAAGTGGGGTTATGATTGCCCCTCAAACCCCCTGTTAACTATGTGGAAAGAATATAACACAACCAAACATTCTCCCATTTGTTGTTTTCTTTCCACAGGGGCCACAAGAGAGTTTAGTCATTTTTCCAGCCCTGAAATTCCCATTGTCTCTCTACACCAAGAGAACTTCTCAAATCTCACAGATTTTGTTAATGCATCTGCAGTATTCTTCAAAGTGTCCACCTTTACCAGTAACACCTCTTTGCCTTCTATCATATCCCTCACAAAGTGATACTGAATGTCAATGTGCTTTGTCTTTGAATGATATGCAGGGTTCTTTGCCAAGAAAATTGCACTTTGGCTATCACAGTATATCCTTATAGCTTCCTGTACTAACCCCATACTTGAACACAATATCTACAACCAAACTACTTCCTTTCTTGCATGAGTGGCTGCCATGTATTCTTCCTCTATAGTTGACAGTGCCACTACAGATTGTTTCTTACTCATCCAACTAACTGCACCTCCAAATAGGTTAAACACATACCCACTTGTAGATCTTCTCTGATCCAGATCTCCAGTCCAGTCTGTATCAACAAAGCCATGAATATCCAACACTCTGTCCAATCCTGGTCTTCCTTGGTAGCACAGACCATAATCACTAGTGCCACGCAAATACCTAAAAACCCGCTTCATTGCTGTCTAGTGCTCCTTCCCTGGTTTTGACATAAACCTGCTCAATACTCCCACTGCATGTGTAATGTCTGGTCTAGTATAGATCATTGCATACATCAGGCTATTGACTGCACTTGCATATGGAACACGAGACATTTCCTCTTCCTCTTCTTGTGTCTTGGGACACTGTTCAACAGATAACCTCACACCTACAGGAATAGGAACCTTCACCGGTTTACTATCCTGCATATTAAACCTCTGAAATATTGTCTCGACATACTTCCTCTAGTTTAACCAGAGCTTCATCTTTGCCTGATCTCTTTTAATTTCCATGCCCAAAATATAGTTTGCAGCACCAACATCTTTCATGTCGAATTTGGAGGACAATTGGGTCTTCAAATCCTGGATAACTTCTTTGTCATTTCCAACCAACAACATATCATCCACATACAAGACCAGATAAATAACACGATTACCAATTAATTTAAAATACACACACTGATATGCTTTACTTTTGGTGAAGCCAAGTCCCCGTATAAATGTATCAAATTTCTGATACCACATCCTTGGTGACTGTTTTAACCCATACAGAGACTTCTTTAACTTACATACCAGTTCTTTCTTACCCTTCACCACAAAGCCTTCAGGTTGCTTCATATAGATCTCCTCTTCTAGATCCCCGTGAAGAAATGCTGTCTTCACATCCATCTGTTCTACCTCAAAACCAAAAGCAGTAGCAACAGATAAAAGTAATCTAATAGAAGTTACCTTGGCAACAGGAGAAAAAATATCACCAAAATCAATTCCTAGCACCTAGGAATAACCTTTTGCTACCAATCGAGCTTTGTATTTCTCCACTTTTCCTTCTGCATTTGTCTTCTTTTTGAACACCTATTTGCTGCCAATGGGTTTCCTTCCAGCTAACAACTCCACCAGAACCCAAGCCTCATTTTTGCTCAAAGATGCCATTTCATCAACCATGGCCTCTTTTTAGAGTTTTCCATCCTCTGAATCCACTGCTTCCTTCACAGTTCTGGGATCATCATCAGTAAAAGACAAAGCAAAATTCGAACAGAAAGCAGATGGACTATACCTTTCTGGCTGCCTTCTTTCTCGAACTGATCTTCTCACAGCTGGAGTTTGTGGCTCTTCATCTTTTGATTCCTCCTCTGCTGTAGAGTCCGATTCTTCCTCCTTTAGCTCAAACTCTATCTTCTCAGGTTCCTTTGGTTGGACTTCATGTTTAATAACATCTTTCACCTCTCTGAACACCACATCTCGGCTGTACATAACCTTCCTTGTTACTGGGTTCCAAAGCTTATAACCCTTTAAACCATCCTTATACCCAATAAAGATGCACTTTTCAGATTTACTATCCAACTTTGTTCTTTTCTCCTTTGGAACATGTACATATGCATCACATCCAAATACCCTTAGATGTGAAAGAGAGGGTTTCTTACCAGTCCATACATCTTGTGGAGTCTTATCCTCCAACGCTGATGAAGGTGACCTATTGACCAGGTAACATGCCGTATCCACCGCCTCTGCCCAGAATTCCTGTTCTAACTCGACACCACTAAGCATGCTTCTTGCCTTTTCCATCAACGTCTTGTTCATTCTTTCTGTAACTCCATTTTGTTGAGGTGTATATGGAGTAGTCTTCTGCCGTGTTATACCACACTTCTTGCATAATTCTTCAAATTCCTTACTGCAAAACTCTCCACCATTATCTGTCCTCAACACCTTTATCTTCTTCTTTGTCTGGTTTTCCACTAGAGCCTTAAATTCTTTAAACCTATCAAAGACTTCAGATTTCTTCTTAAGGAAATATATC
Organism: Pinus tabuliformis; assembly: GCA_031772625.1. NCBI lineage: Eukaryota > Viridiplantae > Streptophyta > Pinopsida > Pinales > Pinaceae > Pinus > Pinus tabuliformis. The sequence continues at coordinate 67,236,037 of CM062810.1, read as the reverse complement.
CATGTATTCCTTGAGAAGTCATCTATAAATGATACATAGTACATAGACTTACCTAGTGATTGAACCTTCATAGGTCCAAACACATCACTGTGCACAAGCTCTAATATATGTTTCGCCCTCTTACCATCGGAAGGGAAACTCACCCGATTCTGTTTCCCGTATACACAATTTTCACAGAAATCAAAATCTAGAGAGCTATTACTCATACCTTCTACCATACCTTTACCATGGAGTATTGGAAGGCCCTTCTCTCCAATATGTCCAAGCCTTTGATGCCACAACATGGTCTTTTCTCCAGAGACCACTAGATTTTCTACTCCACTTTCAGGAACCATGGAACTGTTGCACCCATCAACAACAATGCTACCTTGTAGCTTGTACAAAGTTCCAATCCAAACTCCCCGCATCAATACTAGTGCTCCCCGAACCATCTTGCAGGTATCCTTCTCGAACATTGTTTTACACCTGCAACATCCAACTTACTAACAGAAATTAGATTTCTGGCTAATGCAGGAATATGTAGAACACCCAGAAGTGTTCTAACCCTTCCACCTTGCAGCTTCAACTTTACTTTTCCACGGCCAATGATTCTAGCCTTCCTATCATCCCCCAAGAAGACATCACCACCATCATATTTCTCATACTCACAGAACCACTCTCTATGGGGAGTGAAGTGAAAGGATACACCCGAGTCAATCAACCATGCCTTATGATCTACGTGTGTACTTGAAGAAGCAAAGTACACATCCCCACTTCATCTGAGGTGGTTTTCACCTCTGCAGAAGGAGCCTCATCAGATCCCTTTCCTTTGTCAGGAGCTTTAGATTTATAGTCCCTTTTGAAGTGGCCTTCCTTTCCACATTTCTGGCACACCACCTTTACAGGTTTTCTTGGAGATTTAGATCTCCCTCTAGATTTAGATCTCCCATTCGATGACTTATTTTTGCTTCTGTTTTGGGACCGTCCTTGTATAGACAAGGCATCACCATTTTGGCTCTCCATATTTTTCCATCCCATCTCCTCCGTCAGCAAGGCTGAGACTATTTCATCAAACTGCAAGGCAGTTGCATTGCTACCTATTGCAATAACTAGGCTATCCCACAAATCTGGTAGAGAACACAACAAACTGATGCACTTATCTTCATTTGAAATTTTAATATCAACAGATACTAACTGAATTACCATAGTATTAAATGTGTTCAGATGCTCTGTCACCGAGTCTCCATCTTTCATCCTCAGGTTATACAGCATTTTCCGTAGGAACAGTTTATTCACCAGAGACTTAGATTGGTACAAAGTCCCTAACTTGTCCCATAAAGCCTTTGCTATAGCTTCCCCTGATACATTCAGCAATACTGAATTTGAGACACACAATTGTATTGTGCTCTTTGCCTTCCAATCCAACTTCTTCCATTCTTCATCGGACACTCCCGTTGGTTTAGTACCTGGATCTACTGTGATCCACTGATCTTTATCCACCAACAGATCCTCCATCTTTAGTTTCCACAACTCAAAACTCTGACCATTAAATTTCTCGATCTCTATCTTTCCACTACTTGCCATCTTCTTTCACCACTAGAATTGATCTTGTAGATCTTCCATTGAATAGGGTCTACCACAGGCCCAAGCGAAACCCCTTAGCAACATAGGCGTCCCCTTGAAGCCAAATCTGCTCTGATACCAAATGTACGTTTTAACCCCATACAGAAATTACCTGCATACGAATTCTAAAACACGGAAAATAAATAATGTGAGAGAAAAACACATAAAACACATATAGATAGATATTTTCCCTTGGATCCCAAAATTGGGACTATCAACTTGATTTTTCATTATGTTCCTTTCAATGTTATAATACATATTTATACATGCTGAAGCATCCAATACCATGGACCGAAAACCATCACGTCCAAAAAACATGTGCAAAAATCATGCAAAAAACCATAGGTGGGTCCACCTAAGATAGGGTTCAAAACCAAAATTTTCTGGGGTGCTGCCCTAGACCCCATAAAGTGGGGTTACGAGTGCCCCTCAAACCCCCTCTTAACTATGTGGAAAGAATATAACACAACCCAACATCTAGTACATCAAAGATTACATCGTCCTTGTCTACAAAGGGTGGCTCTCTCCATTTCTTGGTCGGGTCCTTGCACGCTCTAATATAGACAATGTGGAGGTCCACTTTAAACTCTGCAAAACTTTGCAGGCTGTTATTGACAGTGGGTGATAACCGTGGCTTGCCGTTAGTCTCCATTATGATAATTTCCATGAACACCTAGAATATCTTACTGTCATAGATCCGGTTTGAATCTTTCATGGCCCACAATGAAGCATACTTCGCGGCCTCTGACAGATCCTCGTCAATTGTGGGGAACTGTTTGTCCTCCGGCAATTCACCTGCCATGAGCACTATGGAAAGAACAAGACATGCATAGTGGAATATTTTTCCTTGTTCCTAGGCCTCACAGAAATTTTCCAGGAACTCTTTACATAGCAACGTGGACTAGTTGAACTGGACCCGCTCTGCACACTGCTCAGCAAGTGCCACCACCATCTCGGGTACCTCGTCCGTGTAACACTTGCACATAACTTTACTTTCCAGTATCTGGGTTGCAACCTTAATTGCTTTGTTCTTGATGCTGGATATGGCATAGCCCTTTTTCTTCTTCTCCAGTTGTATTTCTTCTTCATGGCATCCGCGATGGCCAAGTCACTACTCTTCCCCTCCGAGATGTCCGCGAGGTCCTCTCCTTTGCATGGGAACCAGATAATGCCATGGATTAAGTGGTCCATGATGTGGATGGGCTCCTCCAGCCAAAAACACCCACAAAGCACCAGGCAGAGCATCTGCCTGCTGACAAATATTTTTATTGGGGTGCGGTGGGAATGCAACACCTAGAGCAGGTTTAGTAACCCTGCCTTTTCTACTCTGTGTAACCACTTTCGTGGCTCCAATTCGATAACCCCCGCCGCGGTGTTCTATTTGGGCTTCATGAGCTGCGCAGTCTCTAGTTGAGGGAACTTCTCGTGGTCAGTGAGATCCCAATCCTAAAATTTCAAGCTAGGCACCTGCTGCAGGTGTGTGCCCTCAAAGATGATGTCGTTTGGGAGGAGCAGAGTCTGGAGAGAGCTGTTTCTCTCATCGAGATCCTTGGGAACTTTTTCCTTCCCCTTCTGCAGGGGGATATAGGTGGGTAGCTTTGTTGGAGGGTGCAAAGGCTCAGTTTCTTCCTCCATGCCTTTTTCCTCATCTTCTTCAATGATAAGGTCCTCTAGATCTTCCTTCTCCTTGTTAGTTTCCAGGTTAACGACTTTCCTTTTCTTCTCCATCGTTAACCTGGTGTGCAACGGGTTTCGCGGGGATACACGCACATGAATCATCGACTGTTTGTCTTTCTTCAGCCTTAGCGTGCACGATGATTTAGGGATTTCCATCACAATCCTGGCGCCTTCAGGGGCATCCCCCACAGTTAGGGCTTGCACGGCCTCTTTAGCAGTCATCTTTGCAATTTCCCTAACTTCTTGTGATGCTGCCATCTTGTTGGTCAAGGAATCTTTCAATCGCGTAATCATGGGCTCAATCAATGCTTGGCACAATACAAATAGATCTCAGCTCAGAATACACGGGGCATACAACAACTCAATTCACAAATGACCAAGTGTTTTTTGTTGGGCAGCCCTTTGTAATTTATAGCGCCTTTTGAATTTGAATTTGACCATTCCCCCTAAATTTGGTTCATTAATGCTCCTTTGGCAGCAGATTTTCCCAAATCTTCCCGATAAAGCAGGTCTTAAATGCTCCCACCCACTCCATTTGGTCTCTAGTCAGGCTCACATCATGAATAGTGACTCCAACGGTCACTTTCCAGCCAACCCATGAGGCAGCGTAGTCCCCCTTGCACGGTCGCGGACCTTGTGACACTTTTATTCTGTGCGTAGCTCCAACATCGTGTAGAAATTACCACTGTAGAACACTTGATAATGTAATATACTAAAGAAAAATACAATATCTACTTCTACAAAAACATTTGTGGAAGCTTAATTGAATTGAGCAATATCAAATAGAACACATATAATTGAGAATGAGAAATCAATCACATATGAATGCAGAAGAATACTCTTGGGAAAGCCTTAGTTAAAAACCTTGATCTCTGTATTATCATACAAGTGGAAATATGTCTGGATTACACAAAGTTTTAGCTCACAAGCTATCCAGCTCTTAGTACAATCCCTTTGTTGCTCATAGATAGTCAAAGGCTTCTCACAAACCTTCTCCTTTGCCCTCCAAGCCTCCTATTTCCTTGCGCAATTTTCCTTGGGGTCCAGTGCTGCCACCTGTGTGAATTGGCATCTTCACACACTCACTAACCTCTGATCTAACTGTACAATCCTGAAGGATATAATTCCTTCTGCATTGATGATTTTCCTATATAGGAAAATTCCTCTGACTGATAGTACAGTGTCCCTTCCTCTGATCTCAACTGGGTCTCTGATTGAAATGACATGCATGAGTTATTTATGAGATAATATTCAGTTATCTGAAGCACAATAGTTACATGCATGCATTAATTAACTAATTGAACTCACAATTAATTCCACAAACTGTTGGACTAGTCTAACTAGACTTAACTCAGATAACTGAGCTAACTAATTACAACTCAAATTACAACTCATCCTTATCTCTTTAATTGAGGGATAAATTCCTCAATCAATGGAGAAACTGTTGCATGTCTTCATATAGACTTCATGTTTGATTTTCTACAACTAATTAACTCAAGATGAATTAATTAATTATTTTACAAACAACTGCTAAGATCAAATTCGAATTTTACTTCTCTATTTTAGTTTAGGGACTAACTAAAATTGGAATCCATATCGAAATGTTGTTTATAGCAATGCTATTTTTAGCACTTCCATTTTTCATTCCTTGTTGCTATGTCCAACACTGGTACCTGAATTGCTATTTATAGCAGTGCTATTTTTAGCACTTCTATTTTTAGCATTTCTTGTTTCTATTTTCAACACTCCATCTCAGCAAGAAAGGCATTCAACTCAAACACATTCCTGAACCTTTGGAATGTTCTGCATGCAACACTTCTCCCAAGTGTTATTGCTCCAGTAACTCCAAAAACCAAAAAAACTCCCAGGTGACCTCCCTGTTGGGCTAGAAAGATCCTATGATGTTGGAGCTCTATATGCCACAGACAAGTGCTCCCTCTCTAACCTCTAAGATACAAAAACATCCCATGCATCTCGCACTGTTGCACACCTCTCTGTACAATCATGCATTGGTCCAACACTCCTGTGCCTCTTGGATTGTTGTAGCTTGCTAGCTCTGCACAATCTTGGGACCCATGCACTGTAGCTCTCTCTGCTGTGCCATATGCATTTGTCTCTACCCACTCAGCTAGTCCTTCTACTCCTTGCCGAGGCTCCCATAGCAAGGTCTAATAAAAGAGGCTAGGAATTCATGTTGAGTGGTAATGTACTCTCCCTCTCAACCACCAAGTCTCCAACAATTGCCTTGCTCCTCAGGGCTTTGCATGCATCTTGAACTCAAAAGCATACAGGTTATTGACTCATGAAACAATTTGCTTCACGTGTCTCATGGTGATGTGTCGAAGGAAAACCTTTCCCTTACTGAAGACTACATCATATCCTTTGTCTTCTAGCATTATGATCGACACCAAATTTTTCGTTAGTCTTGGTACATACTTGACATCGGTCAAGGTAATGCGAGCTCCTTGCTCCCTTTGAAAAACAACCATGCCTAAACCTGAGACACTATACTTTTCATCATTACCCAACGTTATGAGTATCTAGAGATCTTTCTCCTCCAAGGTACTGAACAAACTCCTATTGTTGGTCATGTGGAAAAATTCTCCAGTGTCAAGAAACCAACCACATTCCAACATGGATGAAACCATGCATGCGAAGAGGGTGAAATCCAACTCAAACTTGAGGCCAATGCCTCACCTTTAGATCCTTCCTTGGATCCCATCTTGGATTCCTTCAGTGAACAATTTGTAGCAAAATGGCCCACCTCATGACAACGAAAGCATCGCACTTTCGACTTGTCAAACTTCTTCCCACCATGGGAAGAACTAGATTTGGAATGGGACGCCTTCCCTTTCCCCTTCCTTGCCTTACTCTCTAAGGCTAGATTTTCCTCATCATCTTGCTTTGATGAGGACCCATCTCTGGTGCTTCTTCTTATCTCCTCCTGCATTGAATCGGACCAAATTTGTTCCCAATCTGGCAGGTTTTCTCTTCCATTAACCGAGTCTTGGTAGCTATGCTAGCTCTTAGAAGGACCAAGGAGTGCAAGACTCACCATGTCATCATCCCTACACTTCGAAGCTCATCCCTGCAGGTGGGAGCTTGTTCAGATATGTAGAGATCGTGTTGCCCTTTTCACACTTGATTTTCCGAGGCTTATCTTTTATCTCCAACTTCCTCTGATCGCTGCTATTCTGATATAGATTTTTCAATGTTTTCCACATTGAAAATGGTGTCTCCTTCCCATGGAGGCTTGAGACAATGTGGTGTCGAACTCCCTCCAAGACGATTCTCCTTTCTCTAGCCACACATTTCTTCCATTCTTCATATTCTGTAGCATCAGCTGTTGCCGGCTTGGGGACTTCTTGATCAATGAATTCCTTTAGATCGTTATCCTCTAATACTGCTTCCATGCGATCCTTCCAAGCTATATAATTCGAGCTGCCATCAAGGGCATACTCGAGTCTTAAACTGTTGAATGCCATTTATGAAATTGAGATGTGATAAGAACTTGATTTTTATAATTAGGAACTTGAAACTTTGAACTTATCCCTTCTTTGTATATTGTTCTTTTTTTTGATCACCTTTGCTCTGAAACCATGTAGAAATTCCCACTGTAGATCACCCAATAATGCAATGTACTAAAGAAAAATACAAGATCTACTTCTACAAAAGCCTTTCCAGAAGATTAATCGAATTGAGCAAGATCAAATAGAACACATATAACTGAGAGTGAGAAATCAATCACACATAAACATAGAAGAATACTCTGGAGAAAGCCTCAGCTAAAAACCCCGATCTCTGTATTATCATACAAGTGGAAATATGTCTGGATTACAAAAAGCTTTAGCTCATAGGCTATCCAACTCTCTGTACAATCTCTTTGCTACTCATAGACAGTCAAATGCTTCTCAGAAACCTTCTCCTTTGCCCTCCATGCCTCCTATTTCCTTGCGTAGTTTTCCTTGGGGTCCAGTGCTGCCACCTGTGTGAATTGGCCTCTTTACACACTCACTAACCTTTGATCTAACTGTGCAATCCTGAAGGAGATAATTCCTTCTACATGGATGAGTTTCCTATATAGGAAAATTCCTCCAACTGATAGTACATTGTCCCTTCCTCTGATCTCAACTGGATCTCTGATTGAGCTGACATGCATGAGTTATTTATGAGAGAATGTTCAGTTATCTGAAGTGCAGTAGTTAGATGAATGCATGCATTAACTATCTGAACTCACAATTAATTCCACAAACTGTTGGAACTAATCTAACTGGACTTAACTTAGATAACTGAGCTAACTAATTACAACTTAAATTACAACTCATCCTTATCTATTTAACTGAGGGATAAATTCCTCAATCAATGGAGAAACTGTTGCATGTCTTCACATATACTTCATGTTTGATTTTCTACAACTAATTAACTGAAGATGAATTAATTAATTATTTTACAAACAACTGCTAAGATCAAATTCTAATTTTACTTCTCTATTTTAGTTTAGGGACTAACTAAAATTGGAATCCATCTCAAAATTCTATTTATAGCAATGCTATTTTTAGAACCTCCTTTTTTCATTCCTTGTTGCTATGTCCAACACTGGTACCCAAACTGCCATTTATAGCAATTCTATTTTTGGCATTTCTTGTTGCTATTTTCAACACATCACGCAACTCCTAGAAAGAGTAGCTTATAGTCTCGTGCCTCCTATCAACTACCTAGAGTGCTAAGACTATACCTCCCATGGCTAGTCAGGTGGCCATGCCACCTGTATAGGGTTTCATTCGGTCATCCATTACTTTTCCTGGAAAATACCCACTTTTGATTGTTACTGGCTACGTCACGCATCTTATTATTTGCAACGCGCCACCATGGTCGATCCATTTATTAATATGTGGTCCAATCTAAGGCATCAAGATGATCAATTCATGGCGATAGTCCCCAAATTTGTCAACGTGATCATGTGCACCTTGCTTTATCACCCTAGTCTCTTTATCGAGAAAATTCTTCTTGATCTCGTCCTCCAGCTTCTTGGCTTCCACTTCCACCAGAGCGCTTTTCTCCCTTAATCAAACCCTTTCTTTCCCAAGTTCTTGGAGCCTAAAATTTACTTGTCGGATTTCTTCCTCAGGTCCCAAGCGGTCTGCTTGGTTCAGCTACACGATCCCCTCTTCCAAGGCTCTGTGAACCATCATATCTATCGGTGCTGCCATGCGCGGACTAGGCACTTTATGCTCTATGGGGATTACGGTGTTCACTCCATACTCCAGCTTCGGAGGTTCCTGCGCCATCAGTTTCTTGTACATGCTCCTATAAGCCCATAGAACCGATGGTACGTGCAGGTCCCAATCAGTCTACTGCACACTGTGTACCTTGTTCAGTGCTTCGCATACTTCGTTAAAGGATTTTGCATGGATAACCTTCTGCGCACTGGGTCTTTCCATACTCCATGGTTTCAACCAGAGGGGTCATTCACATCATTGCCTTGCCCGCACATGCTTACTAACAGTGTCTCCTAGCGCAAAGACTATGTGCATCTGTGCAGGTTTCATACCATATGCCTGTATCCATCTGGACAAGTGGGCACGCAGATAGTTTCTTTTGGAAATCTTGTCTGTTAATCACATTTGAGGCTTCCCAAACCATATGTGCATCGTTATCCTGCATTCGTGCCAGTCCTCGAAGCTTCCTTGGTGTGTAAAACCACCACCTCGTGGGCGTTGCATGCAGTACCCATTTCAAAGCTTCGAAACATTGCTATTCTGGCACCTCCCTTTCGAATCTGTTTAGGAAGTCATCTACCTCACCTAACCCATCATATGTAGGCTGATCCCTTACCTCCATTGATACGCAGTGCAATGTTCTTGTTATCATGTTACAGTTCAATGTGCTTACCTCATGTAATCGGTTTTGCCATCGTTCTATCTCCTCATCAAAGTCCGATGTGCAGGAGATTTTGCACTCCCAAGAGATTCTTCCATCCGCAGTTGGACTTACCCACTCTTTCTCTCGCATGGTTTTCTTGTAGATGCAGTCCAAGTCGTCATCGCTTTTATAGTCACGCACTAGCTCTGTGTAGCATGATCCTTCTACAGGGTCCAAAGGTACAACTACCCGTAGAGACTTTTTCTCAAAAAATCATCTTGCACTTCTTCAAATTTATCACCCCATTCATGTTAGTGGTTCAATCTATTCCTAATAGCGCGGGGTAGGGATTGTTGTCATCAACAATCTTTATTACTTAAAAATCTGCTAGCGCACTTTCTCCTTTGACATCCACCATGATTTCTTGCAATCTTCCCATCGGTAGGATCTTTTGTTGGTTCACCATTTGCAGTTAGATAGGAGACCATTATAGTGTAGGCCTTCCCATGTGCTCCCATGTTTGCTTCCACACAACATTCGCGTCTTATCCTAGGTCTAGAATCACTTGGTCCATCTCATATTCTCCAAATTGTGCGGTCATTCTCATTTCCCTTCCCATCCTCATCGTGTGCTTCCCAAGCTTCCGAACTACGTACGATTCTCCTGGCATGGTCCCAATGCATCTATTTATGGGTTCCTGCAACCCCTTTACAGTTTTGCTTTCGCGCAACAGCTTCATGCATGTTTCTAGGAACGTGGTGAGCATTAATCAGTGCATTTCTGGCTCTGGTCTATCTTTGCTTCCTGAAGCAGCGACATCAGTGAAGCTCTTCTTGGCTTCCATGAAGGTTTCCTTAGCGCATTCCAAATCAAACTCTATTTCCTTCGTCAGAGCCTTGTGAACCCACATACTCTCTTCAGGCTGCTTGCCTTTGTCATCCCCTATCGTAATTCCACTTTGGAGCACAATATTCACATTAGGGTCTTCCTCGTGCGGCTCAGACCTCATCATTTACAGGTTCTGAGTCGGGGAAGGTTGGAGTGCTCCTTTATCATGTAGCCGTGCTATTAGGGTGGGACAATCCTCCTTCTCATGATCAAACAATGTACACTACAAGCATGATGGACACGTTGGAATCATACAATTGCATGCATAATGTCTAGGCCCTTCACAATTGTAGCATATCAACTATCCGCGACCTCTTCCAGGTCCTCCTCCACCTCGGCCTCGTCCACACCCCTGAAATCCGGTTCACATCATCCCTACATTCTGGCCAAGGGGCCGCATTTCAGCCTGAACTCTGTAGGTAGGAGTATGATCCATCATCAGCTCATAGCTTCTATAGGTGTACTCATCATGTCCCATTGATGTACAAAAATTATAGAAGAACTACTGTGAATTCTGCGTGTACTTCTGTAATAAATGGCAGTTATCTATAACATGCTTTCCTCTTATCTGACAAATCACACACCACAAGGCAGGTGTTGCGCTAGGTCCTGCTTGTGCCTTAGGTCTCAATGGCATTGGTCCTCCTCCCATGAGGTAATTTGCAAACATCAGGCAGTGGTCCTTGTCATGTCTGTGACCCTTGCACTTTACGCACCATACCTCTTCACACACTTCTGGGTGAGCTGTCGTGTCTTGTTTTAGACTCTGAATCTCAAGGCACACATTTTTCAACTGCGCGTGAATCTGCTAAACTCCCAGGTTGGGATCTTGTATCGGGGTCTCGTGCAGTTTCATCGCAATCTCCAAGGCCTCAGCTTGATTTTCTAGCCTCTATTGTGATAGCGCGTTTCTAAGATGCAGTGTTAACGATGCAACAAATCATTCGTGGTGTTGTCCATCCATCAACATCATGTTAGCTTTGCAAATTGTGCACTTTAGTCTCTGATCCAACTCCCAAGGGGTCTCTCTTGTAGCATTGTGATTTCCTTGAACCCAATGATTGATTGGGCCTCTGACTCCGGCCTGCTAAATTCTTTGTTCAGCCCAATTTGGATATCTAAGATCCCCGCATTCAGATTGTCATTGGAATGCTTAATGTACCATGTCAGTGTGAGATCCTGCAAAGTGCTAACCAATGTTGCGTTCTTTATATTATCATCTGTGACTTCCTGCTCTTCCCATACAGCCATTATCACGAACCAAAATTGGTCCGGATCCTCATTTCCTACTCCCTTGAATATTAGAAACTTTATCGCACTTGCCAAATTGACTTGTGGTGGTGGCAGAGGTGGTATGGGCGAAGATGGTGGTGAAGACCGTGAAACTGGAAGTGGTGTGGGTGGGGGTGGTATGTGTAGAATCCTCTCTCTTATCAAATTGATTGCACTTCTTGGTGAGACCTTCGCGAGCTCTTCCTCCTTCCCTCACAGGGCTGAAATCAAGGGGCTAGTTTCTAATTTCGCACTACCTTCGTTTCTATAAATTCTCCCACTTCGCGTAGCTCCAAACATCAATTTATTCAGATAACCCACTTTTCAAATAGTAGCATTTTAACCCATGTGTTTAAAGACTTAACATACTTACCTTGTCATCTTTTGAGGAAGCATCGCTCTGCTTCGCTAGCTGACTGAAGTATCTACCACGAACTCAGTGATGAATCCTCCTATAATTCGATCAAGCCAATTATCAACAACACGTGTGATCTTAACCTCCGATGCTTCCAATCTGCACACCAATTCTGGACTCCACACAATAGGTCTATCGAGCTTGCACCTTCATTAGCTATTTACTAGCTTCACAATCCAATCGTATAACTCAGTAGGGAAGGATGCGAAGAAAATTTCATGGATCTCTGTATATAAGTAGCAGTCTAACCACTCTTCTATTGATAGTCACGAATTCCTGTTTTCCTTTGCCGCGAACTCATGAATCTTCCTATCCAACCAATCTTTAATTCCTTTCTTATTTGGATTCTAGTGATATGACATCAAACATCTCTATGCAGATCCCGGTCCTAGAAATGAGACTATTTGTTGACTGACCTAGGTTCGGAGTTAATTAGCCAAACAAATCCCTATACTATTGGACCTTTCAACAACAGTCCACGGAGCGTGGACTGAGGTCTCACCCGAAGTAGTATGGGGGGTTGTTGGAACCAGGTTTCTGCACCCTTGAGATGTTGAAGAGGTTTGAATGGGTCCAACCATTAGTCCCTTCATGCACTTCCATATTCCTTGCGTCGTGATATACTTTCCTTTGTGCAACGCTAACCAAGGGCTGTGGGGCTTCCATGCTGTTGGAGCAGCGCTCTGCAATAATTCCCTAAGTCTCACCTAAGATCTTACTTATCTTCCTACACCAGTGGGTTATCTTCGCGTAAATAGATGCCTTACGTTATGTTTATTTATACAACACATTCATATGATTTCGTGCAACAAATAAAGAGTAAACTTGCAATTTATGCCCAATAATACATAAAACAGGAAAATATACAGAGAAATATGATAAAACTTCTCTTTATTAATGCTTTCGAAGGTTATAGACTCGACCTGCCCTGCACACTTAGCTGTGGACTACTAGGCCTCTGCGCACACATCTGCAGAGCCTTCTCCTACTCTACGCCCCAAAGACACAATGTACCCTTCAACTCAATCCCTTAGACTCATCCTGCCTCTCTCTTTTTAACTTGTTTTTCTATCTTCTACACTTAGAGCCTCGCTCTATTTATACAATCCCATGGTTTGTGGACCATGGGGAGGTCTATCAAGCTGACATTAGATTACAAAAACAAGGGCGAACAACTCTGTGACTCTATTATGTCTTCACGCTCCGTGCCCGCAAATCACGGAGTCTTTACAATGGACTTGGTCAAAATTTGGGCTCTAAGCCCAAAACATGCCTTGGGCATGTCCAACACCTACGAAATCCATGGTCACACTTTCCCATTGTTGAATCGGAATAGGGAGTGGTGTGTAGAGCCCAAGTTTGCTATTAGAGGGCTTTCAAATAGAACACAACACACAACCCTTTACAAAGCGAGTCACAATGTTTTTCATATGATGCCAAAAAAAAGCCTTTGTAAATGACATAAAGTTTTTTCAACCCCAATATGACCAAACACAAGAGAGGTATGAGCCTCTTTGATTACATGTACCCTTTCATCAATGGCTATGCATAGTTGGCCAAGGTGATACAATATTTTTCCTTGTAAATAATAATTGTCCACTTGCAATCCACAAGTTAGTTTTTCATAAATCTCTTTGAAATCATTATCATTAGCATATTGTTTAGTGTAACCTTCTAACGATAAAGAAGCATTTTCCAAAACTACAGATGCAGAAATAGGAGGGTGAGAGAGAATATTTTCTACTTTGTTGTTGGCACCTTTCTTGTATTTTATTACCAGATGAAACTACTGGAGGAATCCCATCCATCTAAAATGACAGGCTTGTTGAAGCTTGGTATGCAACTAAAGGTATTGCAAAGGCCAATGATCCGTATGGATGATGGTCTCCTTGCGGATCAAGTAGTGTTTCCACTTATTTACACTCTGGACCAAGGAGTACAACGCCTTGTCGTGTGTGGGATAATTCACAATAACCTGGGAGAAAGTATCTGAATGGTAACATATAGGCTTCCTTTGCTGCATCAATATAGCACCCATGGCATATCTGCTGACATCTATTTCAACCTCAAAAGGTTGTTGAACGTCTAGTAAGGCTAGCACAGGTGTTGTGTTGATCTTCTCTTTCAGTGTGTCGAAGGATTTCTACTGCTTTGCTCCCCACTCAAAGGTCTACTTCACACTTGTCAATACGTGTAAGGGAGCTGTGATAACAGAGAAGTTTGCAATGAACCTTCTGCAATATTGTACCATGCCCAAAAAGCTTCAGACCTTGGTAACATTTGTGGGCTCAGGCCACTTCATAATCGCATCTACTTTAGAGCGATATATTTTCAATTGCCCATTATTGACTATGGGACCTAAATAAACCAGAGAGGTCTTCCCAAACTCACACTTTGACAGGGTTATATTTTTTTTTTTTTTTTTTTTTTTTTTTTTTTTTAAATTTTAATTTTAATTTATTTATTTATTTATTTTTATTTTATTTTTTATTTTATTTTTATTTTTATTTTTTTATTTTTATTTATTTTTATTTTATTTATTTATTTTATTTTATTTTATTTTATTTTATTTATTTATTTTTATTTATTTATTTATTTATTTATTTTCTTTTTCAGAACATCAAGCACTTTCTTCACATGACATACATGTTCATCCCATGTCCTACTATAAACAAGAATATCATCTAGATATACAAGCATAAAATTATCAATAAAAGGCCTAAACAGACCATTCATTACCCTCATAAATGTCGTCGGGGCATTGCATAGTCCGAATGGCATCACCATCCATTCGAACAACCCCTATTTGGTTTTGAATGCAGTCTTCCAAATGTCTTGTTCTGCAACTCTAACTCGGTGATATCCACTACACAAATCCAGCTTTGTAAAATAGACAACATTTATCAATTGATCTAATAATTCATCAATGTGAGGGAGAGGGTATCAATTCTTCACAGTAATTTTGTTTAGCGCCCTGTATTCTACACACATTCTCCATGTGCCATCTTTTTTTGGCACGAACATGATCGATGAGATGCACGAAGAAGAACTCAGTCTGATGACCCCTTGATTTAGCAATTCCTCCACTTGTTTCTTGATCTCCTCCATCTCAATAGAAGCCATCCTGTAAATGCTAATATTTAGTAAAGAAGCACCCTATTGTAAATGGATCTCATGTTGGATTTCCCATTTTGGGGGAAACTCGCTTGGTTCCTAAAATAATCCATCATAGTAAGAAATAATTTCAAACAATTCTTTCTTATGATCAGGATCACAACCTTTTAAAGCGTTAGCTGTCTCATCCTCTTTCTCTTTCATTACCATGAGCATGCACCCTTTATTAGAATTACTAGTCGTTTATTCTATCCTGCACTTACAAGGCTAGCAGTAACTTTCGTATGATGAGCTCTGACTATATATTATATCCTGTCCTTAGTGAGGTGGTATTTATTTTCGTGCCAAAAGAAAACTTCCTTTCTATCATATAGATATGGACATCCAAAGATAATTACATAGATATCCAACAACACAACATCTAACTCTACCTCATCAACTAATTTGTAAGCAATAACAAATCTGGCCCTACACTGCTTGGTTACTTGTCATTTTTCTTTATCTCTTACCCAACCAAGTGGGTATGGACTCGGATAAGGCTTAGTTTTGAGGCCTAACTTTTTCACTAAGGAGTCTGAGATTAAATTTTTTTTGGAACCTGAATCGAACAGAGTTTCCACCTTTGTGTGTTTTATAATAAATCTAATGTCAAATAATTCAATTCTCTTTCTCTCATTACATACAGGCTCATTCAAATAACTAGTACTTTCCATTGGATCAAAATTATTACTTACAAAAGGAGTACCTTTTGTGCCCATGGTTGTAACCAATGTCTCATTGTCGGGATCTGATCCAAGGTCATGTTGTGTTACTGCCACTGTTTTCTTCTTGCCCTTTCCACTAAATCTATTTGGTCTCAGCTCCAGATGTAGCTTCCAACAGTGGTCCTTGTCATGACCTTCTCTCTTGAAATGCATGCAAGATGGTGTTTTTCTGTCCTCTTTCTTAGCTACGACAGTCTTCTTAGCCTTCCCCTTTCCTTTCTTCGGAATTTTCCATGCCGAGGGTTGAACGATGTTTTCTTGCCTTGATCATCTCTGTCATTCTTACCTCAGCTTTTGAGATGAATTGCCTTTATTCTGACCACATCAATCGTAATAGGATCGAAAAATTACAGTGAGTGTCTTATGTAACTATGTAGCGCACCAACATACTTAGTTACAGTCTCGTGTGAAGGTTACCCGAATTTTTGTTGCCCTTATACAACTTGCTCTCCCACCAAACGAGAGTAGTGCTACTCAATGGAAGAGATATTAATTGGACCTTTGCCTCATCTTCTTCAATCTGTAGGATCTGGTAGTAAACCTCTATTTGTCTTATCCAATTATTAAGTTTTTCTGCACTACACTCTCCATTATACATGGGAAGGTCAAACTTTACATCTAGCTTGAAGAACAGTTTCTTAGATGTATGCTTGGGATCATGATTAGAGTGATTAGAAATATCACTTGAAGAAGGAGAGGGAGGAGGATCTTCTCTACCACCTTCTTGATTTTCCGATCCATTTTCATCAACATCTTTCTTCTCATGCCCAAGTGCCTTCTCATACTCTTAAAATAACTTATCAACTTTCTCTGCCATATTGTAGAATACCTTGCGGAAATTTTGTTCCTCTTGCCAACATGCTTCTTCATTTGCCATGTTTCTTATTCGTTGTGCATGTCCTACTTCGGGATAAAAGGACTTAAGTGTTCCTTGTCCTTTTCACAGTCTATTTTAGGTTAGCATATGCTAAAGCAATTCACATCAACAAAGACCTGCTATGATACCAAACTTGAACCAAGATATTTTACTTATAGATGCATCAGAATTACATGAAATAGAGATGATAAACTAGGGAAGTTAAAAGCACAAAAAACAATGTAGAAATAACATGATAATTAATAAACCATGATACAAATATTTGATTACGAAGTTCATCCAATTTGGACTACGTCTTTGGCCCCTGCTCAATAGTCAGGAGGCGTTCTTTCATTAAGTGGCATAAAAAGAGATAAAAGTACAAGAAACATTAAATTAAAATCCTTATACCCCTAATGTTAGGTCCCTACATACTAGTGATTAC
Organism: Pinus tabuliformis; assembly: GCA_031772625.1. Classification (NCBI taxonomy): domain Eukaryota; kingdom Viridiplantae; phylum Streptophyta; class Pinopsida; order Pinales; family Pinaceae; genus Pinus; species Pinus tabuliformis. Next base: position 67,219,142 of record CM062810.1, on the reverse strand, counting down.
CCATTACTATTGTAGTTGTATCCCTTATTAATATTGTTGTGCCCCTATTGTCCCCATATTGTTATTACTGTGCCCCATAGAATCCCTCTATTGTTATTTTTGTGCCTTTATATTATTATTGTTAGGTTGGCTGGGTTATATTGTGACTCCTTAGACTCCTATATAGAAAGGAGGTTTTTTCATTTGAATCATCAAGGAATCATTCATTTGTGTAATGTAAAGGAGGTTTCCCCCTCGAAGAGGCTGAATTCTAAGGTGTTGATCTATCTTCTCTATCTTTTTGTGAAGTGGTTTCATAACATTTGGTATCAGAGCTTTGGATTCTAGGGTTTCATTGCTCCAAACAGGTCATCGTGGAATTTGCATTATAACGTTTTTTGTGCTACGTTTCGGATGCTACAAAAAAAACCCATTTGAGATGAAATCGCACTGAACCTTAGGTTTGAATTTTATAGTTTTTCACACTATAATTGCGGAGATATGATCTGAGGAAGTTGGTCTTTTTGTAGACTCCTGAATTACATTCCAAACAGGTGACCTGGGGAAAATCGTCATAACTTTCTCTCTAAGCATCAGATTGAAATTTCGTAAGAAGGTACAGAAAGAGGATGGACTGTAGTTTCTTGTTCATATTTTTTAGAGCCAAAGGTCGAAATAGTGACTCATGTAATGTCGTACAAGTTCGCTCTACTGAACTAGTCTATAATCAGGTCACTATGGGAGATTTGACATAACTCTTCCTTGGAGAATCCAATTTGGATCAAACTGGTGGCATTGGAAAGAGGACGTAGAGGGCTACTGCAGATCGTGATTTCAGAACTAGAAGATCTAAAATTACAGATTTACAGTTGTTTCAAGATCGATCTCCTAAAATCAAGAAAAAGCGAGATGAGGAAGTTTGATGGCAAGGATCTAGTAGATTGGATACTACAGATGGAGAAATATTTTGATCTACATGGTGTACCACTATTACAAAAGGTATGTATTGCATCTAATTATTTAGAATCGAATCAATTTTTATGGAATATGGGGCTTTGTTCTCGTAAACCACTTGTCACGTGGTCAATTTTCACAGAGGAAATGATAACACATTATGAAGATACAAAGAGAAACACCTTCTTTAGCCAATTGATAAATCTCAAACAAAAGTGTTCAATGGAAGAGCACATTGAGGACTTTCAAAAATTGAATATAAGCAAAAATGATATTCTAGAGAAGCAGAGGATTGATGTCTCCATAGGGACTTTAAAGGATAACATTCAACATGAGGTTCGTCTTTGGGAACCTGATTCATTGGAGAAGGCATTCAGGTTGGCAAGAAAAGTGGAAAGAAAAATTATGGAAACAATGAATTCTACCCCTCACAACTATAAACATGGAAGTGTTGTTTCTCCTAACCTTCCACAACCTACAAGGGTGACACCACGAAAATTGGAAGAAAAAATAGAAAAATGGCTTTGTTACAATTGTGATAGCAAATGCACTAAAGGTCATAAGTGTGCTGAGAAGAAATTATTCTACATAGATTGTGAAGAGGAAGAAGAAAAGGAGAAAGAGAGGTCAAAAGAAGAGGATATACTCCAGGAACAAAGCCTAGATAAAGAAGAAATGAATTCGACCATATCTTGTAATGCAATGGTGGGAATTACCACTCCTTAAACCATCAAGATAGAAGGACAAATCAAGAAGAAAAAGGTAATAGTGTTGATTGATTCAGGAAGTACCCACAATTTTGTTCATTGTAAGGTAGCAAAATAATTGAATTTCTTCCTATATCCAGCACCAGTATGTCAAGTGATGGTTGCAAATGGAGGAACAATAAATTACTTTGGAAAGTGCCATAATATCAAGCTATCCATGGGAGAATATGTATTGACTAGCCCAATGCTTTCTATTCCAATGGGAGGTGCTGATGTTGTACTAGGAGTCCAATGGCTACAATCCTTGGGTACAATAGATTTTAATTTTCAAGAACTTTTCATGAAATTTTCTGCAGAAGGAAAGGAAGTTGAATTAAGGGGTATTACAGGGAAATCGGGAAAGATAATAAGCTCTAACAGTATGACAAAGCTTCTAAAAAAGGAACAAAGAGGTGTAATTTCACAATTATGTTCACTAGATGTTTCCACATCGAAATCATCTATTTCTCCAGATCTCCAAAAAGTCTTGGACAATCATTCCAAGGTATTTGAGACTCCCAAAGGTCTCCCACCTATTCGTGATCATGATCATGCTATTCATCTGATTCCAAGAAGTGTTCCTCCAAACATTAGGCCATACAGATATCCCTATGCCCAAAAGAGTGAAATTGAATGTATGGTGGCAGAAATGCTAGAGGTTGGTATAATTCAACCTAGTCAAAGTTGTTTCTCTACTACAGTAGTATTGGTGCACAAGAAGGATGGATGATGGCGCATGTGTCTGGATTATAGGGAGCTCAACAAGCTCACTATTAAAGATAAGTTTCCCATTCCTATCATTGATGAATTACTGGATGAATTGCATGGATCAATTTACTTCACCAAGTTGGATCTTCGTTCAGGATATCATCAAATCAGAATGAAGACTGAAGACATTCCGAAAACAACATTTAGAACTCATGAGGGTCATTATGATTTTTTGGTCATGCCTTTTGGCCTTACCAATGCACCTTCTACATTTCAAGGATTGATGAATTCCATTTTCAAACCCTTCCTTAGAAAATTTGTGTTATAATTTTTATTGATGATATACTAATCTACAGCTAGTATTGGAAGGATCATGTTGAACATGTTGACAGGGTGCTACAACTATTGGAGGAGAAACAATTATATGCAAAAAGATCCAAATGTTTCTTTGGAGTACAAGAGGTGGAATATCTAGGTCATATTGTATCTCATGAAGGAGTTAAGGTAGACCCTAGCAAAATTAAAGCCATTAAGGAATGGAAAATCCCCACATCCATAAAGCATCTGCTAGGATTTCTCGGGTTGATAGGGTATTATTGCAAGTTTGTTAAGAATTATGGGAGAATAACAACACCTCTAACAACATTATTGAAGAAAGATGCATTTTCATGGACTCTAGAAGCAACAAAGGCCTTCGAACATCTTAAAGAGGCAATGTGCCAAGCACTGGTCTTAGCTACACCAGACATCACAAAAACCTTTATTGTGGAATGTGATGCTTCAGGAAATGGAATTGGTGCTGTTTTAATGCAAGATGAAAGACCCATTTCTTTTGAAAGTCGTCCAATCAAGGGAAAGCTTTTACACAAAGCTTTATGAGAAGGAAATGTTGGCAATACTACATGCACTTAAGAAATGGCGACCCTACCTAATGGGAAGACACTTCAAGGTAAAAATGGATCATGATAGCCTTAAATACTTTTTAGAACAAGATTATCCTCTGAAGAGCAACAAAATTTGGTCACAAAGATGTTGGGTTATGACTTTGAAATCATCTACAAAAAAGGGAAGCAAAATGTGGTGGCAGATGCACTCTCAAGAAAGGATGAGGATGTGGAAGCATTATTGTGCGCCATTTCTATTATCCAACTAGATTGGATAAACAAAGTAAGAGAGGAATGGAAGAATAATGAAGAAGTGTGGGCACTTATTCGAAAGTTACAACAAGATTCCAGTACATCTGATACATTTAGCTGGCAAAATGATTCGTTATGCTACAAATATTGCTTATACCTTTGTAAGAATTCCCAACTCAAACAAAAGATTCTTCTGGAATTGCACACTTCTCCCTTAGGAGGGCACTCAGGATTTTTAAAAACTTACCATAGGGTTAAGAAGGATTTTTTTTGGGATGGCCTTAAATCGGATATTCAAAAGTTTGTGGCAGAATGTTTGGTTTGCCAACAAAATAAAGTTGAAACAATTAAGACCCCAGGTCTATTACAACCTTTATCCATTCCAAGCCAATGTTTTGAGGAGGTTTCAATGGATTTTATCACAGGTTTGCCCAAGTTTGAGGGAAAGAGTGTCATCATGGTGGTAGTTGACAGACTTACGAAGTATGCACACTTTTGTTCATTATCACATCCATTTAAAGCCAGTACAGTTTCTACTGCATTTATGGAAACAATTTAAAAGCTACATGGAAATCCAAAGATTATTGTAAGTGATAGAGACCCCATTTTCACTGGAAATTTTTGGACATAGTTATTTTCTTGTCTCAGTACTCAGTTAGCTCATAGCTTATCTTATCATCCTCAATCTGATGGGCAAACTGAGATAGTAAACAAATGTTTGGAAGGATATCTTCATTGCTTTGTATATGATAAAAAGACACAATGGGTCAAATGGTTGCCTTTGGTTGAATGGTGGTACAACACTTCCTTCCATACAGCAACAAAAATGACCCCATTTATGGCACTTTATGGATATCACCCACCATCCATCACATCATATTTAAGAGAAAATTCTAAGGTTCAAGTAGTGGAACATCACATCGAGCATCAACAACAAGTCTTCCAACTCTTAAAGGATAACCTCGTGTTGGCACTGAATAGAATGAAACAATAGGAACATCAACATCGTAGCGAATGAAGTTTTGGTGTAGGTGATTGGGTATTCCTACAGCTACAACCATATAAACAAATGTCCCTCACGCAAGCTAAGAAGGATAATAAATGATCACCAAAGTATTATGGTCCGTACAAGGTGTTGCAAAAGATTGGTACTATGGCATACAAATTGGAGCTTCCTGCAGCTTCTCGATTGCACCTAGTTTTCCATGTTTCATGTTTAAAGAAGGTTATAGGCGACAAGCTCCCAATTCAAACAATATTACCAGAACTTGACGAGGAAGTAAAAATTATATTTGAACTGGAAGCAGTCACAGAAACAAGAACTCGACAGCTACGAAATCGATCAATTTCAGAGTATCTCATCAAGTGGAAGAACTTATTCGATGAAGATTCCACATGGGAGGATGGGAATTTTATACAGAAGAATCTAGAACTACTCAAGCGTTGAGGACAACACTTTTTTGAAGGAGAGGGGCATGTTAGGATCCTACAATACTAGTGATTACCCCATTACTATTGTAGTTGTATCCCTTATTAATATTGTTGTGCCCCTATTGTCCCCATATTGTTATTACTGTGCTCCATAGAATCCCTCTATTGTTATTTTTGTCACTTTATATTATTATTGTTAGGTCGGCTGGGTTATATTGTGACTCCTTAGACTCTTATATATAGAAAGGAGGTTTTGTCATTTGAATCATCATCATTCATTTGTGTAATGTAAAGGAGGTTGTCCCCTCGAAGAGGTTGAATTCTAAGGCGTTGATCTATCTTTTCTATCTTTTTGTGAGTTGGTTTCATAACACCTAAGATGGAAGATGTATGAAGAATGGAAAGCCATTGTTTAGAAATAGATAGTAGCACCAAAATCTTGGTGAAAAATCATGCAAAAAAACTTATCTGAACACCCAATTCAGATAATTGAGCTTTCTGCACCCTCTCGGAACCTCCCAACTGCTCAAGGCAAGGTTCTTGTAGTGTTGTTTTATCAACCTTAATCGACTCAGACTACAACATTAATTGTCAACCCAGGGTAGGTCTTTTTGTTTCAGTGGAGTTCGCACTATTTGTGTTGATACACTCTAGCCAAGCATAAGAAAGTGTAGAAAACTGTAAAATATGTCATTGATCTAAACTATTGAATAAATCATGCATGCAGATATAAAAACACTCCAAATAATTAAATCACAACTCGCAACTATTGATTTAAAGGCGCACCACACAAGAACTAACATCTATTCCACTTGGTTATTATTCCTCTGTTGTTTAACTCTGTGTAACATCGTAGGATAAATAGAAACAACAACGAGTGAAATCCATGATTTGTACAACAACAACGAGAAACCATAAATCAATAAACTGAACTGAAATGCACACTACATAATCACAACAATCCCTTCCAAATAGGAGGGCCCTTCCTCCTTAGTAGGGCACAGGAAGAACACAAAAAGTGATTAAAGAATTAGTTGGAAAGCAATAACAACATCACCATGCTAATTGATATTAAAATAAGTTTAGAAATCACAGAAACAGAGTAACTATACTCCTCTATATGCTGCCTTTGATACATAAAATGCCAAGTATTTTATAACTATTACATCCCGAAAATTAGAAAACAGATCAGTCATGAGAATCTCCGATTCTCATGCTGATCCAAAAATAAAGAAGTTGCAACCTACCACTAAATAAATATACATTAGTTACAATTGCTTTAGTCTTGTTGCCTAAAAAATAAACAATTCTACTGCCAACAACTGTTATGTGGAATAGTACCCACATTTCCAGCTTCGATGCAACAGTTTTGAGCAAATGATGGTTCAGGATGACGCAACATAACTGATGACAACACTGTTGGTGTAACGGTGGATCCACGTGAGGTGTAACAATAGCCGATGTGTAACAACAACTTGTAACAACACCGATGTGTAGCAGCAATCTGTAACAGAAACCACCTGTAACAGCAGTGATCTGTAATAGCACCTAGTATGTAGCAGTGATATGTAATAGCACCTAGTATGTAGCAGCGATATGTAATAACACTCAGTGTGTAACATCAAACTTTTCTACCCTTTCCTGTAGTTAGCTCCTGTTTCCTGTCTACTTTCGTGAGCCAACACTTGAAAAAGATAAACTTCCCAACGTGCTCCTTCAATGCTCATCCAGTTAGCCACAAAAAGAAATAAATCCTCATATTTATTCAGTAAAATACAACAAATTAACATGAAAGTAAAATGGATTAAAAAGGTAAGAAAATAGGGGGTTTGGTCATATAAGGGCACAGGTATGAAGGAAAGAAAGGTCATAACAAGGGAAATAAGGTGTGGAAAATGGGTGAAAAACCACACCCAACAGTTCTAACGTGCTGCAAGGCTGGGTTACTGCTACACACAATGTTCTAAACTACCATGCCAGTCTCATCCCTTTATCCAACACAGATGGTCATTTATATAAGTTGGCAGTAAACCCCTCAATACCCAAGCAGTTCTAAACAATAGACAAAGTTTAGCAGGTGGGTTTGATTTAATACTCAGGATCTCAAGTCACAGCAACAACCCTTGCTTAAAATGGAAAAACTATTTAATCTCACATTTTGAACCCGATGGCTTTTACTATCAACATTTTTCCATTGGTATTTCCAATCGGCGCACCAACCAAAGCCCATACAATATATCAGTTCCAGGAGCCCATATCGCAAATCAAAATCAGCAAAGCCAAAGTTGGTACCATATGTGACTACTTCCCCTTTGTGAAATGCGATTGTGATATCACAAATCGCAAGATGATTTTGTGATTGCGATCACATCAAAACCTGGCTTGCTCCGGGGGATGATTCTTTAACCTTCTCCTTTTATGATGGGTGATTATGATTTCATTGCATTGCAACCATGACTTGCTTAGGGCCAATTTTATTTAAGTCACGACCTCTTCCTTCTGAGAGTTGCGATATGTGGGACCAATGGAAGTTTGCCACTTGGCAGTTCCCCATTCGCTGAGATTGTTTGCCACGTCATCTCCTCCTGCCACCTATCCAAGTCAAACATAAACTTTGACTTGCTCTAACTTCTTCATATGAACTTAGATTCAAGTGTCATTCGCACCATTGGAATAAGGATGACGAGCACTTCAATCTTATGCTAAGTTTATTTAGATACTGTCACTTTGAGTTTTGAGCCTTTTACCATGCCTTTGGTACTTCTTTAAAGATCCACCTGGTTTAACAGGTGCAAAAGTTTTATCAAAATCAATACATTCTATCTGAGTATACCCTTTGCACAAAACTCTTACTTTGTTCCTCACCACTCTGCCTTCTTCATCAAGCTTTCTCTTGAACACCCACTTGGTTCCAATAATGTTTTTTTCCTTTGGCCTTGGTACAAGCTCCCATGTGTTGTTCTTCTCAATTTGATCTAATTCTTCACTCATTGCTTTGACCCAAAATTGGTCTTCTTTAGCCTCATTGAAATTTTTGGGCTCAAATTGGGACAAAAGTGCAAAATTAGCTTGATTGAAACTATCCAATAATTTTCTCCTTGTTTGCACTCCAATTTCTTTGCCTCAAATAATTTGACTTCCCAGGTGCTTCTTATAGATGTGACTTGGTGGAGCCTTCTCTACAGTGGAGGCCTTTCTCTCTTCTTTAGAAATTTCTTGGTCATCATATTCTATGAAATCATGATCAACTAGAACATCTTGGAAATCATTAGATCTAGGAAAATTTTCAGCAACAACAATATCAATACCTTCAATTACCTTTTTTTTTTTCTTGTTGTAGCATTTGTATCCCTTGATTTTGAAGGAATAGCCAAGGAATATGCCCTCATCATCTCTTGATTCAAACTTTCCAAGCTTGTCTTCAGTGTTCTTGATGTAGCACTTGCTTCCAAATATTTTGAAGTGGTCAATTTTTGTTGGTCTTCCTTTCTAAAACTCACATGGAGTTTTGTAACTGTTTGGCCTAAGAAGAACTATATTGGCCAAATACACTATTGTTTGAGCTGCTTCTCCCCAAAAAGTATCTTGTATACCAGTTTAATCCAACATAGCTCGTGCCATATCTTGGACCAATCTATTTTTCCTTTCAACCACACCATTTTGTTGTGGTGTTCTGGCTATGGAGTATTGCCTCTTAATCCCATGCTCCTCACAAAAATCATCAAATTATTTAGACATAAACTCACCTCCTCTATCAGTTCTAAGACACTTTATCTTCAAATCAATTTCATTTTCAACAAGTGCCTTAAAATATTTAAATTTGCTGAATGCTTCTAATTTTTCTTTCATGAGCATAATCCATGTGGCTCTAGTAAAATCATCAACAAATAAAATAAAATATTTCTCACCTCTTGGGCTTTTCTTCCTTGTAGGGCCACATAAATCTACATGCACTAGCTCCAATGGTCTACCTGTAGTGAACTCCTGTGGTTTCAAATGCACTCTTGTTTGTTTCCAAAATTGGCATGACTTTCATGTTGTGCTTTCTGGTTTATCCAACCTTAGTAATCCTTTGAGTGCTCTGATCTTGCTAATCTTGACCAGATTATCAAAATTAACATGACCCAATCTTCTATGCCATGATCAATATTCTTCTATTTTTCTCATGTAAAAACTATTAGGCCCCTATACTACTAGTGTAACCCCTTATTGTTATTAGTACAACCCACTTATTATATTGATGTACCCACGTAGTGTCCATATTGTTACTATTGTACCCCATAGAAGCCCACTATTGTTATTATTGTGCCCTGACATTATTATTATTATGTCAGCTCTGATTATGTTATGACCCCTTAGACTCCTATATATAGAAAGGAGGTCTTTTCATTTGTATCATCGAAGAATTGTTCATTTATGTAATGTAAAGGAGGTTGCCCCCTCGAAGAGGCTGAATTCTAAGGCGTTGATCTATCTTTTCTATCTTTTCTTGAGCTGGTTTCATAACATTTGGTATCAAAGCAAGGGATGAATGGAAGAAGGACAAAGAAGTATGGCCACTTATTCAAAAGCTGCAAAAGATCCCAATTCAAACAATATTGCCAGAAATTGAAGAGGAAGGAAAAATCATATTGGAACTTGGAGCAGTCACAGAAACAAGAACCCGACAGCTACGAAAGTGATCAATTTCAGAGTATCTCATCAAGTGGAAGAACTTATCCGTTGAAGATTCCACATGGGAGGACAAGAATTTTATACAAAAGCATCAAGAACTACTCAAGCGTTGAGGACAACACTTTTTGAAGGAGAGGGGTATGTTAGGCCCCTATACTACTAGTGTAACCCCTTATTGTTATTAGTGCAACCCACTTATTATATTGATGTACCCACGTAGTGTCCATATTGTTACTATTGTACCCCATAGAAGCCCACTATTTTTTTTTTCCGGAGAAAAAATCTGTAACCTTTTATTTAAAAAATGAAAAGTTACATTTGCAGATGCATTGAAGCATTTCCATAAGCTGCCCATTGGGCTCGGGTGCTTTCGCACCCCTCGCAACGTTACACAACTAACGTGCAAAAAGAAGAAAAAGAAAGGGAGAGAGAGAAGAAAGGAGGAGGCAAGAAAAACTGATTTCAGTTGTGAGTAAAACTCACGCTTCAAGTTTTTCTACCCTTTTTCTTTTCGACCTTGCGCCACTCTCCTTGAGTGGGCTTGATCGAGGCTATGACTAACTGTGTTTCTACTTTCTGCAGGCCTATTTCCTTGTCTGAATCTGAAGTATCTGTTTGGTGATGCCGTTTGATCCCTCCCATGCTCTGATCCTCGTTTGTCTTCTCTGCCTGATTTGGGTGAAGCTGTGAAGCCTTGTTGTCTGATGTGGTTTCCTTCTGTGTCCCCATTTCTTGGGATACCTCAGCATTCTCTGTGGGGGTATCTTCCTCTTCTGCTTCTGATTCTTCATCCTCTGAGTTAGGAGGGGGGAATTGCCATCCTTTCCTCTGCTTCCCTTTCTGCTTTCTTTTACTGTTTACTTTCTTGGCTTCTGGACATGTGCTTTGCAAGTGTCCTGTTTGTCTGCAGAGCCTGCATCTGAAAGCAGTATTTTCATAGTCTAGTGCTTGCAACCAATTTTGTTGTTTGTAGATCAGCCTTATGTTGTCTGGCAGCCCTTTACTTAGATCTACTTCCACACAAATGCGTGCAAAAGTGTAGACCCTTTCATCAATCCTTTCCAGATCTGTTTTGATGTATTTCCCTATGCTGTTCCCAATTCCTTCCAAGACTCGTTCACTCCAAAAGTGAAGGGGAAGGTTATATAGACGAACCCAGACCGGCACTTTGGATACAGTCATTTTGTTTGGATCGAAATCTGGAAACCATGGAGTCATGAACAGCCCCGACGTTCCCCAGAACCAAGGCCCAGCACTGATGATTGTATCTCTGACTTCCCTGGATGCAAATCTAACTATAAAAAATCCTTTGGAGCATAAATGTATATCACATTCCATGGTCCAAGTGGTAAAAATCCAATGAAATAGGTCCATTGGTTTTGGCCAAAAACTGTTGAAACGACATATTAGAGCCTGCGTTTCATAGGACTTAACATAATCATCAAGCCCTGTGGAATCAAAGTTAAGGGCTGGAGTTTGCCCTAGCTGATCTACTATGTATGGCCTAGGTGTATATCCGCCTTGATCTGGAGAGGGCCCTGAATCTCTGTTGCCTTGAAGGATGTTTTTGTAGGAGGAGCCTCCCTTGGGTTGATGATGAGTTGCTGTCTTTTTCCCCTTATCTCCTCTTGAGCTGCTTGGCTGTCCCTGAGGTATGGCCCCTCCTCTCAGCCTGAGGTTCAAAACAATGGTTTCTCCTGTACTAATCTCATAGCTTCCCAGGGTTCTGTTGTCCTGGAGAGACCACCTGCCATTGACTAAATGTTGGATCTGACCAGGATATCCGGTCAATGCCAAAATTTGCTGTTTTAGCTGCAAAATAGTGCTTTCTGCATGTACCCATACTAAAAAGGATTTCCTCTCAGGGGTTTTAATAAAAATCTGAAATCGAGTTGTTGTTACCTGATGTCTGCGTTTTGGCTGAGTTCCTGATCTGCCTGAACCAGTGTCGCTGCTGATTGCCATGTGATCTGGCTGTAAGCAATCTTGCAGATCTGACCTCTTATTGGGTCGTTCTTCCATTTGCATGTCGCGGTCTGCGTACCCTCTGCTCAATCGATGCATATTTCCACCGATCTGCTGCCTGGGTTCTGGGTATTCTTGAATCTTGCTCGGATCGGATAGATCCGGCCCGGATCTGCAGAGTTTGGGCCATGCAATTGTGTGATGGAGCAGATCTGTAGCGTGCAGTCCCCCATCTTTGCATGCAGGAGGCGGGAGTAGAGGGACAGTGTTTGCGTGAGCGTAAGCCTGTAGAACAGCAGACTGGCGTTGGAGACGTCCACCTTCCAGTGCCCTGATAAGCCTGTACTTGGGTTCATATTTCTTGGCGTGCTCCAGGCTGTCATAAATCAAGCCAAAACCTGACGATTTTCCACCTCTGAATTGGGTTCTGAACCCAAAGACAAATATTGTGTGCGGATCTCTGACCTCGTACAGTTTCGCGAGCTTCTCCTTCAGTTCCGCCTTAGATACATTTGGCCCATCAAGCAAAGGGTATTTTGGACGAAGGGTGTCTGCTATGCCAAAAGTGTCAAGTGCTTTCCAGGCGTTGGGCCACATAACCAATCCCATACCGGTAGCTCGAAAAGAGTCAAAGCGCTCCAACACCACGCTCTTAAGGCCGATCCTGTGGAGGGCAGTGGCTGCGGCCAGCCCTGCACCGTCGCCTCCAATGACCACAACGTCAATGGTTTCATTTCCAGCGCAGAAGAAGCTCTCAGCTTTGGCCATCTCTCTCCACCTTTTCTCTCACAAACTAAAAACGTGTTAATGCCCAAAAAATTCCTATCCGAAGCCCACTATTGTTATTATTGTGCCCCCACATTATTATTGTTATGTCGGCTTTGATTATGTTATGACCCCTTAGAATCCTATATATAGAAATGAGGTCTTTTCATTTGTATCATCGAAGAATTGTTCATTTATGTAATGTAAAGGAGGGTTCCCCCTTGAAAAGGCTGAATTCTAAGGCGTTGATCTATCTTTTCTTAAGCTGGTTTCATAATAGAAATTGTATCTAGTGTCATAAAAAATATACATGTTTCTATCACTTCTAATGGATCTTGCTACAATCTTCCTTGATTCAACATTTCTAATCTCATACTCTTTAGATATGAAAATCACCTCATGACCATTATCACACATGTGACTCACACTTAAAACATTGTGCTACAATCCATCCACGTAGAGCACATTTTGAGCTTTGGTTTTTCTTTCCAATATAACTATTCCTTTGCCTCTCGTGGGAAATGTTGCATCATTTCCAAAACTAACATTGGCCTTTTCAAACTCTTTTAGCTGCAAGAATTTTCTCTTATCGCTGGTCATGTGTTTGGAACAACCACTATCAATCAACCATTGTGCATGTTGATCATGAGCTATCAAAGAAAGCTCACAATTTTCATCCTTTTTCTTCCATCTTTTCTCAACCTTTTGTTGAATAGATTTTTCTTGAGTGTGTTGCATGAAGGAGTTTGGAAGGCTAGATCTGCACTCACTAGATTTGTGACCAAAGTTATTGCATCTGAAACACTCGATCTCATTCATTAGAGGAGAAAAAGAATTATTTCCATTACCATGCAAAGAATTTGGACCTTGACCAACTCTTGATCTATCAAAATTTCTTCTAGTAAACATCTTCAACCTATAATTTATGGCTTTGTCCAAAATTATTACATGCAAAACAATAACCATAAAATATTGTAGGATACTTGACCTTTCGTTGCCATGACAGAGGAGTAAATTTTGAGGATCTTGCATCCCTTGCTGCTTTTTTGATTTGATTTTAGCTTCATCCTTTTGCTCATTCATGTTGGTTGCAACAATATTTGATTGGTTTTATTTTCCTTTTAAGGAATATTGTTCTTTAACATTTTGTAAAGAAGACTTGAAACCCAAACCAATTTTTTCCTCCAGATACCTTTGCATGCTGAGAATATTTTGCATTGATATAGATCCCTTGACAAATTTCTAAGTTATACATGCTTTAGTTCCATCTTTCGAGAGATTTTCCATTAGAGCAACAATTTCTGCTTTAATTTTGTGACAATGTTCTTTCCATTCTTCTAGCTGATTGGTGAGCACATTTCCTCTCAATTTTTCTACCTCCATTTCTCTCTTTAAATAGATAATGTCTTCTTCATGAGTGCATGCAATAGGATCTCCAATATTCTTCTTCAAGGATTCATTCTCCTTCTCCAACTTAGCCAAATTATTTTGTTGGATAACAATTTGTTGCAGCAAATTTTCTTTGAATTTCTCAAGCTCATGCAACTGGGTCCTCAAAGAATCATCAGCTAAAGAATATTTATTCTCCTTTAACTTGCGTATTTCCTCTTTAAATATCTTTTTTTTTTTTTTTATTTCATTTCTTAGCTCATCAAGTGCATAAATAAGTTCACCTTCATAATCAATCTCTCTGTCCTCAAGATCTGATTCATCTTTTGAAGAGAAAGCCATGAGAACACATTCGTTGTTCTCTTCTTCTTTTGATGAATATTTCTAACTGCTCTATTCTAAAATATCACTTTCTTCTTTGGAGTAATAACTCCTCTTTTGAGCTCTAGCTTTTCGAATCTTTTGAGTTTTATCCTTGCTCTTCATATCCTTCTTCTTTCCTTCCTTTTCACTTCTTTTATTTGGAAATTTTGAAGCAAAATTTCCAACTTCTCCACACTCGAAACACTTGAAAGGAAGTTTTCCTTTATACTTTCCAGTACCTCTCTTTAATTTGTTGGCAAACTGAAGAAAATTTTCATCAGATTCACTACTAGAATACTCTTCCTCTTCCTTGATTTTCTTTGGAAGTTTCTTGAGTTTCTTGGTGACTTCCTTGACCTTCTTAGAGGCTTTGAATGTAGCTTCACTAGATTCAGATTTCTCTTCTATAATGTGCATCTCATAAGCTGTAAGAATTCCAAGCAATTGCTCCATAATGAGTGTGCTAAAATCAAATATTTCCTCAATATTAGAAACCTTGGGGTTAAATATTGCTGGTAAACACCTCATGGTTTTTTGAATAATGATTTCATCTTCAAAATTTTAATCAATGTTCTTGATCAAATTGGTCCTTGATTTAACTCTTCAAAAATATTCTTCAATAGTTTCATATTCTTTCATTTTCAAGCTCTCAAACCTCATCCTATAGGTTTGGAGCTTCGCCTTCTTCACTTTCTTATTACCTTCATAGTTATTGTCAAGTTTGTCGCAAAATTCTTTAGCTAGTTTTCAAAGCATAACTTTTATGAGCTCATTCTCATTGAGTGTTGCAATGATTACATTTCTAGCTTTGGCATTGTTTTGATATTTCTTCTTCTCATCAATATCTAAAGGAAGAACATTAAGAAAAACATACCCGGACACCAAAGTAGAGTAGACATCAACACCCAAACTCATGAGATGCCCTTCCATTCTCATCCTCCATAAATTGTAATTTTCACCATAAAAAATTGGAACTTTCACATCATGACAGGCAATTGTCCTTTCTCAAAATATCATTTTAACAGTTAAGATGTAGCAAAGGAGTCATCTCTGATACAAATTGTTAGACAAAAGTAATATTGAGAGGGGGAGGGGGGGTGAATCAGTATTACAAAGATACAAAAGTTATTTCTACAAATAAAAATTATTTAGAAGATTACTTCAAAACAAATATAGCAAGACAAAATACATGAAAATCACAAAAAATCATCACATGTAGAAACTTGAATTTTAGGTGGAAAAACCCCCCTCTAGGACAAAAAACCACTAAACTGTTTGCTTCTTCTTCTATTATTTATTTCTCCAAAAACAATTTCAATACATAACATTAGCTAGCACCCACTAGCAATGTGTTGTAGATCTGATTTGAAAATACCCAGAAATACTATAGATCTGATATGAAAATATAAGAAAATGCAAATAAACCCAGAAATAATATGAAATGATTATTTATTGATCAAACCCTTAAGGTAGGGCAACACCATACATTCACTCCTTAAGGAAGGAGAGCACTCCACAAGCCATATGCTTGTTCATACAATATTCCTTGACTATATCCATGTGGAGTCTCTAGCCTCTATATAGGCCTCATACATACAATACCATGGGTCATTACCATGGTTCCCTCATACCATCAACTAATACCATGGGCCCATTACATTATTATTAACTACTTGTGGTCCTTTACATGATATGGGTTAACCACCTTATTTATTACTATGGCCCATCCCATTATTACATTATTACCATGGGTACCTCCCTTGGTACCCCATATTATCCCCCCTAGGTGTATAACATTCCACCCCCCTAAGCATGTTTCGTCCCCGAAACATGGGAAGAACACAAATAATAAGATCTACTCAAAAGAGTAGTCCCTGGTACCATGCGCGTGCATCTAGCCATCCAAGAGAAAGGTGAACCCTCGATCTCGCTGGTGCCTCGCTCGCTTGAGATGGAAGTTGACCATGGCAGCTCTTCTGTGTTGATGTGTAGTAGGTGGATCTTCGCTCCTCGCTATCCGTCATACGGGGGTTGTTGTCCTTGTGGCTAATTGGTTGCCATCTTGTTGGTTGTTTTCTTGTGGGGTGATGTGGGTGATGATATGTTGAAGTTTTAACCCACGGTGTCTTTTTCTTTAATTCACCCTGCTGTGGTGCCTGTTGTGGTGTCTTCTTTTCCAATATGACTTCAACCACTGAGCCCTCCTCTGATGTATCAGCACTTGAAACCTTTTCTGCTTCAACCTCTGTTTGTATTTGATTGTCTATCATCACTGGCTCATCATCTAATATGTCAGACCCTGGAACATATTCTCCTTCAGCGTCCTTGGACTCTACCTGTTTATTAATGGAAATATCCTGTAATGTAATTTTCTTCTTTTTATACCAGAGCTTCAGGAATTTCTTCTGCACATTAATATTGATAGTACCCGCAGATTCCATCCAAGGATATCCCAAAACAACATCCATATTATCCATCTCTGAAGTATAAATATCACCATGCAACACATACTTATCCATAGAAAGCTTCAAATCCTTATAAATTTGAACATCATCATCATCAACGTGTGTATTTTCAATTTGTTTTGCTAGAACTTGCAATTTGTTTGCCAAATTAACATCGATGAAATTATGCTTGCAACTAGGATTTATAGAAACAATGATTTTCTCCTTCTGAATCAATCCATGAACCTGTAATAAGGAGATACCAGCAGAAAATAACCCTTTAGGTTCCTTGGTTTCCTTCTTTCCTGTAAAAAGGAAATCTTTGCTAGGCTGTGTGTCTGTCTATGTGAGCTTATCCACAAGATTAGCTTTACGGTCAAAGTGGTCCATAAGAGCTTTTGTGAATTTGTCCCAAGTCAAGGGCCTTCGATAGCAATGTTGATGCCCTTGCCACCATTGCAATCTTTCATAGTCCAAGTACATTGTTCCCACACTCAGCTGAGTCTCATCATCCATGATGTAATTCAATCTAAAACATTTCTCCATTTGTGCTAGCCATTTGGCTGGATGAGAGCCATCAAACAGATACAAGTCCCTCAAATTCAGATCTAGGCGCGCCATCAAAAAAAAAAATGGCGAAAATTTGAAATGGTCACAATTCCGTCAATATTGCTCAGAATCCCTATTATGACCTGTTTTTGGAAATGGAACAATCATTCTGCATCTGCCCATGTGATAGAAATTTTGATCTAGGCACTTGGAATTTCAGATCTGTGCTGCAACTCTCCCGTCGTCACCAAAATTTCTGCAAAAAAGAGCTGATTTTAAATCAGCTATATCTCCCTCATCCGGACTCTGATTTGACCGATTTTTTTTTTTGAAATAGGCTATTGTTTGACATAGAATCCAGATCTACAATTATATTTTACAGATCTTGCACTAAGACGTCCAGATTGGCGCTGTAAACTCGCTGCCCTGAAAAATTGTCTGCAACCCCACTGATTTTTAGATCAGCGATATCTCCTTCATCCGAACTCTGATTCAACTGATTTTTTTTTTTGAAATCGGCTATTTTTTCACAAAGAATCCAGATCTGCAATTAGATTTTGCAGATCTTGCACCAAAACATATAGATCCGATCTGCAAACTCGCTGCCCCTGAAATCCTGCAAAAAATAAAAAAAATTCTCTACTGTTTGCCCAAGAAAGTGCTCTGATACCACTTGGTTGTAGCTCTGATACCACTTGTTGTAGCTCTGATACCACTTGTTATAGCTCTGATACCACTTGTTGTAGCTCTGATACCACTTGTTGTAGATCTGATATGAAAATACCCAGAAATACTATAGATCTGATATGAAAATATAAGAAAATGAAAATAAACCCAGAAATAATATGAAATGATTATTTATTGATCAAACCCTTAAGGTAGGGCAACACCATACATTCACTCCTTAAGGAAGGAGAGCACTCCACAAGCCATATGCTTGTTCATACAATATTCCTTGACTATATCCATGTGGAGTCTCTAGCCTCTATATAGGCCTCATACATACAATACCATGGGTCATTACCATGGTTCCCTCATACCATCAACTAATACCATGGGCCCATTACATTATTATTAACTACTTGTGGTCCCTTACATGATATGGGTTAACCACCTTATTTATTACTATGGCCCATCCCATTATTACATTATTACCTTGGGTACCTCCCTTAGTACCCCATATTATCCCCCCTAGGTATATAACACAATGGAGCACTTACCCCTTGACAAAAATGATAAATTTTGGCTGCAACCAACTTGGAGACCCACTCCTACAATAGAAAAATAATATGCACTAATATTGAAGCCTATACTCCAAGTACAAAAAGCTTTGCTATGATATGATTCAAAAATAAATGTGGTGCTACATAATCAAAACATGCAACAAGAGTTAACTATCCATTTTTAGTATTTGTCCCCTAACAGTTGTTTCGTGAGAATGTACATCATAGGGGCGCAATCTGAAATGACAATCATTTTTTGGAGAAGTATATAGTGATAGAATCGTTGAACAACTTTCACAACTGCCAAGGCTAGCTTCTCCACATATGCGTATTTAATATCATTTTTAGTGAGACTCCTACTCAAATAGTAAACCATGAGTTCGCTATCAGAAGCATCCTCTTAGACTAACACCATGTCAATGGTGGCATTAGATGCAACTAAGTATAGAAGTAGTCTTAATGATAATCATGTGGATGCAATAAGGGTGAATTGTTTAGTGCATGCTTTAATGCATTGAAAGATTTATCAGCAAGCTCATCCCATAAAAATGGAATACCCTTTTCAATAGTCGAGTAAAACCCTGGTTTAGTTCAGCATAATTGTGGATGAATCTATGCAAAAAAAAAATCCTTCCCTTGCAAACTTTAGAGTTGAGTAAGGCTAGAAGGAGTAGGAAAATTCAAAATTGCGTATTCATTGAGGGGATCGACATGATTTCCTTCCTTTGAAACGATGAAACCTAGAAGTCAACTAGATTGTACACAAAAAACACATTTGTGTAAATTCAGGCGAATATTGTAATTCCTACACCTAATGAAAATCGCTTTTAAGTGCAATGTGTGATCCTGTTGTTTCATGGAATGAGGCTGTAGGTCATTTAAATAAGGCTAAACAATATGCTTGATATCATGGAATGATGCATAAGACATTGCTTGCTGAAAATTCGCACCAACATTTTTTAGGCCAAATGGGAGTTTGCGATAAGAAAAATTTCCGCATGGGCATATAAATGTGGTTTTATACTGATTGACAGGGAGTTTGTTTATCTGATTGTAGCCTGAAAATCTATCCATGAAGGTAAAAATTTCATTCCCAGCACAATCATCGACAATTTTGTCGATATACGGAGTTGGATAATCGTCCTTAGGACAAGCTTTATTAATATCTCAATAATCGAGACACAGTCGGATAGTTCCTTGCCTTCAATCAACAAGCACAATATTTGATACCCAATCAGTTAAAGGAACAGGCTAAATGAATCCTCCTTTTAGCAATTTCTTAACCTCAACTTTGATAGCAAAAGAGTTTTGGGGGTGTATCAAACGTAACCTTTTCTTAACTAGCTTAGCACTCGAATAATCTTTGATTTCATGTATAACAATGCTATGGTCGATTCCCGACATCTCCTCATAGGACCAAGAAAAAATGTCACGAAATTCCTGAAATAGGGCTTTGTAAGATGAAATCTCTTCTAACGAAGAAGAGGCTCCTATATGAATATTTTAAATTATTTTTGGTTTCACTGAGATATAGATAGATATTTTCATTGATATATTCCCCAAATTCTGTTCACAATTGGAAGAAAGGGTAGATATTGGATTTTTAGGATTGTTAAGGGTCTCAGATGAAAACAGTGATGAGAAAGTGTTCTTGATTTTATCAAAGGATGGTAAGAAAGTTGAATGATGATGAGTATCATCCCATGGAATTTCATCCAAGGTCATAACTTCCACAATCCCTTCATCAGCTAAAAACTATGTGCCAAAAGGATTAGGCATAGAGATTGGTTCCAAGCGTGACAAAAGAGAATATTCATCAAGGGTCGTGTTCATTCGATCATCATAAAATGTTGATGGGTTGGAAAAACATTGAATGGCCTCATAGCCTAACTCAAATGGAATACGAGGCATTTCATCACCATCTAAGATAATTTACGATTCTAACGGTACTTTCCATGGATCTCCCATTTCGAAAATACTTGATGTAATCATATTAATTTGTGCTTCATTATGAAGAAGAATGGGTGGAGGGAATGTGAAAGTTCCCATTAAAGATGAGTCTTTGAGAATTCCAACACCAACTTCCTCGTATGGAGTAGTTGATTTTCCAACAAATGAGATACTAATGATGGAATTAGGGTCATAGGTATAGTAGGAAAATTGATCGATTTTCACAATTCTTCCTTTGTAAAGAAATATAATCATCCTAAAATATGATGAGAAAACCACTGCCATGGCATAAGTCCATCTTTGACCAAGCAAAAGGTTATAGTCAAGTTGAGAATCAACAACCTCAACGTCTATTGCAATTGTTTTTCCCTCTAACTTGATCGGAAAATCATTTAAAAGTCCATACACACGAAAACCTCTTCCATTGAATGCTTTCAAAGTTGTGGGAGATTGTTTTATTTTTGGAGAACTTAAGGATTTCCAATAGGAAATGGACATAATACATGTTGACACTCCTTTTTCAATCATTGTTAGAAAAACTCGTCGATTTTTGATGTGAATTGGTATCTCAAAATCTAGTTGGTGTGGGAGATGCAAGACATGATTCTTGAGATTGAAAAAAATCAAATGGGAGTCTTGAGTATCTACAACTCCTATGGATGATAATAATAATTTCCTTTGCGCTGGACAAGTTTGCAGTACTTCAAGGGTGGACATGGCTGAAGGTGACATAGCTAGATCTTTGACGATGTTATAATTTTGGGCAGCACTTGCATGAGGATTAAAGGTTGACTTATGAAGCATACCCTTAGGAGAGGGATGAATTATCATATCAGGATTCAGTTTTTCAATATGTAATGGTTCAAAAGAAGGAGGATTAGACAAAGAAGTTTGATTAGGTGAATCAGAGTCATCTCCATTTTCAACAGGACTCTTTGATACGTAATCTTTGGATCTCATTGCTAACATAACTTTGGAAGAGATCATATTGATATATGTTGATAGGGATGAAGAGGATTGGTTGTGAGAGACCATTTTACTATCTTTTGAAGGAAAAGGATCCTTCAAAACAACGGGTGTGGGTGAACTTTGATGAAATTGGAAACTTCAGCTCGATGAGGTCACTCAGTGTAATTATCTTCCTCACAAATTAAGAAAGGAAAGTGAGGATTCATCTTTTGGTCAGATGGTTCGTTCCTCGTAGATTTCTCCTTAGAGTGATTGTCTTGTTTAGTTTTTCCTTTTCCATTTTTCTTATTTTTCGGATGATTTACACTTGCCAGTAGATCAATCTACGACGTTAATTTCAGAGGTAATTCCGGGAGAAGGATCTTTGTCAGGTGAATCAGATAGAGCCAAAACTTGAACATTCTTAGAAGTTTTCTTTTTGTGCTTATATTTCTGGCTCACATTACTAATCATGCCATCTACGACATGTGTTCCTAGAAGAGGTGGATTATTTGGAGTAGATCGGGGTAAATCTGGGATCTTTTCATACAAAGTACCAGACTAAGTATAAAAAAGATCAAGGTATTAAGCACAGGCAATTACCTGCTCCTCAATTACAAAACCCCCTTTGGCGACATCTTTAGTTATTACCAGTAAAATTGATTTTATGAGCCATTCGACCAATATATGGTTTGGAATGTAAAATTTAACTAGGCAATCACGTCGTCTCCATTCATGAATGTGATATGAGATACAGGTTGACATTGACTACTTCAAAGAAGTCAAAATTTTAGTTTCATTGTCATACCAAATGGGTAACTGAAAAATGGGTCAAAAAGGTTGTAGCAAGGGCGTTAAATGTGTTGAAAGAAGCACACAGAAATTCTACATACCATTTAGCTACTGAGCCGATTAAGGTTCGTTGAAAAAGTCGTAATCTAATAGAATCATCATTTAATGAGTTGGACGAACACCAAAGGTGGTAGGTCATGACATGGTTGGACGGAACTTCACCCAACTTACCTTCCAATTTAGGATTATCACTCAACAACTTAGTAGGAATAGCCAGCCAATAGGGTAAATAAAGAAGTGGATCATTACTTAACCAAGAGAGGTTAGGAAAATCTAAATTTGCAATGAAGGGAAACTAGAGATTAGGGTCCCATGATGGATATTGATAACCCCGAGGGGAGATTCCCATACTGGGAGGAGGATATCCAGGATATCCTGCGATAGCATGAGTAGTTGGAATCTGCATATCTCTTAGGTATACAGGATGAGCCATACCATATTCCAGTTGAATAGGTTGTTCAAACATATGACATGGGTAGAGTTGATTCTCGAAGGGGAGACTCTGACCCATTTGACCTTGAACAAGCTTTCCTTGGAAGGGTTGAATTTGCAAGGGTTGACCTTGGAGAACTTGAATTTGAAAAGGTGTATCTTGAAAAAACTCACTCTGGGATAAACCTTGGAAATGTAGCCCTTGAAAAGGTACTTGCATATATGGGACACTAGACTAAACAACAAGTATTTGAGGTGCTGATAGAATCATAGGAATGGATTGAACACCATATACCTAAGGTAAAGACTGAACAAGTGGTTGCATAGTACCCTATGATGTAAGTGGGACAATTATTTGTGATACCCCTGGAATGGGAGTTTGAGGAAAACCTGAACCTAGGTTTTGAACAGTGGTTGGCATGGCAGACTTCCCTATGGTTTGATGAGTAATTGGGGTAGACTGCTGAAGCGATTGTTGGGCAGGTCTCGATGGGTTAGCCTGTACGATTGGTTGGACTTGAAAAGGAATACCTTGAAAAGGCAGATTCTGAATAGGTTCTCCAAGAGTTTGGTGAGGTTGATATAAAGACACTTGAGAAGAAACATGAATTGAGTGCTGAGAAAGTAGTTTGTCTGTTGAAGATCATTTAGCTGGCTTTTTGGATTTTGCTGATAATATGAACATTGAACATGAAGATGTATATATGAGATTATTTGTTTAGTCATTAGAGGGGAATGACAAGATTTGGTTTAAACAACTAAGATTTGATTCAATTTGTTCTTGGAATGAATTAAATACGATATTTAAGCATCAATGGGGTGTTAAGAAGGATCCAGTTTACTATCTAACAAAATTTGAAGAAATAAAAAGAAACCATGGTGAACCAGTGGCATATTTCATAAAAATATTCAATAAACTTTATCATAAGATGCCACTTGACTGTAAACCAATAGTAGCAACATAAAAAGTTTGATTTTCTAAAGCATTTGATGATGAATTTGCATTTATGCTTAGGGAAAGGACATCCCATACTCTACAAGACATGCAAACAAATGCTATAGAAGTTGAGGCTAATAGGTCAGCATCAACTAAACTTAAAGCTAAGGCTGAAAAAGCTGAAAGGAAAATGAAAATCAAGGAAGAAGGATCTTCCTCAAAAACTAAAAATGATGATCAAAAGATAGATGAGATCACATCATTACTTAGAAACCTTTCAAATAGAATTTTGAAAATAGAAACTCAGCCTAGAACAATTCAAAAAATTGTTGCTAGACCTCAAACTAAATTTACAAGAGCTCCCCAAACCCAAATTTTGCAAAGATAAAACACTGAACAACAGATCCAACCCCCATTGATGATTGATGACCAGTAACCATAATAAATTGGCCTTTGATTTCTGAAGATATAAATAATATGGATCATTCATCTTTACAAAATGTTATTATTTCTCTCCCTTTAAATCAGTCTTCTCAAGATCAAGAAGACTGTCAAATTTCAAAATATCAGGACTTTTCTGAGTTTTTAATTGCAGAATTGAATAGGAGATAAGATCTAAGACCTAGGCTGACGAAAACCCATATTTACCACTAAATTGAAGAGCTTGTGTATGTGATAGATTTCATACGAAGAAAAGGTTATGTGCGGGAGGCTCTGCAACTTGATCTAGGGTTAGGGTTTTGACGTTGGGCACCATGGTGGGATGCATAGGGGGGAATGCTACTCCCTCCTACAGTCAAGTAGTTAAAGATAGAAGAAAGGACATGGGAAAGCAGTGTTTCAAGAAACCTCTGGAGAAGGCAACAGTGGCAAGTAACACAAACATATTGGGAGGAAACAGACCTCATGAACAGGAAGGGGAGCAGCAGGAAGCTAGTAAGGAAAAGGATAAAGGGGATAACAGTCAAAGACCTACTTCTATAAGGACAAATGGGATCTACAAATCTAAGTCGAACATCATTCCCCAGGTAATCTTGAGTGACCCTGCTCTACAAGCACATAGGGATCATATGACATATCATGTGGTTATCTGCAAATTCATGGGAATATGGCCGATGGAGAGGACGCTACATGTATGGATAAGGAGCCACTGGAAGCCAAAGGGGGAAATAAACCTTTATCCGGGATCCAAGGTATTCTTCATAGTAGTATTCATAAGCCTAGAGGATAAAGACAGAGTGTTTGAAGGAGGACCTTATTTCTACACTGTTATAGGTCTCTACATGTGGCCATGGATGATGAACTTTGTTCCGAAACGCGAGACATTTACATTGGTACCAGTATGGATAAGACTACACTCCCTTCCCCTGCATTATTGGCTACTGGAATTGCTGAAAACAATAGGCAACAAAATGGGGCATTCTCTAAAGATCTCAGATGTGACTCTGAAAGGAAGATGCACCTCTTTCACCCAGATATGTGTGGAAATGGACTTATCTAGAGTTCTCTTGGATGCGATAATCTTAGAAGTATATGATGAAGAATGGGTACAGGCGGTGGACTATGAGCACATCCCATTTAGGCGCAGCAAATGCCATGAGCATGGGCATCTATATAGAGACTGCCCAACAAAAAACAATGAGAGAAATGTGAAAACCATTGTGGATAAAAATCCTGAGGGTTTTACCAAGGTTGGGGGAAAAGGGAAAGGTGGAAAGAGGTTGCAAAAGAAGGTCAATGAGGAAAGAAGGTCAATGAGGAAAGACAATCGAGCCACAATAGCTTTAAGATCCTGGAAGAAGAAGAAGGAAACAAAGAAACAAACCAGGAAATGGAGAATGTTATTGCTGAGAAGGAATGGGATGACAGCATGGAAGATATCATAGAAAACATTATGGAGATAAATAGGGACCATGAGATGACTCCAAGTGAGGCACGAACGGAGGACCATGAACTACAGGAGATTCTAGATAGGGAAAATCTTGATCTAGAGAAATTTCTGGAACAAGGGATGACCAAAGGAGTGGACTTCCTGCCAAAAGAGGAATATGATAGGGTGAAACAACTCTTCCTATGGAGATCACAATTGAAGGGAAATGGAGTCAAAAGAAATCACGAAAGCCAGGAACATAGAGGGGTCAAAATGATGGAGGAGACATAGGCACAATCTTCAAAGAACCCATGTAGGAAAAGAGGAAGAAAAAGACAGAAGGATTTGTTGAATGAATGTGGGAAACTATTGATTAACTCAGGTAAGATGAAAGAGCTCACTAGTTACTGCTTTACAAACCTTTCTTAATGAAGCTCAGCACTTGGAATATTAGAGGCATAGGAAATAGAAGGAAACAAAGAAATCTCAGTACTGGAATAAAAGAAGAAAAACTAGATATGGTTTTTATTCAGGAGAAAAAATGTTTGATGGATAAGATTAGAGAAATTCATAATAAATGGCTAATAAAGTATGAGTATCTAGAGGTCAAATTAAAATCTTAGCGGGGGGGGGAATTCTCACGCTGTGGGATCCACAAAAATTTGGAATCATGGATGCTGAGGCATCTAGGAACTATCTTTCTTTGGTTTGTCAACCTTTAGGTGACAAGGAGATATACATGATCAAAAATGTCTATGGACCTCAAAAGCAAGAAGACAAACTCAAGCTTCTCACCTCCCTTGAGGAACTAAGAGCAAGACACCCTAATATGCCCTGGATTGTTGCATGAGATTTCAATATGATAAGATCTCTTACAGAGAAAAAAGGTGGTATCAGACAGCTAGGCAGAGACTCTATGGCCTTGTAGAACATCATAATGAACATGGGTTTAATGGACACTAGAACAATAAATGGGACCTTCACCTAGAACAACAAAAGGGGAGGGGCTTCACAAGTTGCATCTAGACTAGATAGATTTATTATCTCAGAGGACCTCTTTCTCTCAGGCCCTGCCATAACAGCTTCTATTCTTCCCTTTGGAGGTTCGAATCATTGGCTTGTACAGCTCGAAGCCACTTTATGGGCACACCAAGAAACAGACCTTTCAGGTTTGAGAATGCCTAGCTCTCTCACCCTGAATTCACCAGTAATATCTACAAATGGTGGAGAGAGGATCTAAACATTCAAGGCACTAGAATGTTCCTACTCCAACATAAACTTAAACATATCAAATCCAAGCTTAAAGGTTGGAACAAAAAGGAATTTGGTAATATCTTCAAAGCCAAAAGAGAAGCTGAGCAAAAACTCCAGGAGATCAATCAGATCAACATCACAGAAGGCTTTACCGAGGAACGGAAAAAGCTAACTGATTCTTTGCAGGAAGAATGGGAAGAGTAGTGCTTGCAAGAGAAGATTTTCTGGAGACAAAAGTCAAGGATATAGTGGATTAGAGAGGGATAAAGAAACATGAAGTTCTTTCATAGATCCACAATGGATCACAAGGCACACAACAGAATCACAAAGCTCAAAGACTCTCAAGGGAGAGAAATTGTCTCTCACAAAGACATGGAATATCTCCTTGCACAACATTTCCTCAGTATTGCAGAGGAGCCTATGGGGGATAGATCCAGGTTCATCAACCATTTCACTAAGTATATCCCTTAGCTGGTTACTAGAGAAGATAACCACAATCTTAATAGGTTAGTGTCGGAAGAGGAGGTCATTGAAGTGATCAATGAAATGCAAAATTGATTCGAATTGGATCCTTAAACTCCCTTAAAGTTACCCAAACTCTGTAAAAAATCATGCCGAAGTTTCAAAGTCTTATGGATGTTGAGCTTATCAGAAATAACCTCTAAACAACGGCAATTTGTGGTCAGCATAGAGAAACGAGGACACTCGGTCAAAGTGCGCAAACCATTGGCCCATGGTAACCGCGTGCTTCCACAAATTGACAAACGGGAGGTCAAAACCACAAACATAGGTAGTTTCTGATATGCGTTTAGTGCTAAAGTGCTAATCACGTATCGCGGTGTGTCCCCCTCAGTGGAGGAAAGCCCCCAAGTGTTTGGTCATGAGGAAAGCATAAAATCATACGGAAATCACCGATTCTGTCAGAAGGCGGGTCCCACGCTAAAACTGGTAGGATATCGGAAGGGCTTCAAGTGGTAAGCGGGTTCCACCGAGTCCCACCCGATGCCATACACTGGGTGACAGGCGTCGGGGGAATGAGAGATAAAACTGCTCACATCGAACAAGTAAAGGTCATGCTACTTACCCGCCTGATATGGATGGAGACTGTAGGATCTGGAGGCTCCAGATCAACGACGGAGAAATGATCTTATGGATGACTGGATTCGACGGGAAAATAGGTTGAGTCATATGAGATTTGAGGTCCGGTATGACCAATGAGTTGGTAGAGGAATCAGTTTCATAGGCAATCTTGGAGCAACAGAAACAACAACTGTTCAAAGAGGACTGACACTCAATTTGTGAGGAAACAGGTGGCCACCTCTCTATGAAGCGTTACACAGTGTTGATGATGCAGAGCAGGGGAATTCAAGCAGACAGAGGTAGGAGATCTAGATATTTGGGAAGCAGAAATGAACAGTCAGGGAGTGGATTGGCTTTAAGCCATGAACAGACAGAGAGTAAGGTGAAGGAGGCAGAAAGAGAGAGAAGCAAATTGCAGAGAATAGAGAAACCGAGCTGACCTGCAGAGCGAAGGTAGCATCAAGCGGACAAAGACAAAGAGAGTCTAAGAGTCTGTGAACTCCAGAGAAGGCTTGAGAGGTTCAAGTAGCTCTTCTATGTATACCTGTCAGGTATTGAGTACCAAATTGGACTCATACCACTGAGACTAGTTGAGGTCAAGATTCAGTAAGGGGAGTCTGTGTACTCTAAAGACTTGGGTGATCTAAGTACAATCCTACTGATCATCATCTGTTAAGTGAGACTCAAATTGAGCTCATCATTGTAAAAACTCTACTTTTAAGACACAATAGAAAGGCCACCACTGAAGGCTGGACTAGGAGACGTAGCCCAGGAGGATTGGGTGAACTCCTTATTAAGCTTGTTGTGTTTTATGTGTTTTCTTACTGTGTTCTCTTACTGTTTTAGTGTCTATGTATTTCACAATCTTACGATCCGTTGCATAAAATAACGTAGGCACAACCCAGCACATGAGTTTGTAATACCTTCATTAATTCTCTGAGGTCATTTACGGGTGATTTTAGATCAAGTGGTATCAGAGCGGCTAGGTTGTTAAGGTTAGACAAGCTTGTGTTGGATTTTGTTGTTGAATGCTAACTAGATTAAAGCTTGAATTAGGAGAAGGAGAGTTGGTTGAAACTAACCCGGAAATTGGAAGAGTCTATTCCAAGAAAAAAATGTCAGAGGAAAATCCCTTGGAATCTGATTCCCAGTTCATGGAAAGTTTTATGATTGTGAAGTTTGTTATGCTCCTATACCAATAGGTGTCATATATCATGATTGAATTGATGAGCTATGTAATATGTTCATACCTTTACTTGTTGCAAAGGTTTTCTATATTATCAAAAAATTTAAAAAAATGTAAAGAGGGTATTCCCTAAAAGAAAAATCAAAGGGTAAAAAGAATAAGATGGTCAAAAAAAGTGAAAGAAAATGAACCCTACCAAAAGAAAGACCAAGGAAAGTGTGCAAGTCCAAATGCCACTACTTTTACTCTTGTGCAATAAACAATTGTGTGTAGCTTGTTAATTTATGCCACAATTGATGAACAGTGAAATAGCTTAAGCTTGGCTAGTTCATTATTGAATTTTATGTTTTAGGGATAGAGAATAAAAATTTGACCAAATTGTTTAATCTTGGAAGATAAGTAGATAGGTAGAGTGAATAAAAGGAGCTCAATAGTTTAATCTGAGCCCTTGGATGTAATAAGGCTAGATTTAGATAGATATTTGCATGTAAAAGAAAAGAAAAGTTTGATAAGGGTTTGCCAGTCTAAGTGCACCCAAATAAAGAAGAAAAAATGTTAGGTTAAAGTAGGTAGGGTAGGTAGATGATGTTGCAGAATTACATGTGATGAATAATGACTCTAAATGTGTTAATCTTTACTTTCATCACAAGTACAAGGTAGACATTAAACTGAAAGCATTTCAAGCAAAGCACAGTCAAATACTTAAATTCACCCCTCATTTTTCCCTAAACTCTCACTAATTTCCCCTAAGTATTAAGGCGTTTGATAAATTAGAGGGGCTTAAAGCATTTCTCTGACTTCTGGAGGGACCGGACCCTCGGCCCAATAGTTTATAAAGCCTAAAGTACTTAAAACTATTCATAAGATCACTCATTCACCTTCATAATTCTTTTCCTAAGTAAAATCCTATTTTACTTAGGAAAATTGCAAATATTTCTCATACAAACCCTTTTTCACCCTAAGCCTAAGTTTAACTACACATGTCAAATGTTTTTATACTTAGCGCTTTTCGTTTTATTGTCATATTAACTTTTAACTTATATTGTATAAATCCCTTACAATATTTTCCCTTTCCCGTATTATTTAATATATTAAATAATCCCGAAATATTATATATCCCGCCCCGGTTGAATACAACCATAATCATCATTTAAAGAGGATTAATGAGTTAATCCGTAATTCATTAAGAACCTTAATCCCCCACCATGCAAAACGGGATTAATTAACCCTCATGATTAGTTAATAACCTTACCAGCCAATCCCGCCGCTCGCGATATAATTAAATGAATTCTTAATTTATTGGGCCTGCCTTTTTTAAAACCTCGCATATCGCTTCCTGCGTCAACTGTCCGTTCAGGTCCTCAAGATCTGACGGTTATTATCAATATCGCGCGACCCTTTGTGATCGCGCATTAGCTGCATGTGATCACAAAGCGGTTTTCTCCCAGCACCTCCACCATGCGTCAAATGTTCTATGGAATCGCTGGCTCAAGGTCGATTACCACCCTTCCCCAAAAGCGGTGTGATATGAAACCGCTTGCCACCCTTCCGCATATGACAAAACATCACATCTTTTGTTGATGATGTCGTCCACCCAAAATCCAAAATCCCACCAACCTTTGACTTTGTAAATAAAACAAACAAGTCATTTTCATTTCTTTATACTATAAACCTACGCACCCATGCAAAAGAATGTCGAGGTCAACCAGTTCTAGCTTCTAGTCGCCAACCTGCTCCGGAATCTTGCAGCCGACGCCAACCAGAACACTCCAGCCGCACCCAGCACCTACATTTCACTACTCATTTCCCAAAAGAGGTATTTATAAAAATCCCAGCTAAACCCTACAAATACTTCTTTTCCACTGATAATTGACGAAGAATCCCAAAATTCATAGTAATTCAGTCAATATTTTCGTCATTTAAAGACTCCTATAATCTCTGTGTTGCCCATTTCACATACAAAATCACAGTTTCCATCTGAATCCACAAGAACCAGACATGGAAACCCCTTTGGCTTTGAATGTTGCACCCCTAAATGCTCCCCACCGAGATTTAGACTATCCGCCTTTGGTTGATAAGGACTTTCAGATAAAAGACCTTACCACAGATAGAAATCGTCTGAGAGTATTTTGCCAAAGCAGAGATGACTACCTGAATGGCTTTGATATCCTAGGACTGTGGGAATCCAACCTTCTTATGTATTGTCTACCCACAGTTCATGTTTTCCCATAAATAATTCATCGTTGCCATGCCAATTATGACCTTAATCGCCAAGCAGTCATGTCCCCGTGCCAAACAGTCGTTTTTCCAATAATTGCCGAGTCAATTAACAAAATGTTACAATGTCATTCCAGTCAAGCCCTAACTCCCCTCTCCATGGGAGATTTACTTGAGAAATCAACTAAATTGTCCCAACACGAACTTATTCACCTCTGTCAGACTTTCATGTCGCCAAATCATTACCCTGATGGCCCACCCCCTTATCTGAAACTTTCTTCAGAGATATGGGAAAAATCATAGTGGATATGATATCATTAGTAATGGGTTTCAATACTAGTGAATTTGTTGACGATTTGACACTAGTATTGTTGTCAATTTTTACTCCTGGACAACCCCCTACTGTCAAATATAACTATGCCTCCTACATTGCTGATAAGATTCATGACCAGTTCATGAGACTGGAAAACGAAAGAGTTTTCAATTATACCACCTTTATATACCATCTCATGATCTATTATCAGTCAGAAAATTTCCAATTCCCTGTCCTGAAACTTGACACCAGAGGAAATCCAAGGTCTATAATCTTTTGGTCTGCAGTCTTCCATGATTCCTTTGAAACCCCTTACTCCTATAATGAATTCATTGATCTATTTGTTCATCCAACAACCACCTTATTGACAGGGGTTTCCCCTCCCAGGATCAGTGGTGACATTAAAAAGACCCTTCAACTTTCCAAGCAGTACAAAGTGGGTGACTGGTATCTATACCAAAACTTCACAGAATTCAGGATATATGGTTGTGAGCTTGCCCCCTTCAAGTTACCAAAGTATGTTCCAATGCGACTGTTTGCATTGGAATACTATAGGTAGATGTGTAATTCAGATTTGATCCATTTTACCAAAGCCAAAAAGAAAGCACAGCTCAGGATCAAACATCAAATAGGCCCTTTCGTCTGCAACAGTAGAGAAGCAGGGGATGCAGCAGAGAGAATTCTAGAAAACTACCTTAGATTACAAAAAAGTTTTGGTTGGGCCCCATATGACCCTCATGGCTTTATCTGTGATAGAAGAATGAAGAATAGGTTGTCTCCCTATATGCATCATAGAATCCCAGAAATTGAACAGTTTTCCAACATGGATGAATGGAGAGAGGGGACCTTAGTAGCTACTGATAGTGAACAGGTGAACATAGAAAATGTAATGAGAGATCTTGAAAAGACTCTTGACTTAGATTCTTTTGGGCAGGTACATTATGATAGTTCTCAGAGATCAACATCAGGAATAAGTGCCTCAGCAGCTGGGACCTCTGAAAGGCACTCACATCAGACCAATACACCAGCCACAGGGACCTCCAAGGGTAAAGAAATAGAGACAAGTACACAGGCTACTGAATAGTCCATAATGTCTAAACAGCCTGAAACATCCAAAGAGCAGGCCAACATCCAAATTCCTCCAACTCAAGTCAATGTGGTAGAACCACCCATCTTGCAGACTCCTCTGAATGAGGAGAGGACTAAAAAGAGAGATAGGGAATTAGCTACCCCTGCCAGTGGACCCTATGAACAACCCGGTGCTAAAAGGCACAGGCTGAATCCTCTTTTAGAAGAAGAATTCTATGAAGAAAATACTGATAGCCAAAGAAAAGAAGGTGTTGATAGTCATCCGACTTTCCCGGCAGGAGGGACACCTTCTGGCTCACAAAGACATGAATTGGAAAGACAACAGAGTGCAGAAGTATCATCCTTTAGGCCTCCAGGAAAAGAAAATCTAGATATCAAGAAAAAGTTCAAAGAAATTAAAGCCAGAAATGAGCCATTAAGGATCCAAGTTTACAATCAATATTTGAAAATGGCTCCCACAAACCAGAACAGGTTGATGTCAGCCTATGACATCAAAGAAGGGAAAATGATAATGAGTTTTTTCAAGCCCAAGGTGCAACAACCTCAATCAGCTGTAGATTACCTCAAAACTAACTTTGAGGTCATGGCAAAAGACATCCATCCCCTGGACCAGATTGAATTACACAAATAGACAGGGGAAATGGTCTATTCTACACTGACAAGCAAGGCCATGATGGCCCAAAGGCTGGAAAATTCTCTAAACAATACAACTGCCCAACTACAACTGGAGAAAGCCTCTTCACAGGGTAAAGACAATAAGATTAAATCATTAGAAGATTTGATCATTGGGTTGGGCCATGATCCTAAAGATGTGAAGGCTGCAGAAGCCTTAATTAAAAAGAAGGATGAAGATATCACTGGTGGGCTCCAGTATTGCAGCAATGATGCTGCAACTCTTGGGACTCCCTTCTTTACTTTTATCAACCCAGTAGTTCGTAACAAACTTGGAAGTGACGGTGCTATATGCACAAGTACTAGCTCTTGCCACAGGCTGTCACTTGATTAGCTGGCACAAGTCCGATAGGAGCTTAAGCCAACTTCTATGAGATCTTAGAAGAATATTTTAACTATGATGGATGAAAGCTAATTCAAAAGAGGCTAGTCTACTTGCAGAAATGAGATGAAAGCTGAAAGGAGATGCAAACTCTAGCAAACCCTAGTTTTACCGACTAACCCTACTGGTGCAAGAAAAGAGATGAAAGTTGTTGAAATGGATGCCATTGATTCTTTGAAAGGTAAAATGCATGTGACTAAGCTACTTCTAAAGTAAAATCTAAAAAAAACATCTTTTTGTATTTTTGAGTAATCTTGCAGAATTATTATGCATGTGCTTTAACTGTTTTTTTTTTTACTATGCAGAGGTTGACTAGTGAAAGGAAATGGAATGGGGACTTTCAGGAGGTTGGGAAGGTGAGAAGAGGGCCTAAGGGGTCCCTAGCACCCTTTCAGAGAGTTTCACAGTGATCAGATCTCGAAAAAATGCTCACGTGAACTTCTACAGGAAGTCTGCAGGGGTTCTATAGGATGTTATACAGGAAGAGCCTAAGGAGGATTCTAGAGGGTTGATGGTGGAAAAACAGTAGGAAAGTGGAAATGGAGGATGGATGAGGATGTGAAGGGGTCTAAGATCTGGTAAATGAAGCTAAGGAGTGATGAAGGTGGTTAGATTTGTTCAAGGATGGAGGGAGCAATGTTGCACAAAAATGTAGAAATTAGGTCAAATCAGAAAAGTGTCTCGAATGAAGGGAAGGAATCTGGAATTAGGGGTTGGAGTACGTTGTACGATGAAGGAAGGATATGCAGGGATGTATTACAGGTGTTCTGCACACTATTTTCTGAAACTGATCGAACAAAGACGAGAAAGACCAGAGATCTATCTATTTTGACCTAATCTGACCTAAAAACCAGAAACATAATGAACAGAAGGTTATAGACAGGAAATCATGCAAAGTAACTATGGAAACTAAGCAAGAACAGATCTAAACATGCAAGTACAACTGGTATCAACTTTTCCAACTAAAAATCTAACACTAGCAATTGCATAGAAAGGCAAAAACAGTGTTTTGTGGCAGCAAGTATGCCTTGGTCTCATCTCATGGTCCCAAGGAGGGATAGGTAAGATCAAGGATTGCTTGATGGCCTTTTTCCAGATATTTTCTGTTACCAAACTGTCAAATCAACCTGAAGCATGAAAAGCTATTTTAATCATCAAAAACAACCTAAGTAACAAAGCAAGATCTTAACCTAAATAACAGAAATTATTCTATGAATGCAACAAAGACACATAAAAGTACACAAAGGAGGTACTGGAACTTGGGTTGGGCCCAACCCCAAGAGCTACAACCTCCTAAGAAAACTCAGAGCTGGTGCAAAGTGAAATTTATCTCCATTACTCAAAAAATAATCATGTCACAACAATGTTTACAGCAAGAGCTCAAAAATGAGCTGAAAGGCAGAGAAGCACCAAAGTGCGAAAAACAACTATTCAACAGCTAAACTACCAAGGCTTGAAGCCTTCCTACTTATGCCCCACGAGGACTCCCAACAACCCTCCTTAACTTTAGGGGCTTGGCTGCTCAAACTGCAGTTAATCAGCCACTTCACAAAATCTACTCGGTTGCCCCTTGAAATCATCTTTGGTGGGTTGTTGAACTCCGAGCTGATGGTGGAGAACTCGAGGAAGGGGTCATTTAGTGCAGGAGACACCCTTCCTACAAATCCTCAGCCTTGTTCCCTCGTATTTGGCTATCAATTGGCTCATAAATTCTTGACCTTGGTCTAAAAGATGTCCAAAAATCTGCAATAAGCACGTATTAGACTTTGTGGTCAAGTGACTATTCTCATTCGTTCAATTAACATAAATATATTCAAAAGCATGCATAAAAATATGAAGAATGGTGGATTAATCGAGAATAATAGGCAAAATGAGCCCAATAAGTTACCCATTTTTTGGGCTCATCATCACCCCCCTGCTGAATGTGTTGCTCATCCTCTGAGCAACTAATCTAGCTCATCATCTTTGATTGCTTTGACTGCCTCTCTGACATCCCAGGCTTCTAAGGTGATGTCCTCTTCTCGGTCATGGAACCCTCTTTTTCTCTCTACTTCCTCCCATTGCCTATGTTCTTTTTCTTCTTTGATCCCTTCCAGCAGTCCCAAAAGCAATGGAGGACTGAACTTTAGGCTGATCCAGTTGGCCTACAGATTTTGCATTGACTATTTATAAAGTGGTACTCTTCCCAAGGCCTCTCTCATCCTTATTGGGGAGTGGTACTCTCTGATTTTCAGACTGTGGGACAATGTGTTCCATCTCCTTGTGCAAGCATGAATTTAGTTATCACCCAATAGTCTCTCCATGTCCTCAAAGTGAGCAATGGCCTAGGATTTCTTTTCAATGTAGTCTGGGAGAACCTGCAGGTTGTAGGCAAGGTGCTGATGGGCATACAGTAAAGCTGAGGGATCTTCTGGTTCTACTCTAATCATGAGTGGCTTACTTAGCTCCTTGTTCATAACATTCCAAATCTCTACTACCCTCTTTTCCTCATGGTTTAACCAAGAGGCCATGGCCATGAGTTGCACATCTCCCAATGTAGCATTGGGGTCCCACAAATTCATGTTTGGAAGGGCCAAGTTGTGTAAATAGAATTCTGATAACCTGGCCTTATCTTCTGCTGAGCTACTATCACATAAGTCCATAAACTGATGGTAATTCTAAAATGGAATGGTGCCCCTCTGGGCCAAGGTGTTAATTTGAAATTGCAACCATTGATCTTTAAGATATAAGGCATATGACTTAGCAGGTTGCTTACATTGTAAGGCTTCTATTGCCCAACTGGCCATGCAGGCCAATTGGGCCTCTTTCTCTTGCAACTACTGTTTCAAACTCTGTATTTCTTTTGCTGCCTGAGATTCCTGTTCTTGCAGCAACTTTGTTAGAATTTCCACATTAGCTTGTAGCTCTTCCTCTTTCTGCTGTGTCTTAGCTATGTCCTTGTCTACTGGAGGTCCTCCCTGCTGCTGCTGCCCTCCCAAAATGGACAACCTATCTTTCTTGTGGACTTCCTGTAGCTGCAACTGTTTTTTCAGCAGCTCATTCTCCTCCTATAGCTTGGCTCTTTTGTAGCTTTCTACATGTCTTATCATGGCCAGTTCTCCTCTTAATTCTTTTAACTTCTCCTCCATGTGGCCTATGTCCTTAATTCCCTTAGACTTGGTGATTTTCATCTACGCGTGTGTTCTATTCCTTTCTTTCTCTAATTCAAAAAATAGCGGTACAACAAATTTCTGTGGGATGATTTTCCCACCCTCTAGCAGGTTGTAGTATGAACCCAAGTCAGGTTGAGGGGTAGGTTCAGGTATTTCTTCTGTTTTTCTCTCTCCTTGTGATTGTTTAGCTACCTTTTCCTCCAATTTCTCAGTCTTTTTCAACTTGGCTAGAGTTTCCTGTGGAGATGTTGCAGCTTCCTGTAGAGTTGCCTTTGAGTCCAACGACTTAATTTTATCTTTCCATGTAGAAGTTTTTTGACTTCCTCTTTCATAAGTAATGGATATTTTGGAAGGAGACTCTTCCTTCTGTTTAGTGGGTGATTCTTCAATGATAATCGGTTCCTTGGATAATGGCTAAGGTTTTCCTACTTTGATCCTTGTGCTTTTTCTGGCTTTGAAGTACATGGAGGTTTGCCTCTTTCTTTTCCCTTTTTGTTTTATAGGTGTGCTTAATGCAGCAAGCACAGTTGCTGCCTCCCTTGCCAACGTCTTAGGGGATTTCTCTTCCTGCTATTCTTTTTCTTTGCTTCCTATAGAAATCTCTGTGTCCACTATTTCTATCTGTATTTCTGATGTCTTAGGGTGTGTCTTTCCCTTCTCTTCTAGGTGCTTGCTTTGGCTGTGGCAGCCTTCATTTGGGCTTTCTCAGCCTTTTCCTTTCTACTCTGTATCCTCTTTTCCCTTGCTGTT
This sequence comes from Pinus tabuliformis, assembly GCA_031772625.1. Taxonomy (NCBI): domain Eukaryota; kingdom Viridiplantae; phylum Streptophyta; class Pinopsida; order Pinales; family Pinaceae; genus Pinus; species Pinus tabuliformis. Next base: position 67,181,732 of record CM062810.1, on the reverse strand, counting down.
TTTGCTGTTGTTTCTTTCTCTGTTTTAGGCTCAGTAGTCTTGCTTATTTCTTTCTATTCTTCCTGTGCTTCCTCTATTTTCCCCTTTGCTTGAACATCTTGGGTTCCCTCATCATTGTTCTTCTCATTTTCTTCAGTGTGCTCCCCCTCCTCACTGCTGGATGGGGTGATTTTTTTCGGCCAAAGTTCTAATGTTATCATCCCTGGACATGTTTCTGAAGATTTCCCAAGATATGGGGACAATGTAGGTATGTAAAGCATCTTCCACCAATAGTTTGATGAGCCCATGATGGGCCAACTGATCTGGGATCCCTTCATTTAACTTTGTACCACATTCAATTAGGGACTAAAGAAGGAAATATGGGATGCTCAACTTCTTGGCTGGAGGCAAGTAAATCCCATGCCTTAACTCACACAACAACTTGAAATGATATCCATAGATGATGCTAAACCTTCCTTCACATGTGATATACTTCATAATTTGAAAACTAACTTCACTCCAGAGAGGAGGCAAGCTGGTTCTTCTAACCCCATTTTTATCTTCTACAGGATGATCCGTGGGCAGAAAAAATGACTTCTTAGAAATTTGGCTCAATGATCTCTCTTCTTTGCTCCAAGGGAGCCCCAATGGTAGACTAGTAACTCCACTGATGAGCTCAGGGGTGAGTTCTAGGGTCAAACCCCTAAAACTAACCGTGGCATGTGTTTTTGACTGTGGTCTTAGGGACATTAAAAACTCTTTAGTTATTTCCTCATCATAACCTTGGATTTTGTCAAAGAAGGAGATCTAATTTTCCTGAGTGAAAAGGTCCACCACCTCAGGGTGCTCGTGCAACTTGCTGGAGTCTGAGGGTTCTTTCCTTATGAATCCTCCTGGCATGGTGTTGAGTGCTCTTTTATGTTTCAACCAGAAAATGAAATGCTCAGGAAAACAACAGTCAATCACTGAAACAGGGGATAGTTGAATTCGGTTTCTTCTGAACCCAAGAAGGAATTTCTCGTGTATTCAATATCAACTAGCAATAATTCCCTTGTTTTAAGACTACTGTCACTCAAAATTTGACTGTCTATTTATGAAAAGGAAAATTTGGTTTTTACAGAACAGAGCATAGGGACACAGGTTCTCTTCTTAGCATACAGATAGATATGTAAATTCAGTTTTTCACACACACAGACTGGTCTCTATGACTGCATATATCCTCCTTGTAGGAGAATTTAAAAAGAAACGTGGAGGAGATTTCTGATGCAGAAAAACTGGGGAAACTCAGTGAAATATGCAGGCAACTTTCACGTTTTTTTCAATACATAGGCAGAATTTCATCTTGTTTTTCAAACTGATGCCGTTCAATTCACCACCTTGCACAAACAAATTATGCACAGAGAAGTTTTTTCGAGCCTATCTCATTTGGAGCTTCAAATTCAACGAAAATTCCAGGTTTCCTTTCTCCACAGAGTTGTTCTGCCTTTCCTGTAGAAGCCTTCCTGTAGAAGGCTCCCAGTTCCTGTAGAATGAAACTGTGCTTTCGATAGAGCTCGATACGTGGGAGATTTTCGAAAATAGGCAGAAAAACTGGTAGAGGACGATTGGTTAACGTTTTTTGGAAGCAGTGGATGCGTACTCCAGTCGAGGACGTTCTGAGTGCAGAATGAACAGAAGGTGGTGCATGTTTCAGCTGGGCATATTTTAGTTGCCGCGTGATTTGTGGTGAGGGGATGAGGTGGCCAGACTGAACCGTTGGTTCGACGTCACAGCCATAATGTTTCTGCATTTCCCTGACCACCATCACCTCCTCTCTACCATTATCCACCACCACCACTACCAGTCCCGGCAATTTCTCCCTGAATGGACACTCCACACGTGCTGGCTGTCCACCTAATCGTCAATTTTGAATGTAACGGGGCTCATTTGGATTCCACGAGGATTTTTAACTAGCTGAGGGTGGCCAGTTGACTAGCCATCGATTCCACTCAATTCGAACCATTCCCATAGTCATGCAGCTTTAAAATATAATTTATGCAATTGAAGAAAAAGTTTAAGCACTTACGTGCGTGGTCGTGTCCGTGTTATGCAGATTTCGGGTTTGGAAGCCATTCCTTCGTTTGTTGTTGCTGCATGCACACTGCATGCTTGGTCTTGGCTGTTACTGATGTGAAAATGTTCAGGTAGAGCTCCATGCATGCTTTTTCTGCCATACTTTGCGGTCCCTGTCTCTGAAGTATCTCTTTCAGAGGGATCAGCTGCTACAGGATTCCTGTAGGAAGTCCTGTAGCTGCTTCTCCTCTTGGAATGCAAGCTAGAATGAGCAGGGCTACACTGCTAATGAGGGTCTCGGCTGATGAGGAGTCTAGATGGAGGGTGACAGGTATGGTGAGTGAGAAACTGCTGCTTGATTTGTCATCAATTTTTTTTTTTCTTTTGGCAGTATGAAGAAAACATGATTCTGTGTGTGACTATGCAGGCATATATAAAAATGGGTGCAATGGAGGTGTACAGAGATAGAAAAAGGTGGCATATGGCGATGAATGGAAATAGGGATGTGGACAGGCCTCATAGGCAGATTCCCAACTTTGGATTCCCTTCTGAGATCAATTTTGCTAGTCTATAGGGTCTACAGGATCTTCCTGTAGAAGTCACAGAACTTCCTGTAGAAAACACAGAACTTCCTGTAGAAGGTGAAATCTTGGCCCGAATGAGATCAAATCTTAGGGAAGGGTAGTGGTCATGGAGGAATTGATTGTGAGGGATGCATGTAGCCTGGTGCTGACCTCTGGCTCTGTCTTGTGCGATCCTCTTAACCTGAAATGACCTTCCTGCAACTTGCAATTTATTCAACAGAAGTCAGGTTTGTTTTTTCTCTGTGTTCTTTTTTCCTTTTTTTTTGTTTTTTTTTTTCTTTTTGTTTTTCTCTGAGACAGTTGGGGCACCTCCAAGAGGTTTTCACCCTCACTGTCTACCGTGGGTGCCTCCAAGAGGTTTTCACCCAAGGATCTTTTATTCTTTTTTTTTTCTTTTTTTTGGTGCTCAAAATGTGGGTGGAGTCGAGATAGGGGCCTGCTCCACTACCAACACTGATTTATCCAGAGTTCAAGTGAACTTCTGCTTAGAAAGGGGCTTCCTGTAGATCTTCAATCAATGCCCATTGATGAGCATGGGGATGGCTTCTTCATCAATGGTCCTGATAAGGACTGAACCATTGCCGTTACATTTCTCCACTGTATATGGTCCTAGCCATCTCGTCCTCAGATTCCCTTTGAAATCCTTGTATCTTGAATCATATAATAGCGCCCAATCTCCTCGCTAAAATTGCTTCTCTTTAAGGTGTCGGTCATGCCATATTTTTCTTTGAAGTTGGACCACCTCTAAGTGGAGGAGGGCCTGCATTCTCTGTTCATCTAGTCCATTCAGCTGAAGTAGTCTTTCCTGTTGTGCATGGCTGAGATCTAGGTCCAGCTAAGCTACCAACCTCAATGTGTTGTATTCAAATTCTATGGACAGCAAAGCCTTCTTCCCGTAGACCAGCTCATAAGGTGTGAAACCTGTTGTAGTTTTCCAAGTAGTGTTGTAGGCCTAGGTGGCCTCAACCAAGCGATCTGCCCAATCTCTTCTGCTGCTGCTCACCACTTTAGTCAAAATCTCTTCCAAAGCCCTGTTAGTGACTTCCACCTACCCATTTGCTTGCGGATGATAAGGGGTGGAAGTTTTGTGCTTAATCTTGTGATGAGCAAGCAGGTCTTCAATCAGGTTAGAGGTAAACTGACTTCCTTGATCTGTGACTAATTCTCTTGGGTAGCCAAACTTGTAGAAGATATTTTTCCTTAAAAACTTAGCCACTTTTTCTTCTGTTGCTGTCTTGATTACCTTTGTTTCTGCCCACTTTTTCAGGTAGTTCGTGCACACAATGATGTAAGACTTTTGTTTTGAAGGAGGGTTGATAGGACCCACAAAATACATGCCCCACTTCTCAAATGGCTCGAAAGTCACCTGAGGTTGGAGGGGCATTTCATCCCTTGGAGTCAGTTTCCCCATCCTTTGACATCGATCACATTAACTGATGTATCTTCTGACATCTTAATGAAGAGTGGGCCAATAATAGCCTGCTTGTAGAATTTTGAAAGCAGTTCTTTTTGCTGCAAAGTGGCCTCCATAGGGTCCATCAGGATAGGTTAGGAGGATGTCAAAAACTTCCTCCTCCCTGACACAATGCCTCAAAATCTGATATGGGCCAAGTTTGAATAGGTTGCCCCGAATCCAAGTGAATGGGGCGCTTTTCCTCACGATATTGCTCTTCTCTTTTGAGGATAGGTGTGGTGGGAACTGTGCTAAAACCAAGTAATTTGCTATATCAGCAAACCATGGAGAGAGTACTGAAATAGAAAATAGGTGTTCATCTGGCATTTGATCATCCACCATCCCTTCTTCACCTGTAGGAAAATCTAGTCTAGACAGAAAATCAGCAACAACATTTTCCTTACCTGGCTTATCAACCATGGTCAAATCAAATTGCTACAATAAAAGTAACCATCTAATAATAAGAGAATTTACATCAAGTTTATTCATTAAATACCTAATTGCAACATGATCAGTGTGTACAAATGTTTGATAAATAGTGATGTAGTGCCTGAACTTGTTTAGGGAATGGATTACATCTAGGAGCTCTTTCTCTGTTACAGTATAGTTTAATTATGCTTTGGACAGGTTTTTACTGACAAAATATACGGAATACGGTAGCTTCTCTTCAACTTGTCCTAAGGCTGCTCCTATGGCTTTGTTCGAGGCATCTGTGTGGATGTGGAAAGGTAGGGCCCAGTTTGGACCTCTCAAGATTGGGGAAATTACCAACTTATCTTTCAACACATCCAGAGCCTCTTGACAGTTGTCAGTCCATATAAACTCGACATCTTTCCCCAAAAGACCAAACAATGGAGAGGCTAGCTTACTGAAATATTTAATGAACCTTCTATAATATCCCGCTAAGCCTAAAAAACTTCGAACATCTCTTACCTTTTGAGGAGGTGGAACCCTTTGAATGATAACAATCTTGTTGGGATCCACTTGTAATCCTTGCTGAGAAATTGTATGACCTAGCACTGTCCCTTCAGTCATCAGGAATTCACATTTCTTAGGACTGAGGGACAGGTTCATCTCAATACACTTGGTTAAAACTTTTCCCAAGTTAGTCAATGCTTCTTGGAAGTTGGACCCATAAGAAATAATGTCATCCATATAGATTTCCATTGAATCATGAACTAGCTCAGCAAATATGCTCAGTACTGCTCTAAGGAAAGTGGCGGGAGCCTTGCATAATCCAAAGGGAAGGACCCGGTAGGCAAAGGTACCCCATGGATAAGTGAAAGTGGTCTTATCTTGGTCTTCCGGGCTGATTTGAATCTGATTATACCACTAAACCCATATAGGAAGGAAAAGAACTTCTTCCTTGTCAGGCCATCTAACACTTGATCTATGAAAGGCAAAGGGAAATGGTCCTTCTTGGTAGCTTTGTTAAGTTCTCGATAATGTACACAGATCCTCCACTTCTCGTTTTTCTTGGGCACGAGCACCAGAGGAGAAACCAACTCACTGTCAGAGATGGGGTAGATGAATCCTGCATCCAACAACTTTTGCCATTCTTCTTTAACAAAGTCCTTAAGGGTTGGATTCGTTCTCCTCTGAGGCTACCTGATTGGTTTACAATCCTCTTTAGTGTAAATGTGATGGGTACAAACTGAAGGGTGGACTCCTTTCATCTCCTTATAGCTCCAAGAAAAATCATCCAAATGGCGGTTCAATAAGCTACATAGCTCCTTCTCCTGAGAGGGAGATAGGGATGAGTTGATCTTCAAGGTTATTTCAGGGCCAAATTCCACATTCTTAACTTGGGAAGAGGTCGGATCAGCCACATAGATATCCACTAAAGCACTGGCTTTGGTGTCTCCTACCAACTCCTCTAATGGCAGCACACTGGGAGGTGGATTTTGAATTAAATTCTCAATAAGGTCATCCTGAGTTTGAGGACCTCCCTTAGTGGCTTCCACGGTGCACATTGGTGCAGAGTAGACTTCATCCTCATCTTCCTCCTCCAACCAGAGAGGTAAGTCATGTTCGAGCAAAGGTTGGGCAGGAGGATATAGGACTAGCTGTTTGGACATCGACCCATTCTTAATGGTCATGCTCCTAGCTCGACAACTGATGTAAGCATCTGCAGTAGCTAACCAAGTCCTTCCCAAAATGAGGGGGTATCCAGTGAGTTTTGCCTTTGGCTGAAGGACCAAGAAGTCCACAGGGTACTCCCAAGAATCAACGGAGACCATGACATCTTCCATAATCCGTTTGGGAGTCATGGTGGAGCGTTCTGCTAACTGCAGTACTGTCGAGGTCTTTCTTAGGGAACTCTGAAGGTTGAGTTTGAGCATAGTGTCCCTGGTCATCACATTAATGGCAGCCCCTAGATCAATCATGGTGTGGGGAATTATGGTGCCATTGATGTGGACATCAACTATAGGACTCCTAGGGTCCAAATATTTTGGACAGATTACTTGTCCCAACATCAGGTTGGACAGTTGTCCTATGACATTGATAGTTGGGGCATCTCTCTTGTGCCTGCCTGGGTGCCTGAAACACTTCTCTTTGATCAATTTGTTGTAGATTGGTACGTCTTTGATGGCCTAGAGAAGTGGTATTTTTACACACAACTATTTAAGTTCTCCTAGAAGTTCAGTCTCTTTTGGGTTTGGTTGCATGGTTCTAGTTAGTCTCTCAGGAAAGGGTGGAATGGCTTTGGGTTCACTTTTCTGTTCCTTTTCTTCATCCTCCTTAAGAGGAGGTTAGCTATCTGGGAGGACCTTCCCAGATTGTAAGTTGATCTCCTGAATCTCCACAGTGTAGGTAGGGCATGTTGCCTCTCCAGTATATACCTGCTGGGCCTGTCTGTTATTGGGGTTCGGGTTCAGTTGAGCAGGCATCTGGGGTTGTCTTGGAGGAGCCAGAGGTAATGGTTATGGTTGAGCAAGTGGTGGAGGAAAAATAGTGAGAGGAGAGTTGCATTGGGGCCTCCACCCCTATTGAGGTGCATTCCACTAAGGTTGTGGCTGAACATGAGAATGAAACGAATGAGCAGCAGGTTGAGTATGGTATTGAGATGGATATGACTAAGGAGGGGGTGTGGACCAGGAAGGATGAGCAGGGGGACCCCAAGAAGGCATGTGAGTGGATTGGTTGGGGTTGTAATAAGGCTGGGATGTCCCTTGCATCCCCTGCTAGCAAGGTCTGGATCCATGTGGCCTCCTTTGGTTCAGGAAGTAGAGTGGTTGAATGGCTCCTTCAGCCCTTGGTACATAGCTTTAAGTCCAGGTAAGGTTGGGCACTGGTTTGTAGGGTGGTCTTCCTCACAAATGAAACATACCTCTACTGAGTGCAATGGACACTCGTTCCAAGGATGCTTCCTTGTACATCTGGGACAAAAGATGGCCAAAGCCTTCTCAACTTCCTCTTTCTTCTGTTGGATTCAGAAAGTATCCAGTTGCATGGAAATGGTTTGTCTCATCTCACTTTTAAGGTCTTCCATCTGATTTGTAAACTCATGTTTGGAGAAGGTGGCACTGGCTGAAAGTTGATTCCCCCTACCTCTTTTCCGGGCTGCCCTAGAATGGTTTCTAAACACAGTCTTTATGTCATCATAAGGTAGTTGGTAGATGTCTCCTCCAGCTAGCAAATGGAGGGTATCTAGAAGGTCTTCAGGGATTCCTCAGAGCAGGACTAGCTTCAGAGATTCAGGGTCAAGCGTGCACCTGGCCCTTTTATAACTGAGTTGGAACCTTTCTTCATAGTCTTCTAAGGATTCATCACTTCCCATGGTCATCCGAAATATTTCTCCCTTCGTTTCCTTTGACCTACAGTAATCCCAGTATTTGTTGTTAAAGGCTTGCTGCATCTGAGCCCAAGTTGTGATACTGTTTCCAGGTAATCCCATGAACCAGCATAGTGCTGCATCCTTGAGGGTAGAGGGAAAGAGTTTTAGCTTTCGCTCATCTTCTGCATAGTCATAAGTTCAACAAAGGACAACAAACTCAAAAAAGAAGGTATCAGGGTCTTAAGTGGTCAATTCGTGGTCAATCCATGGAAGTGAGGTAAGGCTGAGGGACTTATGTTTTTCATTTTTGTGTCCCCATTGGTCTCTTGGATGGGGAAGGCACCTTCTATTCTCTCCTCATCTCCTCTACCGTTTCTGTTTTCAGCCATGGTCTCAAGAGGAATGTTTTTTTGCTCTTCTTCTGTTATAGGATCTTCATAAATATCTGGAGGTTTACCTATGTGATCTTCTAGATCATTGCTATCAAAGAAGAGAGAAGGGTGACTCAGTGATGTGGTGGGGGTTTTGGGTAGGAATTTTCCTGAATTGTCTCTGTTCCTACGAGGCATGAAAGGAAATATTTTTAGTTGATTTTTGTGTTTTTCTCTGCTTGTACCTGCAAAACTAAAATTGATTCAACACTTAATTGAAACTAACTAAAGTAAACCTTGTTGGAATGAAAATTGCGGAATTGAAATGAATGCAGGAAATGTCTAATCTATGTTGTTGAAATGAAATTGCAGAAATGAAATGCCAGACTACGCTTGCAGAATTGAAATTGCTGAATTGAAATGCTAATCTACACTTGCGGAAATGAAATGCTAGGCTACACTTGTAGAATTGAAATTGCTGAATTGAAATGCTAATGTACGCTTGCAGAATTGAAATGCTAGTCTAGGAAAGTAGGAAATGTCAAATCTACTCTTGTGGAAATGAAATTGTGGAATTGAAATGAAACAACTACTCTACTCTTGTTGAAATAAACTACTTAGCATAAGGTTGTAGTAGAAGATAGAAGAAAAGCAGCAATCACAAATACTCTAACGCTTCCCCGGTGACAGCGCCAAAAATATGGTGGGCTTCAGTATTGTAGCAATGATGCTACAACTCTTAGGACTCCTTTCTTTACTTTTATCAACCCGGTAGTTCGTAACAAACTTGGAAGCGACGGTGCTATATGCACAAGTACTCGGTCTTGCCACAGGCTGTCACTTGATCAGTTGGACCAAGTCCGCTAGGAGCTTAAGCCAACTTCTATGAGCTCTTTGAAGAAGCTTTTAATTGTGATGGATGAAAGCTAACTCAAAAGAGGCTAGTCTACTTGCAGAAAGGAGATGAAAGCTGAAAGGAGATGCAAAACCTAGCAAACCCTACTTTTACCGACTAACACTAATGGTGCAAGAAAAGAGATGAAAGTTGCTGAAATGGATGCCATTGATTCTTTGAAAGGTAAAATGCATGTGACTAAGCTACTTCTGAAGTAGAATCTGAAAAAAAAAACATCTTTTTGTATTTTTGAGTAATCTTGCAGAATTATTATGCATGTGCTTTAACTGTTTTTTTTTTTACTGTGCAGAGGTTGACTGGCTAAAGGAAATGGAATGGGTGCTTGTAGGAGATTGGGAAGGTGAGAAGAGGGCCTAAAGGGTCCCTAGCAACCTTTCAGAGAGTTTCACAGTGATCATATTTCGAAAAATTGCTCACGTGAACTTCTACAGGAAGTCTACAGGGGTTCTACAGGAAGGTCTACAGGAAGAGCGAAAAGAGGATTCTAGAGGGTTGATGGTGGAAAAATGGTAGGAAAGTAGAAAAGGAGGATGGATGAGGATGTGAAGGGGTCTATGATCTGGTAAATGAAGATAAGGAGTGATGAAGGTGGTTGGATTTGTTCAAGGATGGAGGGAGCAATGTTGCACAAAAATGTAGAAATTAGGTCAAATTGGAAAAGTGTGGTGAATGAAGGGAAGGAATCTAAAATTAGGGGTTGGAGTAGGTTGTGTGATGAAGGAAGGATAGGTAGGGATGTATTACAGATGTTCTGCACACTATTTTCTGAAAATGATCGAACAAAGACAAGAAAGACCAGAGATCTATATATTTTGACCTAATATGAGAAAAACCATAAACATAATGAAAAGAAGGTTATAGACAGGAAATCATGCAAAGTAACTATGGAAACTAAGAAAGAACAGATCTAAACATGCAAGTACAACTGGTATCAACTTTTCCAACTAAAAATCTAACACTAGCAATTGCATAGAAAGGCAAAAACAATGTTTTTATGGAAACAAGTATGCCTTGGTCTCAACTCATGGTCCCAAGGAGGGAGAGGTGAGATCAAGGATTTTTTGATGGCATTTTTGAAAATATTTTCTGTTACCAAACTGTCAAATCAACCTGAAGCATGAAAAGCTATTTTAATCATCAAAAACAACCTAAGTAACAAAGCAAGATCTTAACCTAAATAATAGAAATTATTCTATGAATGTAGCAAAGACACATAAAAGTACACAAAGGAGGTACTGGCACTTGGGTTGGGCCCAACCCCAAGAGCTACAGCCTCCTAAGAAAACTCAGAGCTGGTGCAAAGTGAAATTTATCTCCATTACTCAAAAAATAATTATGTCACAACAATGTTTACAGCAAGAGCTCGAAAATGAGCTGAAAGGCAGAGTAGCACCAAAGCGTGAAAAACAAATATTCAATAGCGTGAATCACAAGTACATTATCGTGGCTGTAGACTACTTCACGAAGTGGGCTGAGGCCATGCCTACTTATAAGAACGACAGTGACACGACAGCTTTGTTTCTTTTCAATCAGGTTATCTCAAGATTCGGTATCCCAAGAGAGATTGTCACTGACCATGGCAGTCATTTCCAAAATCAGCTAATGTCCGAATTGGCTTTTAAATTAGGTTTCCATCAGGAGCATTCGTCTCCTTACTATCCTCAGGCCAATGGACAGGTCGAGGCGGTCAATAAAACTCTTAAGACGATACTCCAATGGACAATCGATAAAAATCGGTCCAATTGGCACATTATGTTGTATCCGGCTCTTTGGGCATACCGAACCTCCGTCAAAACGGCTACTGGTTTTACTCCTTTTCAGTTGGTTTACGGGATGGAATCTATCTTTCCGGTCGAATGTGAAATTCCATCTCTGAAATTGGCTGTCGAGCTTCTTCCTGAGACTTCGAGTCTCGAGGAGCGCCTAGTTCACCTGGAACATCTCGATGAGCAGCGTCGAGATGCCGCCACGATGAATGAGGCCCATAAGAAAAGGGTCAAAACTCAGTATGATAAGTCTGTCCGTCCTCGTGTCTTTTCTGAAGGTGACCTTGTCTTGGTCTATGACCAAGATAAGGACGCCTTGGGGGCAGGCAAATTCAAGCCTATGTGGTACGGTCCTTTCATTATCAAACGAGTCTTAGAAAAAGGATCGTATGAGTTAATTGATTTCGAAGGAAACAAGCTGGCGGAGCCCCGAAATGGGCTCTATTTAAAGAAGTATTTTGCTTAGTTTTACCAGGCAATGAATTCTTTGTATTTTATGTATATTTGTACATATATTATCGAGCGTTTTCTGATATCAGCACTTTTTGGTCTGCCTTGGCAGGTGCTGATGGATGATTTGGTTTATTTTGTATTCGCCGATGGTGCTAGTCGGCACACTCGGAATCTTGCTTCCGCAGCTTGGGTACTTTATTACCCAATTGGTCAGTTGATGATATCGAGAGGCGTGTGTATCGGTCCTGCTTCGAACAATATGGCCGAGTATACAACTGTTATCAATTTATTATCCGAGGCAATCTCTTATGGGATCTGTTGTCGCGCGGATTGACACGACAACGCTCAGACCGGGGGCTGTCACTCTGATCCCCGATCCCTCCGTTTAAGCCTGTCTCCCGCGGCTAAGGGGGGTAGTCCCTGTGAGATGATGAGACCAACTGTCGACCAGTTGTTTGGGAGACACGAGATACGATATAAAAATCACTAAAATGATTTGATTAATTGAGCAGACCAGTGCCTTAAGAGATTATTGTTAAAATGATTACTTGTTAGATATAGAAAAATAAACCGTGAACAACAATCATTTGTCATCAAAAGGTATCAGGGAAATCACATAACCAAACGATATCCAGCGACTGAGAATTTTGAAAAAAGATAAATGCTTTAAACCACCACGAGAATCCTAGACCATTAACTAGATATCATATTCGCATCTCGACTTGAAAAATTCAGATCTTAAGATATAACATGAAAAACAACTGAAACTGGCAAAAATGATTTTCCAAATTTTTTATGTGATAAAATGAAACCTAAAAACCCTAAACCCTGATAAAAACTGCATAAAGCAAAAAATTTGAAACCCTAGATCAGAGAAAATTGAAACCCTAAGACAACTGATTAATTTACAGATTTGGCCCCTTAACAGCCAGATTCAGCAATAAGAACGGAAATATTTTAACGAAACGAAAATTTCAGATTTGTCACTGTGAAGAACTTAAGAAAATTTCTCATGCAAATCAAATAAATAAACCGAATGATAGACCCAGGATCAAATCCAACTGGGCTCAGCAAAAAATGCTTGCGGGAGTTGGCTGGTTCAGCCGAGAACTTCCCCGAACGCCCACAAAATTCCTTCAGAAAATGTTTTCTGCACAGCTCAAAACAACCGTCAACAAAGAGGGCAAAAATGCTGCTAGATCTCAAACAGTAATGGAGATACCTGCCATTACTTCAGAAACCCTAACAGCACCCAAACCCCAGCAAGTGAACAAGATACCTGTGCTCACAATACTCTATAAGAAGCTAATATTAATGGCTGAAAATAACATATGCAAAAAATGAAATGATCTCACAGCATTCCAAGAGAGTAACACCAGCAAGATATGGACCCCAAAGTCTTCCTTTATTAACCAGAAACAGATTTACAAGAGAGCTTCTTCAGTCTTAGACTCACAGATCGAATCATCTGAAATGACCCCTGGCACCCTATTTAAAGGAAATGATCCCAACGGCTAGTTCGAGTGATCCATGTAGAAATAATCTCGACCGTCGATGAGGATCAAGACATCTCTTGATCTCATCCGTCGATTTATTCACTTAAAATTTTATTTTATTTTATTTTATTTTTTAAATTTTTAAATTTTTTATTATTTTTTATTTATTTCATTTTTTTTTTTAATTTTTTAATTTTTTATTATTTTATTAATTTATTTCATTTTTTTTTTAATTTTTTAATTTTTTATTATTTTATTTAATTTTTTTTTTTTTTAATTTTTAATTTTTTTATTATTTTATTATTTTATTTCATTTTTTAAATGGATCATCGAACTAAACCTTTGGAAACATCACCTAGGACCTAGGACTTAGGACTCACGAGGGGATTTAAAACATTTTTCGACCCTCAAGACACATTACATCATGACTTTTACAACTTACATCTCAAGGGAGAAAACCCACTTAACACAGACCCTCATAAATCACCCAGTTCTGCGACACAACTATAATCTAGCAGATTAACACACTAGGATTCTCCTAAAGTTCTAATGACAAAATCCATCCCGGCTTTGGGGTCAGGTTTGAAGGAAAACTCTGCCGATCCATGGATCGGTGAGACGAAAAACCTTCCGGGACATAGATTATCATAGAAAGTTAGGTCCACCTAGGCAATTTTACATACATGACTCTGATCTGCTTAGATTATTTACAATTCATACATGCAGACTGGGTTTACAATTGAAATGATCAAGCTGCTGATGACTGTAGGCTGGCACGGACACGTCGTTCAGGTGCTACCCCTTTCTGACAAAGAAAAAGAAGGGGGTGTACTGCATGGGTAGTTGACCAGTAGAGGTCAACATCTGGCTCTACTTGGGGACACGTTGCTGCTTGCAGGAATGTGAGAATCCAGAATCTGCATCCATACAACACAAAAATAAGTAGCGTCCATCCAAAAAATCATCATATACATTAAGCACAGGAAAGATAAAAGCTCTTCATTTATTAACTATCTAAAGCAGAAATAAGAATGCTGAAAAAACAAGAAGTAGGGTTAGAAATACGATACAAAGGATGCCCCATGGCATCAGATGTGTTCAATATAGTGCATACTGAGCATTTGCCTGCTTTCAGGCAAATCTGTCGGCTGCTTGTCGGATGTGCCATGTCCAATTTTGCATATGGTAGGACTCTTTCCTATCCGAAAATCAAGCTGCTCACGGCTATCTGATGCGTCAAATCTTCTTCTTATTTTCTTTCTCTTACGCTTTTTCTTTCTGGCAGGTTGAACTACTGATGACCTGGTACTTTCTGTTTCGAAACTATCAGATGAAGTGTGTAAGATATGCATGCTAAGTCTTTTTGTGTCTTGCATCTGATTTTCATCATTTTTAAGCTTATCTGGATCACCTTCAATCAACCATCTTTCAATTGAACCAATGACCTCCTCATAATAAGATGGAGCTTGTCGTAGCAAATGAGAAGGCTCCTGATCTATTGATGTCACCTGGTTTCTTTCATCTTCCAATTGCTGAAACCTTTGAACTTGTATTCTAATGGCATCCATCTGACTAGAGTGTTCAACTTTTGTAGCACTGATTTGTCTGGCATGGTGTTCTTGCATGTCTTTTATTACTTTATCATTTTTCTCCTTTATGTCCATCAAGCAATGCTGCATAAAATTTATTTCTTCTTTATGATTCGCTTGCATGTCAGCCACTTGATTATTATGATTGAACGTCATGATAGTCATTTCCTCATCCATAGTTAATAACTTGTTTTGCATAGAGTCAATTTCCTTATCATGATCAGCTTTCATGGTCACCATATTTTCCTCTAAGACTGACATCTTGCTTTGCATGCTTCTAATTTCTGTTTCATATTTAGTTTTCATGGCCTCAATTTCTTTAGCATGCTGATTTTGCGTGACTTCAATCTCCCTGTTACGTTTTTCCAGATGGGTGCATAAAGTTTTCACATCATTGACATAATTAGTTTGATTGATTTCCATATTTCTCACCAGCATCATTAGGTCTAATAAAATTTTCTTTTGCTCTTCTTTTTCATTGTCATTTGTCCCTGATTTTTCACTATCATGAACTTGCTCTGCAATATTTCCAGTGGATGACACATTCTGACATGATGAATTGTCTTGGGATCTTTCAACTGGACCTCTTATCAAATTACTTTCATTCTGTTGCAGAATTTTAGAGGCAGAAGGCAAGCTGTTTGGATAACCATATCTATTTTCAAAAGCATTGATAATGTCTTTCAAAGAAGTGAAAGATTCCTTTGGAAAATTGTTAAACCAATTCAAAGCATCATCTTTTAAAGAAAGGACAAATAGATGCATTTTGATATCTTCATGATTAAACTGAGGGGATCTACAGTATATGGTCATGATGCGAGTAAACAAGACTATATGCCTTCTAACAGCGATTGGATCACCATCCGAGAAAATAGGTAACTTAGGAATGGCATCTTCCGGAAAATCATGGAGACGTTCAGTAAAACGACATGGCTTAAATGAATAATCCATGATGAATGATAAGGGATTAAAAGGATGATAGAACTAGATACCTGCTCAAGAAAATCAAGAGATGAAAACAGTGGAGTCGCCACTTGAACAATGAATCTGATTCTAGGATCCAAAAGGTAACCACAAGCAAATATGAGGAAAGCTTCTTGTCTGGGAAAAATGAGAAAGTGGAGTCGCCACCCAAACAAGAAACAAATCCAAGAGATGCTGCTGATATGGGACGAAAAGATGTCAATAATATTGAATCTGCCAGCTCAACTGAGAGATGAGAGATGAGAAGATGAATGTCGATGAAACTCCAGGAACAGAAAAACTCTGTCCCCGGCAACGGCGCCAAAAAATGTTGGCGTTGCCGGGCCAGATGAAAAGATAAAAATGAGAAGGAAGATTGTCGTTGAAACGCCGAGAAAACAATTTCCCCGGCAACGGCGCCAAAAAATGTTGGCGTTGCCGGCTCAAACGAATGATAGAAAGATGTACGATGAATGATGAAAAGTCGTTGAAACACCAGGGACAGAAAAACTCTATCCCCGGCAACGACGCCAAAAAATGTTGGCGTTGCCGGGCCAGATGAAAAGATAAGAAATGAGAAAAATGATTGTCGTTGAAACGCCGAGAAAACAATTTCCCTGGCAACAACGCCAAAAAATGTTGGCATTGCCGGGCCAGATGAAGAGATAAGAAATGAGAAAAATGATTTGTCGTTTGAAACACCGAGAAAAATTATCCCCGGCAACGGCGCCAAAAAATGTTGTCGTTGCCGGCTCAAACGAATGATAGACAGATGAACGATGAATGATGAAAAGATGATGAAATGCCGAGAAAACAAAGTCCCCGGCAACGGCGCCAAAAAATGTTGTCGCGCGGATTGACACGACAACGCTCAGACCGGGGGCTGTCACTCTGATCCCCGATCCCTCCGTTTAAGCCTGTCTCCCGCGGCTAAGGGGGGTAGTCCCTGTGAGATGATGAGACCAACTGTCGACCAGTTGTTTGGGAGACACGAGATACGATATAAAAAGCACTAAAATGATTTGATTAATTGAGCAGACCAGTGCCTTAAGAGATTATTGTTAAAATGATTACTTGTTAGATATAGAAAAATAAACCGTGAACAACAATCATTTGTCATCAAAAGGTATCAGCGAAATCACATAACCAAACGATATCCAGCGACTGAGAATTTTGAAAAAAGATAAATGCTTTAAACCACCACGAGAATCCTAGACCATTAACTAGATATCATATTCGCATCTCGACTTGAAAAATTCAGATCTTAAGATATAACATGAAAAACAACTGAAACTGGCAAAAATGATTTTCCAAATTTTTTATGTGATAAAATGAAACCTAAAAACCCTAAACCCTGATAAAAACTGCATAAAGCAAAAAATTTGAAACCCTAGATCAGAGAAAATTGAAACCCTAAGACAACTGATTAATTTACAGATTTGGCCCCTTAACAGCCAGATTCAGCAATAAGAACGGAAATATTTTAACGAAACGAAAATTTCAGATTTGTCACTGTGAAGAACTTAAGAAAATTTCTCATGCAAATCAAATAAATAAACCGAATGATAGACCCAGGATCAAATCCAACTGGGCTCAGCAAAAAATGCTTGCGGGAGTTGGCTGGTTCAGCCGAGAACTTCCCCGAACGCCCACAAAATTCCTTCAGAAAATGTTTTCTGCACAGCTCAAAACAACCGTCAACAAAGAGGGCAAAAATGCTGCTAGATCTCAAACAGTAATGGAGATACCTGCCATTACTTCAGAAACCCTAACAGCACCCAAACCCCAGCAAGTGAACAAGATACCTGTGCTCACAATACTCTATAAGAAGCTAATATTAATGGCTGAAAATAACATATGCAAAAAATGAAATGATCTCACAGCATTCCAAGAGAGTAACACCAGCAAGATATGGACCCCAAAGTCTTCCTTTATTAACCAGAAACAGATTTACAAGAGAGCTTCTTCAGTCTTAGACTCACAGATCGAATCATCTGAAATGACCCCTAGCACCCTATTTAAAGGAAATGATCCCAACGGCTAGTTCGAGTGATCCATGTAGAAATGATCTCGACCGTCGATGAGGATCAAGACATCTCTTGATCTCATCCGTCGATTTATTCACTTAAAATTTTATTTTATTTTATTTTATTTTTTAAATTTTTAAATTTTTTATTATTTTTTATTTATTTCATTTTTTTTTTAATTTTTTAATTTTTAAATTTTTTATTATTTTATTAATTTATTTCATTTTTTTTTTAATTTTTTAATTTTTTATTATTTTATTATTTTATTTCATTTTTTTTTTTTTAATTTTTAAATTTTTTATTATTTTATTATTTTATTTCATTTTTTAAATGGATCATCGAACTAAACCTTTGGAAACATCACCTAGGACCTAGGACTTAGGACTCACGAGGGGATTTAAAACATTTTTCGACCCTCAAGACACATTACATCATGACTTTTACAACTTACATCTCAAGGGAGAAAACCCACTTAACACAGACCCTCATAAATCACCCAGTTCTGCGACACAACTATAATCTAGCAGATTAACACACTAGGATTCTCCTAAAGTTCTAATGACAAAATCCATCCCGGCTTTGGGGTCAGGTTTGAAGGAAAACTCTGCCGATCCATGGATCGGTGAGACGAAAAACCTTCCGGGACATAGATTATCATAGAAAGTTAGGTCCACCTAGGCAATTTTACATACATGACTCTGATCTGCTTAGATTATTTACAATTCATACATGCAGACTGGGTTTACAATTGAAATGATCAAGCTGCTGATGACTGTAGGCTGGCACGGACACGTCGTTCAGGTGCTACCCCTTTCTGACAAAGAAAAAGAAGGGGGTGTACTGCATGGGTAGTTGACCAGTAGAGGTCAACAGGATCGACTCGTTGGTAGTATATCTTGATTCTCAATTGATAGTGTCTCAGTTAAATAACATTTATCGGGTTAGAGATCCATTATTATATCGCCAATATTTAAGGGTGAGGTTGTTGCAAAGATCATTTATTTACATTAATTATTTGCACATTCCAAGATCTCAAAATTGGTTAGCCGATTCTATCGCTAATCAAGCATTAGACTGGCATATCAATCATTCATCATCATAAAATCATGCATCAAAAAGTCAAACTATATATATATATATATATCGCAAAGCGTCTCGAGTGTACATATGTGTGTCCAAAAATATACAAAATTGGGACTCAAATGCCCATAATCATGTCAGGCATATCTAATGCCTCGGCTCTGGATGAGCAGCTAAATAAGTAACTATAGCATTGGACACGCGCCGAAAGACGCGAACCCAGTCACGTGGCATCCCAACCACGTGACGCTGCATATCTGGAGGAAGGTCCTCTATCTTGACCATCGGTACTTGGCAGCTCAGTCTCGCCAAGTGTCGCTGGACGTTGTTGAGGGTCCTTTCCGCATCCGCAGCCGCCTCTTCGGCTCCTCGGCCACGCCGTCCATGCCGCGGGAATCCATTTGGTCGCACGGGCCCAATGTCTGGAACATGATCATCATATTAGTCATTTGAATCTCATCAAAAAATATTTTTCAAAATTTATCATTATATTTGAAAAATTCAAAAAAAATTATATAATAAAAATCAAAAATCTTACCAATCTCGCCCCATGCTGCATCCGGTGGTAACACTAGATCAGGATCTCCTTGGAAATCCGGCCCAGCATAGGGGTAGTCATCTATGGCGATGATCTGTTGCTCCCACCAAGCAAAAAAGTCATCGTCGAATGCATTCCTAGGCACTTCCCCACCCCCCAGACGTTTCATCAAGTCAGCCCACTGGCCCATGCGTGGATCACGTGGACTACTGATGGAAACTGCTACCCTGGGGCGGAGTGCGGGAACCTTCTCGAAGAAGAAAGTGCATAAAATGGTTCCGTACCCAAAGTTCTTGGTCTGTCCCCTCCTGATAGAAGCAAGCTGTTCCTTCATGTTGGCAAGTAGAGGAGTACACCAGTCAAACACCGTGGTGAGACAGTCCACTGCTACGCTCATGTTTACTCATGATGCCTGATGTAGTGAGGATGATCCGTTCACTTGAGCTATGGTGAACAAGATTATCCGCAGTGACAAACTCGCCACGTGTGGGATAGAGATCTGGCTCCCGACCTTCCGATGACCTGGGCAGTAAATTTGAACATAGTCGTCTACACTGAGAATATTCCGGGTCCTGCCCCGGGAGTGTACTACCTCTCCCCTTCGGGAAAGGCCCATGATGAAATATATATCTTCCACTTCTACCCTGAGTGGCATCTGATCAATCACAAAAGCTTCCTCCTCGACATCCCAATAATCAATGAGTCTCTCGAGCAGACGCACGTTTGCTTTCATATTTGGCAACTTGAAGAATTTTAACAATCCGCATCCCTGTAGGGCATCTAATAGCTCATCATTGTTCATAACTTCATTATCTACGGCTGAGTGCTCTCTTTCACGCCATGTGAGAGTCATCCTGGAAGAAAAAATCATTTTCATCCGTTAGTTTTGTGTATAAAATTTGTTTGCTGCGCACACACGGGTTCCCTTGTATACAGTCACGTGTAGGGCCATCGTATACGCGAGTTCTATACAGCCAACCCGCGTGTACGCCGCAGAGAAATTTTTTGCAAAAGTCTAACATTGAAACATTAATTAAACTTCCTAAAAACTATCACAATTAATTGCAAGACAAGTTTAGTGCTTACCTGGAAGTTTTCGGCAAGTTTGAATGGTTAAATAAGTCATGGGGAAGTTTGCTCCTTTTGCTCCACAATTTTTTCTCTCCAAGTCAAACGGTGAAAATGGTAAGTCCAAAATTTCTTTTTATAAGTTTTGAAAATGCAAATTTTTTTTCAAAATTTTATTTTGTTTGGTTTCATGTCACTTTTAACTTGGGAGCTTGGAATGTCGAGATTGGGTTGTTTTTCAGGACATTTTGGACATTTTTCGACGGTTCGAGACGGTTCCATGACTGCTGACTCGTCATGGCAGGTATCGTGTTCTCACTGGCATATAGGTTAGGGACACCATTTTTCCGTTGCATTATGTATACTAGCCTCCATTTGACCGATACATCTGCCGTAGGGTCGACCCCATCATGTTATGGTTCGTAAGCCATTTTCACTCGCCGATTCTTTAAATCATGACATGATGGTAGAGCCATCCTTTTACATGGGCATCCTAGTTAGCACCTCACTGACATTTGTTGCCCATGCTGCTTCGTTTTGAGTAGGCTCGGGAGTCCTCTGTAGTCCCGCCATGACTTATGCGTTGAAGACTCATTCTTCTTTGCTTCTTCGTTTCGTTCTGGCCTTATACCCTAGAGGCTCCTATGTGTGTTGAAGGCTCCTATGTGTGTTGAGTTGTACTTCTGCATTGCATGTTGACCATTTGCACCTTTTGGCCTATAGTCGGCTTCACTTGGACTCGTGTTTAAGCCAACTTTTGACCATGACGTCTGCAAAATCAACCTTGCATACCCTTGACTTCTGCAGCTTGACATACCCAGATCCGTGGAAGGAACTTACCTCTGAGTGTCACCGACCAGTTTTTCACCTCCCTGCATTGAGCATAGGAACGTTCCTTTCCCAGGAACTAGATCATTTGTTTCACCGACACTCGTTCTTTCCACTGTACCATAGCATTCTTTTATTCTTTTTCCGGCTTATCAGAAAAAGACAAAAAAAAATTAAATATTCCAAAAAAGAGCGGGAACAGGGACATTATTTCCATTTATTGTTGGTAGCTAGAGTCAGTCGTGTCGCCCTTGAACAAAGCACTCAAAACAAAGTCTCCTCCGCATGGGTGGGATTTAGTTTGACTTAGGTATGCCATAACCTTGTTATTGAGTCAGTGCTCCCCCGATTGGTTATCTCTTCCAATCATATGGAGGGTTCGTTCGTGCCTCCTGCAAGATGAACTTATACAGATTCATCATATGCTGCCACATAGTCACATTGAGTCGTGCTTTTGTTCAAGGGAAGTTAGCCTGAGTCGGCCTTTTTGCGGTGTCTCTTGACTCATTTTTCAGTCGGCCATCCCTGGTTGTCAGTGTCATGTCTATCATCACATCAGTTATATTGGTCCTTTACTTGTGCCGGTTTGAGAAGGTCCCCATTGACTTCTTGCTGGCGGGTCTTGTCCTTATCGACGACGACACCTTGCTCTGAGGACAGGCCTAGAGCTGCACCCTGGCCCTATTTTCATTATTGATAGGTCACCTTGTGCTCAGCATCGATCAGTATCATGGGTCTTTGACTGAGTGGTTTCCCTTGTGTTCGACATCAGCATACATTATCACACATTGGGATTCGTGCAGTACCTTGGTTTCCATTTGACCCTATTGGTGGATACCTCGCCTCTGTGTCAGCTTTCATTATTGGTTGGTTCAGAGGGTTTCTGCCGTGCGCTAGCCACATCTTGTGTACGCCAGAAACGTACTTTGGTTGGGTTACTACATCTTTTTCGTCTGATTCCTTCCACATTATTGGCCTACGGGTTACACTCGCGCTAGATTGATGAAGGATGCCTTAATGCCTTCCTTCTAGCGGATCTTTCCCTATCGACTCCGACTCATTGCTCTGGGGCAAAGATCTAGAGTCCATTTGGCAGTACCTTGGGGTTTGCAGTCATTAGTGGCAGATTCCTCGCTATCAAGAGTGGGAAACCATCATTGTCTCCTGATTGATAGATTCTTACAAGTGTTCGACTTCAGCTCATCTATTCACACTTGTTAGATTGTACTGGGTACCTTGACGCTCATTATCATTATCGGTGAGTAGTCTCGCGTTTGTTAACGGTATACATCAATGACCGGTAATCAAACGATTTCTCACATGGTCGACTTCAGATCATTTATTCCCATGATGTAGAAATGTACCATGGCGGTCGGTGAAGACCTCAGGTTGTATCAGCATTCATTGGTTCACTTGACAGTTGCTCCTGTTACTGCTAGTTGATACCACTCCACCTTATATGTTGCAGTCAGTCATGGCGACATTCTATATGCTGGCACCTGAGTTTGCAGTGTAGTACCATCCTATTCCATCATGTTCAGTTGGTACCTTATGGGATCAGTATTTGATTTCAGTGATCCGTTGCATCTTTCAGCATCATTCACAGTCTTATATGTGGTATTCAGACATGTACTTACTCATTATGATCAGATGATCCATTATGTATTTTCCAGTCATTTATACTTGTATACTTAGTGGATCCACTTGTACTTGATATGCGGACATGCTTTACTTTTCCTGAGCATGGGTATGCCTGCCTCAGACAGTGTTTCTTTCTGATCTCCTTTCGGTGGCTTGGCAAGCTGAATTCTGGTGAAGTCCTCCTCGGTTTTTCGGCAGAGTTCCTTTCCTTGTACTTACTTAATATATTTCGGCCATCATGTTCCCCTTCTGACCTCATACATTAGGGGGCATCTGTTATAGCTCCAAATCTCACTCTTATGGTTTGTGATGCTGCACTTATGGCCTAGGGCAACCCCTCCTTCCAGACCTGGTCCAAAAATTTAAAAAACAGTGTTTTATTCCCTATACGCGACATTGCCCTGAGTTAAACGCGTGTACACGCGGGTCTGTCATACCCAACCCGCGTGTATCTATTAAAACACTTAAAAAAATAATAAATTCCTCTTTTTCGGGCGGAGATCGCGGGTTTTACCTGCTGGATCACCTGTTAGTGCCCGTGGCCCAACTGTTCCCAACCAACTCCTAACTAAAAAACTACTTTGGAGAGGGTATAAAAAGACATCAAAGGGAAGGCCAAGGGGAGAGAGAGGAGAGCAAGATTATTATGCTGAGATTTTTCCCTTAGACCAGATCTGAAGTCCTTGGTGCTTTCTGCACTTCCCCATTTTGCATAGGAAACCCTTGTTTCCATGTGTATTGGTGATCATTCATCCTTGATATCATCATTGAGTAAGACTTGGAAGGAGCTCTTGTTGGAGGCTTGAGGCTGGAACGAATCTGGGAGGAAGCTTTGCTTGGAGCCTGCTGAAGGTGTTCAGGTGATATCTTTCCGTTATATATACTTTATTTGCCTTTATATATAAAGAAACACGTCTTTGTTCCTGAAATAATCTTTCTTTATGCTTATGAGATTCTTGTTTTGAATTCTTATGCAAGTGGTTACTTAAAGATTTTTATAACTAACTTTATAGCATAAAGATGGTTTATATATAAGTATTTGTACATGTACTATTGTGTTCTTTGATTTGTTTGTCTTGCAGGTCAAAGGAAGAAGAAGGGAACTCCAAGAAGGGTTTGGACCCTAAAGGCCTTCTCGAACGTAGGACCTTAGGTACGTACCCTAAACATTAGAATTTGCTTAAAAGTAAAAATGATGGCTGTATGTGTGTTTCTTTGAATAAGCAATTTTCAGTCTGGTAGAGTCTTAGCCCAAAGGACCCTAGGGGTACTTTCCCTTCAACCACTAACAAGGCTTGAAGCCTTCCTACTTATGCCCCATGAGGACTCCCAATATCCCTCCTTAACTTTAGGGGCTTGGCTACTCAAACTGCAGTTAATCAACCACTTCACAAAATCTGCTCGGCTGCCCCTTGAAATCATCTTTGGTGGGTTGTTGAACTTTGAGCTGATGGTGGAGAACTCGAGGAAGGGGTCATTTAGTGCAGGAGACACCCTTCCTACAAATCCTCAGCTTTGTTTCCTGGTATTTGGCTGTCAACTAGCTCATAAATGCTTGACCTTGGTCCAAAAGATGTCCAAAAATCTGCAATAAGCACGTATTAGACTTTGTGGTCAAGTGACTATTCTCATTTGTTCAATTAACATAAATATATTCAAAAGCATGCATAAAACTATGAAGAATGGTGGATTAATCGAGAATAATAGGAAAAATGAGGCCAATAAGTTACCCATTTTTGGGGCTCATCAATCGCTGCTTTAAGAAAGCAACTAAAATTACCAGCTTCACGACACCCACAGACAACTAAGGTTATACAACAAAGAACTGAAGAAGAGTTGATGGATTTAGTTCTAAAACTTAATGAGCAGCTAAAGGAGACTAAACAAGAATTAGAGAAATCATTGTAGAACAAGCAGGGAGAGTTGACCTCTCAGCCTCCCAATATGATTCCAATAATTTCCACTGCAGTCCCTTCAACCCTTGGAACAACTCTGGCACCTAATGTTCCAGTGGTCACAGCAGAGGCAGTAATAGCAACAACAACAGTAGGTATAGCACAAGCAGGAATTTCAGGTCTTAGCCCAGATGAATTAATAAAATCAATGGAGGAATTGAAGCTCCAAGTTACAGAGCTGCAAAAGGTAAAAGAGAAATTTGCTACCTTGGAGCAAAAATATGATCTTTCAAAAATAAATTTTGCAGAGAAAGTGAGGGAAAATAAAAGATTAGAACAAAAAGTGAAATCATCAGAAAAGGATCTCACATTTGATAGACCTTTGGCAAAAATTAGAAAAATCCTTTGAGCCAACATCACTCAGTCACTAAATGATGTTTGGTCATCTATCCAAATAATTTTTGAATAGATGGAGTTGATAAAACTAGCCCTATAGCAAGTCAAGAGAACAAAGGAAGAATTAGGAAGGATTCCTGAAGAGGCTACTAGACTGATTAATTTTTTGAATACTAAGAATAAATATGAGCTTGAAGAATTAGGCATTAGAGACAGAATAGGGACTATTTTGGAAATTAAGAAAGTTTTGACTAAAAATTCCTTGCTGCAGAATTTGGAAAGGAGATGCCTAAATATGCAGGAAGAAATTGATGACTTTATGAAGAAGTTCGGTATATTGCAGAGTAAGGGAATTCCCAGTCCTTTAGTTATCAATAACAAGCTGATGACACAGTTAGATTATGTTAATAAGTTGGATAAATATGCAGATAACCAGGCCATCTCATCCTCCAGTACAGATAAAGCAACGCCTACAGGTAGAGTTCTTTTTGATAATCTTGAGAACCTATTCTATGTCGAGCATGGGATTAAACACCTCTTCCAAGTTCAGCCTGATTTTTTTAGATATACTGAGGCTGATGAAATCCTTAGAAAACTTCAAAGGACCAGAATACCTTAGGAAAACTGGTGGGCAGAAATGATAGAAATTTTGTGATTTACCTTTGGTCAAAAGGTAAGTTTCCATTTTTTACCAGAGTCAATGATGGTAACCAAAGGTAAACAAGGATTAAACAAGTCAAAGAGTATCCAAATAGGTCAAAGAGTATCAGAGCAGGTAAAGAGTATCAGTGAAAACAGGGCAACTAGCAAAGAATTACAAAGAAGACAATAGCATGCCCAATCATAGGGCCTGCCTCTAGCACATTCAAAAGAATAGGAACATCAAGACATCATTTTGCCTTTTCTTCTATCTATGAGACCATCTATCTCTATTTTTGATGTAACTAGTTGAGAATCATCCTAAAATATATCTCACTTTGTTATGAGATATTTTTGTAAAGTTTTTTGTATAAATACTCCCTCAATTGGAGTATTGAGGGTGGATTCTTAGACATTGCTGTAAAACTGATTACTTTGGAATAAAGTGCTGTTGGACAAATTTTGTATGGCTAGCTAGATGAAGAATTAATGCAAAGGACTTTTCACAGGATTTATGTGTCAAACATCGGACCAATAAGTATTCTATATCTCATGTGTTAACGTTTTCTAGTTTATTATATCAACGATTTTCCATATCTGAATAGTAAAACGAAAAAGAATAATTCAGAAAGTGCTTAAGTGCAATCTATTTTCAATCATTTTTATTCTTAATGTTTTCCATTGAACTAACATAAGCAGTGAATTCTTAATTGCTCCTGTTTTCTTGTTTACTCATATATGATTATTTAGTAAAGAATTATTAATTTCTCTTTATTGGTAATCATCCAAGTTCCCTTTTCTTAAAACATGATGAAGGATTCTTAATTGCCCTTCATCCATTTTGAGTCCATTCCATTTTTCCAAGTCTTTATTTGTTCCCTGTTTAGCTATCTTTCCTTGTGAAACCATCCTTTGTTGAGAAACCAAATCCAGTTGAGCCATCTTCTTTGACTCCATTAGCTCAATGGCCTAAACTATTCAGTCCTACCCCTCTACTATTGAATTTCACCACCAAACACAATCAAAACCCCCAAACTTTCATAACTAGCCTAATATCTTTCAAAACAAAGCCAAAACTTAAGGAGAGAGTGCTATCTGGGTACAGATTGTCTAGATTCTGTACCTAAAAGTTGGTTTGTGGTTACCTCGGACCCCTTTCCTCTTCCTAACAACTTCAAGGAAAATTTGAGTGATAACATAGTGGCGACTCCACTGGGGAATGAATAGTTTTTTTGTTACTATTGTTTACTTTATAAACTACAAACGGAGTCTGAAGTTAGCCAGGTAGCCTTTGAATTGCTCTTGCTTTGCAATTGCATATTAAATGAATGTTGCTTCATTCTATCTCTAGTCTAGTTTATGGACTGAACATCTGGTTTCCAAACATTCAACCAGTTCCTCTTGTCAAATAAGTCTTTAAGAAAGTTCAAATCCCATATCTAAAACCTCTTAAAGAAACTATTGAAGTTGTGTTGTTAATTCCAATTAAAGAAAAACCAAAAATACACCTAAAAATCTGGCTTCAGAAAGGACTTGTTACACTAGAGCTAATCCTGATCCCAATCCACCACAAGTGTTTGAAAATCCTAATCTGATCCCCAGAATTCTTAGGAGACAGGAAAGCCAAGAAAGTTCTGCCAGTTCCAGACCCCCTTTCAGATCAAGATCCTGTCCTGTTAGGTGGATCTATCTTGAAGACGAACCCTTTGATGAACATTTTGAAAACTCTCTGTTTATGACATCTTCTGATTCAGAATTAATCGACATACTCCTAGATCCCTTGTTCATTGAAGATTTACAACTTGAAATTGTTAATTCACATCTTGATAGATATTTGCAGAACTCCATACAATTCGATCTTACCTCTGAAGGAACACCCAATCTTTCTGTGATCACTACTGCCTCTCCGAGTTCATCACCATTTCCTTAGACATCTCAAATTTAAACCACCCCTTCTACCTCTCCATCTACCACTCCAACACCTATCGTTGTCACAACTCTAGTTGTTGTTTCATCACTACCTGCTGCAATGGCAAACAAATATACTCCCTTGGTATTACCAGCCAACTTAGGGGTTATTCCCCAAGACTGCCAAAGTAAATCACTCCATTTTATGGTTTTGGCACCTACACTGCTCAACAACATACCAATAAAATGACTGATTACTTTGAAATATATGAAATAGATGCTGATGATGTAAGAATGAGAATATTTGTTCAAAGTCTAACTGGAGAAGTCAGAATTGGGTTTAGAGCTCTACCTGCAAACAATATAAATAGCCTAGAAAATCTTTATAGGCAATTCTTAAACAGATGGGAAAAAAAGAAAGATCCTCTCCAAATCTGATCAAAATATGAAAACCTGAAGAGAGGAACACAAGAAACTGTGCAAGACTACTG
Organism: Pinus tabuliformis; assembly: GCA_031772625.1. NCBI lineage: Eukaryota > Viridiplantae > Streptophyta > Pinopsida > Pinales > Pinaceae > Pinus > Pinus tabuliformis. Next base: position 67,153,821 of record CM062810.1, on the reverse strand, counting down.
CACTAGGTTCAATAATGTTTATAATGTTATTCCTCAAAACCTCAGACCTCTTCTTGATTTAGCATTAATCAAATTCCCTGATGGATTTGATTCTGACATGGCCTACCAGCTTAGGGAAAGAGCTCCTCGCACTTTAGAAGATATGTAAAGTATAGCTGTCAGTGTTGAAGCCAACCTGATATCTAAATGAGCAAAGGCCAGAAGTGAAAGGAGAATACCATTGAAAGAAGAACCCTCGGCTTTTGAATAGAAATTGGATGCTATAATTAAAGGGATGGATAGGCTAGGAGATAGAGTAGAAACAATAGAAAGTAAAGCCCCTTGGGATGGTCAGCCAACCAATACTGGGAGAAATCCAAATTTTAGGAAAAATCAAAACCAAAACACTGGAAAGACTGGTCCTGACCAAAACATTAGGCCCCCCTTCCAGGAAAATTATGCTGAAGCCTCAAATTCTGATGAACCAGTAGAAGATACTCAAATAAATTTAATGGGACTCAATAATGAACAATAAGTTTTCTTGACCCAAGAGGATCAAGAGGCTCACATTCTCAAACAATTCCAAACTCAGTCAGGTGAATCATTTGACTTCAGGGAGGGATATGACACAACCATTTATGAAGTCCACAAGCAATATAATCTGAGGAGCAGAAGAATTGATGTCCCTAAAACCAACAAACAGAAAGCTACAAAACAGCCTATCAAAGGTAAGACGAATACTACACCTGTATATATTCTTTCTAGATCAGATCCTAATTTAGCTAATCTAATAATTGAAGATGTGTCTGACAATCAATCAAATAACAGACAACTCTCCACTCCTCCTCCTCCCAAAGGAAATGTGGAAGAACCTCCAGAAGTTGATTTGGAAGCAACTTCAACTCATAACCCCACTCTTGAAAAGGAGAAAAGTACAGAACATACAGAAGACAAAGAGAATCCCACTGTTTGAAATACAAGAGCTCAGACCGAAAAATCTTTTAATCTGGAGATTGAAGTAGGCAAATTAAAAATAGTTGTTCCATTGTCAGAATTAGCTAAACATGATGTCTACAAAAGTTAAATTAATAGATCACTCAAAATCACTGGAAATGAAGACTCAATAGATGTTTTTGATGACCAACCAGAATTGATTTTTGGCCCTGAAGTAAATGGAAAACCCTTAGATGGAGGAATTCCTCCTTTCTATGCAAGTTTAAGCATACATGACAAAATAATTCATAATTCCATGTTTGATTCTGGGGCATCTCACAACTTAATGCCCAAGTCTGTAATGGAAAAACTAGACCTAGATATCACCAGGTCATATAAAGACCTATTTTATTTTGATTCAAGTCAGGTGAGATGTTTAGGATTAATAAAAGACTTGTGTGTTTCACTGGTTCAATACCCTGCAAAGACAATCTTAATGGATATAGTGGTAGCAGATATTCCACCAAAATATGGCATGTTATTGTCCAGATCCTGGGGTGCAAAGCTTCAGGGATCTCTTCAACTGGACATGTCATATGCTACTATCTCAGTTTTCGGCCAACCCAAGAAACTATACAGAGAAACTTTAATGAAATATGTAGTAAGTAGTAAGGAAAAACCCCAAAATTTCCCCATCTACTTTGTACACTCTAATATGGATTCATTCATTCTTTACAATGTTGAAACTAATCCTTCCAATGAATTAGAAGTCTTAGCAAAAAAACCAAAAGAAATTAAAAAAGAAAAATCTAGTGTTCAAATCCAGGAAATCTCCAAGAACAATGAAACATCAGACACCCAAGAGAAACCAGAAGAAAGTGAAAAACTAGATCTCACAGTTAAACAAATTCTTGACACTCTTGATACCAATTACGAACATGAAATTCTTTGGCATTTAGAATTTGATGGTTCAGTCAATAAATTAGGAGCAGGAGCAGGAGTGTGGGTGTAAAATCTTGAAAATGACCATGTTGAAGGCCATGCCTACAAGCTAGACTTTAAGTGCACCAATAATATCGAAGCGTATGATGTTCTCTTGCTTGGTCTTAAACTTGTTAAAATATTAGGAGCAATTAGAGTATCTGTCATAGGAGATTCTGATTTAATCATTCAATAGATCAAAGGGAATTATCTAACTAGTGATCCTAGATTAAGATACTACAGAGGAACAGTCATAGAGATTCTTAATACTTTTCTAGAAACTCAGTTTGCTAAAATCCCAAGAAAACATAACTTGCAAGCCCACAGTCTCGCAATGTTTGCCAGCACCTGCAAATCACCATTCTAACCTAATCATTAGTTTATAGCTGAGATTAGATGCAGACCAGCTATACCTGATAATGTAAAGAACTGGCAAGTGTTTGATAGTGATGAACAGATAAATAATTTCTTGACTTTCGATGAAGAATTTTCCAACAACCACATAGATGTAGATACTGTTAGCCTCCTATCTCAACAGGTGTTCATCTTTCATGATTGACATTTTTACATGCCAAATATGTCATACTTTGCATGCTGCAATTCTCCATATTTCCGAAAGAGGCCAGAGAAGAGGCCATGAAAGTGTGCCAGTCTAAATGCCACTGCTGTATTCCAATTTTGATGAGTTAACCATTTTTGAAGAATTTTTCAATTAAGGGAAGGCCAAACAGCTTAATCTTGGCCTCCCTAGGTTTCAATTTCTTGTTTTAGATTATAGAGAATCATTATCTGTCCAAACAGTTTAATCTTGGCAGATTTGTAGATAGGTAGAGAAACAAAGGAGCCCAACTGCTTAATCTGGGCCCTTGGAAGAAATAAGTGTAGATTTAGATAGGAAGATAGCAAAAAAGAAGAAAATGATAATCAGGGTCTGCAAGTCTAAGTGCACCCAAACCAAAAAGAAGAAAAAATGCTAGGTAAGTAGGCTGGGTAGGTAGTTTTGAGGTTGCAGAATGTTTAGTTGTGATCAATTTTGTGTTTCAAAGTGATATTGTACTTCAGATCACAAGTACAAGGCAGTTTTCATTTGGAGGAGCTCAAGCGAGGCATGTCTAACTCCCCCTTCTTCTTATTCCCCAAATCACTCACTAACTTCCCTGAAGAGGTCAAGATCTGCTTGATACCTCTTAGTTTCATCATTTTCCATACCATTTGCCTTGGTAAAGATCTGCTTTACTCAAGGAATGTTCATACTTCCTCTATGAATCATTTTCCCCCTTAATAGCCTAAGATTCACATACTTAGCGCTTTCTTATCACTTGTCATGTTAACTACTAATTTTACTATGTAGCTCCCTATCTATCTCCCCTTCCCCTACTAAAACTATGTTAATAACTCCCCTATGTACATATTCCCATCCCTTGGCACTATAGCCATATTTGTCAAAGTCCGGGAAATAGTAGTCCATCTGGGGCTCCTACTAACCCTTCTGTGTCCTAATCTGGAGTTAGTTTGACATCTGGTCACACTAATAACCATTTTTCCTAAGTCCTAACCCTACAATACTCATTTCCCGCCCTTATCCTAAGGTCACGCATATAAATATATTTCCCCCGCTTGTAAATAACCCAAAACCCACTTTCCTAAAGTCCCCCCCCCGCCGTATGAAAACACATAATAAAATATGCGTGGGCCCTGTTTTTTAACCATCCGCCGCTTTAATCATGCTGCCGACCGTCAGATCTGACACGCCCGAGATCTACGGTGGGTGGGTCTTGTCATGCCCCGACATGCCAAGGGTTAGCGCCCGAGAGATGGGCGATTTTCCCGTCGTACTCCCGCCACGCGTCGCCCTCCCGGCTATGGCAGAGCCCCCTCCTTCGAAACCGCCTGCGCACAAAAGCGGTGCGCCTAAAACCGGATACTGCCTTCCCCCCTCCTGTGTCAGCGCTACGTCATGATGATGTCATCATCCTGCATCACCTCCATGCCACCGTGTCCTTGCCACATCATTTCCATGTCATCATCTCCACCGTACCACCATGTCACCCGATCGTACTGCTGATGTCACCCTGCTGACATCACCCTGCCACATCACCACCGTACTGGGACCCACCGTTGACGTCATGATGACGTCATCACACAGAAAGGGCGCAAAGGCGAAAATCGCTGCACAGGAAGCCCAGAATCAAAATCTGAGGCAGTTTTTGATGCCGCTAATCGCGCATCGCTAAGGAAAAAGGGCCAAAATGGAAGCCCTCTCACTGCTCAGCTAGCAGCAGGCCCAAAAAATCGGAAATTGGACAAGATTTCTTCATGAAGGTTCATATTTAATCGACCAGCATAGATAGCATTCCAGAGGCCACGAAATACAATAGTTATTTTTGCCTGAAAGGACAGAAAATGGTGATTCGACAATTTCAAACATAGCAAGAGAGAGAAACAACCCGATTCAATTGCGAAAGAGTATCAGAGGAAAGATGAAGCGGCAAAGAGTATCAGTTCAGCAAAATCAAAGCAGGTGAACATTAAAGACCTCCATCAAAGTCAGCGAAGCAGTACTGGCCATTTAAAAGCTTATCTGGTCGGGATTAGTGCACATTAATGCCACCGAACAGCACTAGAGGTGGAGATAAAAGACAAAACACAGTTATTACAGAAACACTGCACTGAGCCACCAGGATAGATATTAACTCATTTTGATACAGCTGCCCCCAGCGCAGCTCAAGAGATATTTTTTGCATTTACTTCTGGAAAATACTAGATTAAAGAAATGATTTTCCATCAGACCTGTTTAGGTCGGCTGTAATAGATAGTTTCGGATAATTTTCCCTATAAAAACCCCCTAATTTATTGTTTAAAGGGTTGGTTGGTTGATTGTATAGCTCCAAGAGAGACTCGCTCTGTATACTTGATGTTTTACTTAATCAAAGACTGCTGAAAAGCTTGGAGGAATGACTGTCTACTCTGTGTTTAATGGTTTGAAGAATTGAATGTGGAATTCTTGTGCTGCAATATGACTCAATAAGTGCCTCTTACCTCTGTTTCAATTTCATATATGTTTTTATCATACCTGTATCACCATCTAAAATAGCAGAAAAAATGAATAGTTTAGACTTGGTTTAATTGCCCTCTATGCTCAATTTCTGCTGTTTCTTTATGTTTTCATCTGGATTAGTAATGAATATGAATTCCCTGTGGCTCATATTTCCCCTAATTCACTCATGTTTGACAGTTATCTTGGGATTCTTCACTGCTCCTAGATAGAGCTCATTCACCTTCCCTCTCAATTGCCTCTCGTTCCTTGGCCCTCATTCCATCCTTTTAAGCTTGAATCATTGTTTCATGTGCAGCTAACTTGCTCCATATTCCTTTCTTGTGACCAAGAAAACACACTAGCAGTCCTACTCCTCGACTCCACGCCCAATGGTTCTAAAACTTTCATGATATCCCTGCCTCTCTACTTGAAAGCATCATCCTTCCCACCAAAACTCAAACAAAACCCCTTGAACCCAATAACTAGCCTAAAATCATCATCAACAGAGCTAAATAATAAAGAGAGAGCCCTCTCTGATTACAGGTAGGCTAGGAACTACAGTCCAAAGATTGGTTTGTGGTTACCTTGGTCGTATCCCTTTAAGGAGCTTTAGGGACAACCTGAGTGATAACAGATACAGTTATTGAATTTGATTAAACAAAAGAGGTAGAAATAGAAATTTCAAAAGAAAGTACAATTCAAATGCTTCATCCCACAAAGTTCACCAAAAAGAAATGCAGGACCTTAAAAAAATGGATATTGATGAGATTATTGAAGGAGAATCAGAAGTCATTGATTTAAAGGACAATCATCTACCTAAAGGATTAACTCCTCTAGAAGACCTCTTTGATTCTAATGATATTCCAAAGAAACCAAAGATGGAACCTCTAAAAGTAGACATTGAAGAATATAACCTAGGGATGGAAGAAAATCTAAAAATGATAAAGCTATCCAAATCTTTGCCTCCTAACCAAAAATTAAAATATGTTGAACTAATGAGAGAATTCTAGGATGTCTTTGCCTAGAGCTATGAGGATTTGAAATCATATGACACCTCCATAATTCAGCATACAATACCTTTGAAAGAAAACCCAAAACCATTCAAACAAAAACTCAGAAGAATTAATCCTGTGTTGCTACCATTGATTGAAAAATAAATTAAACATATGTATGAAGTAGGGATAATTGCCCCTATTAGGTTTTCAGAGTGGGTGTCTAATTTAGTACCTACTAGGAAGAAAACTGGGGAAATTAGATTATGTGTTGATTTAAGAAATGTGAATAAGGTTTCTCTCAAGGATAATTACCCTTTACCTAAGATGGATCATATTTTGCAAAGGGTAGTAGGTTCTTCTAGAATTTCACTCTTAGATGGGTTCTTAGGATATAACCAGATTCTGGTTCATCCTGATGACTAGGAAAAAACTACTTTTACAACACCATGGGGCACTTTCATGTACATCAAAATGCCATTTGGACTTAAAAATGCAGGACCAACCTTCCAAAGAGAAATGGACATAGCATTTGCAAAAGAGATTCGTGATTTCCTTGTTATATATCTGGATGACTTAACTGTTTTTTCTAAATCAGATCTGCAACATTTGGACCATCTTAGACAAGTATTCCTAAAATGCAGAAAATATGGTATCTCTTTAAATCCAAAGAAGTCCTTGTTTGGTATAGAGGAAGGTAAACTCTTGGGCCATATCATTTCCAAAGATGGCATTCAAATTGATCATGCTAGAATAGAAGCCATTCTGCAGATACCTCATCCAAGAAATATCAAAGAACTTCAAGCTTTCTTAGGAAAGATTATTTTTTTGAGAAGATTCATATCTAACTTAGTTGAATTGATTAGATTACTTAATGATATGTTAAAAAAGGATTCAAGTATGAAATGGACAGTAGAAGTCAAACAAGCATTTGAAGAAATCAAAATGGCTCTAACTAGAACACCGATCCTAACCAGTCCACAATTTGATAGAGACTTCATCATATTTTCATTCGCATCAGAACACACTATAGCAGTTGTTTTATTACAAAAGGATGATCAAGGATGTGAGAAATCCATAGCATTTTTTAGTAAAATGCTCATAGATGCATCATTAAAATAAAAAATCATGTAGAAACAAGCTTTTGCACTTGTAAAAGCCATTAAAGACTTCAGAGTCTATATATTATACTCTCATGTGATAGCCTATGTACCAAATGCTGTTGTCAAAGACATCTTAACCCAGGATGGAATTGAGGGCAAAAGAGGTAAATGGATTGCTACCATATTAGAATATGATATTGAAATAAAACCTACAAAGCTAATAAAAGGACAGGGATTGGCCAAACTCATGACAGAAACAAATTATCAAGCCTTGGACATAAATGAACTGGATAACGAACAGGAGATGGCAACTCCACAAATCAGCCAGGCCTTCTTAGACTCACCTTGGTATGCTGATGTAATTTATGTGTTACTAAACCTGCAGGCTCCTCTAGGGTTATCCAGAACAAAGAAAAGGTTTTTAAAGATGAAAGCTTCAAAGTTTTGTATTTTAGATAATGCTCTTTTTTGGAAAAATCATGAAGGAATTTTATTGAATTGTTTACTAAAAGAAGAAGCTGACAAGGCTCTCCAAGAATTTCATGTAGGAGACTATGGTGGACACCTTTATTGGAAATCGACTGCAGACAAAATCCTAAGGGCTGGATTCTATTGGCTAGCCTTGTTCATTGACGTGAAGAAATTTGTCACTGCCTGCCATAAATGTCAAATTTTTGAAGGCAAGAGAAAATTGTCACCCCTACCCCTTAAACCAATTTCCACTGAAAAACCCTTCCAACAATGGGGCCTCGACTTCATTGGGGAAATCCATCCTCCCTCCTCTGGCCAACACAAATGGATTCTCACTGCCACAGACTATTTCACCAAATGGATAGAGGCCATCCCCTCCAGACAAGCCAATGACACAGTGATCATAGGATTCTTAGAAACCAACATATTGTCTAGATTTGGCTGTCCTGATAAAATCATAACTGACAATGCTGCTACCTTCAAATCAAAGAAAATGATCAGCTTCTGTAACAAGTACCACATTACCCTAGGCCATTCCACAGCCTATTACCCTCAAGGGAATGGACTGGCTGAGTCTTCCAACAAGAGCCTCATTAATATCATTAAAAAATTATTGGAGGAGAACAAGAAAAATTGGCACAAGAAACTGACAAATGCATTATGGGCAGATAGATTTACCACCAAAAAATCCATTGGTACTAGTCCTTATGAGTTAGTCTATGGCATGGAGGTTGTATTCCCTTCGTCATTAGGAATTCCTGTAATGAAATTACTCCAAGAAGCTTAGGTGGAACCTAATGACATTCAAAGGAGGATAAACCAGACCATCAATCTTCATCAGACTAGAGAAGAGCTGTACCAAAGATCCCAAGTGTTGCAGGAGAAGCTCAAGAAGATATTTGATAAAAGGACTAAGGTAGATGACTTCTACCTTGGAGACAAAGTGTTAAGATGGGATTCTAGGAGAGAGGATAAGGGGAAACATGGGAAGTTTGACTTCCTATGGAAAGGACCTTATATTATCTATGCCTTACAAGGAAACAATACATATTATCTGAAAAACTTGGATGGCACAGAAACAGAAGAAGGACTAGTCAATGGTCAGATGTTGAAACATTACTTGTTTCCTACTTATTAATGTATCATGATTGTTAACATGTACATACTATATCCTTTGTACTGTCACAATTTGATTGGATAGTAAATTGTTGGAGTTGAAGCACGAAGAGAAGGCCCCAAGCTTCAGAAGTGCCACTGTCATATATACAATAAAGCAACAAGCAGAAGAAGATTCCATAGTTCAGTCAAAATCATTCGGAGGCCATCTGACCTGCTGTACTTGACTTTGCACCAGGAAAAGTCATCCCCAAGTGGAGCCAATGTTATGCTCCTATACCAATAGGTGTCATATATCATGATTGACTTGATGATCTATGTAATATGTTCATACCTTTACTTGTTGCAAAGGTTTTCCATATTGTCAAAAAATCAAAAAATTAAAAAAAATGTAAAGAGGGTATTCCCTAAAAGAAAAATAAAAGGGTAACAAGAATAAGATGGTCAAAAAAAGTGAAAGAAAATGAACCCCACCAAAAGAAAGACCAAGGAAAGTGTGCAAGTCCAAATGCCACTACTTTTACTCATGTGCAATAAACAATTGTGTGCATCTTGTTAATTTATGCCATAATTGATGAACAGTGAAACAGCTTAAGCTTGGCTAGTTCATATTTGAATTTTATGTTTTAGGGATAGAGAATAAAAATCTGACTAAACTATTTAATCTTGGCAGATAAGTAGATAGGTAGAGTGAATAAAAGGAGCTCAACAGTTTAATCTGAGCCCTTGGATGTAATAAGGCTAGATTTAGATAGATATCTACATGTAAAAGAAAAGAAAAGTTTGATAAGGGTTTGCCAGTCTAAGTGCACCCAAATAAAGAAGAAAAAATGTTAGGTTAAAGTAGGTAGGGTAGGTAGATGATGTTGCAGAATTACATGTGATGAATAATGACTCTAAATGTGTTAATCTTTACTTTCATCACAAGTACAAGGCAGACATTACACTGAAAGCATTTCAAGCAAAGCAAGGTCAAATACTTAACTTCCCCCCTCATTTTTCCCTAAATTCTCACTAATTTCCCCTAAGTACTAAGGCATTTGCTAAATTAGAGGGGCTCAGAGCATTTCTCTGACTTCTGGAGGGACCAGACCCTCAGCCCAATAGTTTATAAAGCCTAAAGTACTTAAAACTATTCATAAGATCACTCATTCACCTTCATAATTCTTTTCCTAAGTAAAATCCTATTTTACTTAGGAAAATTGCAAATATTTCTCATATAAACCCTTTTTCACCCTAAGCCTAAGTTTAACTACACATGTCAAATGTTTTTATACTTAGCACTTTTCGTTTTATTTTCATATTAACTTTTAACTTGTATTGTATAAATCCCTTACAATGTTTTTCCTTTCCCATATTATTTAATATATTAAATAATCCTGAAATATTATATATCCCGCCCCCGGTTGAATACAACCATAATCAGTGTTTAAAGAGGATTAATGAGTTAATCCATAATTCATTAAGAACCTTAATCCCCCGCCACACAAAACGGGATTAATTAACCCTCACGGTTAATTAATAACCTTACCAGCCAATCCCGCCGCTCCTGATATGATTAAATCAATTCTTAATTTATTGGGCCCACCTTTTTTAAAACCCAGCATATCACTTCCTGCGTCAGCTGTCCGATCAGGTCCTCAAGATCTGACGGCTATTATCAATATCACACGACCCTTTGTGACTGCACGTTAGCATGCGATCACAAAAGCAGTTTTCTCCTAGCACCTCCGCCACGTGTCAAATGTTCTATGGAATCGTTGGCTCAAGGTTGATTACCGCCCTTCCCCAAAAGCAGTGTGATATGAAACTGCTTACCGCCCTTCCGCATACGACAAAACATCACATCTTTTGTCGATGATGCCGCTTGCCCAAAATCCAAAATACTGCCAACCTTTGACTTTGTAAATAAAACAAACAAGTAATTTTGGCTGCTTTATATTGTAAACCTACGCACCCATGCAAAAGAATGTCGAGGTCAACCAGTTCTAGCTTCCAGTCACCAACCTACTTTGGAATCTTGCAGCCGACGCAACCAGAACCCTCCAGCCGCGCCCAACACCTGCATTTCACTACTCATTTCCCAAAAGAGGTATTTATCAAAATCCCAGCTAAACCCTACAAATACTTCTTTTCCATTGATAATTGACGAAAAATCCTAAAATTCATAGTAATTCAATCAATATTTTCGTCATTTAAAGACTCCTATAATCTCTGTGTTGCCCATTTCACATACAAAATCACAGTTTCCATCTGAATCCACAAGAACCAGACATGGAAACCCCTTTGGCTTTGAATGTTGCACCCCTAAATGCTCCCCACCAAGATTTAGACTATCTGCCTTTGGCTGATAAGGACTTCCAGATAAAAGACCTTACCACTGACAGAAATCACCTGAGAGTATTTTGCCAAAGCAGAGATGACTACCTGAATGGCTCTGATATCCTAGGACTGTGGGAATCCAACCTTCCTATGTATTTTCTACCCACAGTTCATGTTTTCCCAGAAATAATTCATCATTGCCATGCCAATTATGACCCTAATCGCCAAGCAGTCATGTCCCCGAGCCAAACAGTCCTTTTTCCAATAACTGTCGAGTCAATTAACGAAATGTTACAATTTCATTCCAGTCAAGCCCTGACTCCCCTCTCCATGGGAGATTTACTTGAGAAATCAACTAAATTGTCCCAACATGAACTCAATCGCCTCTGTCAAACTTTCATGTCACCAAAACATCAGCCTGATGGCCCACCCCCTTATCTGCAAACTTTCTTCATAGATATGGGAAAACTCATAGTGGATATGATATCATTAGTAATGGGTTTCAATACTAGTGAATTTTTTGATGAGTTGACCCTAGTATTGTTGTCAATTTTTACTCCTGGATAGCCCCTTGCTGTCAAGTATGACTATGCCTCCTACATTGCTTATAAGATTGATGACTAGTTCATGAGACTGGAAAATGAAAGAGTTTTCAAGTATACTGCCTTTATATACCATCTCATGCTCTATTATCAGTCAGACAATTTCCCATTCCCTGTCCTGAAACTTGACACCAGAGGAAATTGAAGGTCTGTAATCTTTTGGTCTGCAGTCTTCCATGATTCCTTTGAAATCCCTTACTCCTATAATGAATTCATTGATCTATTTGTTCATCCAGCAACCACCTTATTGATAGGGGTTTCCCCTCCCAAGATCAGTGGTGACATTAAAAAGACCCTTCAACTTTCCAAGCAGTACAAAGTGGGTGACTAGTATCTATACCAAAACTTCACAGAATTCAGGATATATGGTTGTGAGCTTGCACCCTTCAAGTTACCAAAGTATGTTCCAATGCGATTGTTTGCATTGGAATACTATAGGCAGATGTGTAATTCAGATTTGATCCATTTTACCAAAGCCAAAAAGAAAGCACAACTCAGGATTAAACATCAAATAGGCCCTTTCGTTTGCAATAGTAGAGAAGCAGGGGATGCAGGAAAGAGAATTCTAGAAAACTACCTTAGATTACAAAAAAATTTTGGTTGGGCTCCATATGACCCTCATGGGTTTATCTATGATAGAAGAATGAAGAATAGGTTGTCTCCCTATATGCATCATAGAATCCCAGAAATTGAAAAGTTTGCCAACATGGGTGAATGGAGAGAGGGGACCTTAGAAGCTACTGATAGTGAATAGGTGAACATAGAAAATGTAATGAGAGATCTTGAAAAGACTCTTGACTTAGATTCTTTTGGGGAGGTACATTATGATAGTTCCCAGAGATCAACATTAGGAATAAGTGCCTCAGCAGCTGGGATCTCTGAAAGGCACTCACAGTAGACCAATACACTAGCCATAGGGACCTCCAAGGGTAAAGAAACAGAGACAAGTACACAGGCTACTGAATAGTCTATAATGTCTAAACAACCTAAAACATCCAAAGAGTAGGCCAACATCCAAATTCCTCCAACTCAAGTCAATGTGGTAGAACCACCCATCTTGCAAACTCCTCTGAATGAGGAGAGGACTAAAAAGAGAGATATGGAATTAGCTACCCCTACCAGTGGACCCTCTGAACAACTCGGTGCTAAAAGGCACAGGCTAAATACTCTTTTAGAAGAAGAATTCTATGAAGAAAATACTGATAGCCAAAGAAAAGAAGGTGTTGATAGTCATCAGACTTTAATAGCAGGAGGGACACCTTCTGGCTCACAAAGACATGAATTGGAAAGACAACAGAGTGCAGAGGTATCATCCTTCAGGCCTCTAGGAAAAGAAAATCTAGATATCAAGAAAAAATTCAAAGAAATTAAAGTCAGAAATGAGCCATTAAGGATCCAAGTTTACAATCAATATTTGAAAATGGTTCCCCCAAACCAGAACAGGTTGATGTTAGCCTATGACATCAAAGAAGGGAAAATGATAATGAGTTTTTTCAAGCCCAAGGTACAACAGCCTCAATCAGCTGCAGATTACCTCAAAACTAACTTCGAGGTCATGGCAAAAGACATCCATCCCCTAGACCATATTGAATTACACAAACAGATAGGGGAAATGGTCTATTCTACACTGACGAGCAAGGCCATGATGGCCCAAAGACTGGAAAATTCTCTAAACAATACAACTGCCCAACTACAACTTGAGAAAACCTCTTCACAGTCTTAAGACAACAGGATTAAATCTTAGAAGAATTGATCATTGGGTTGGGCCATGATCCTAAAGATGTGAAGGCTGCAGAATCCTTAATTAAAAAGAAGGATGAAGACATCGCTGCTTTAAGAAAGCAACTGAAATTACCACCTTCATGGCAACCACAGATAGCTGAGGTTATACAACAAAGAACTGAAGAAGAGCTGATGGATTTAGTTCTGAAACTTAATGAGCAGCTAAATGAGACTGAACAAGAATTAGAGTAATCAATGAAGAACAAGCAGGGAGATTCGACATCTCAGCCTCCCAATATGATTCCAGTAGTTTCTATTACAGTCCCTTCAACCCTTGGAACAACTCTGGTACCTAATGTTCCAGTGGTCACAACAGAGGCAGTAATAGCAACAATAATAGTAGGTACAACATAAGCAGAAATTTCGGGTTTTAGCCCAGATGAATTAATAAAATCAATGGAGGAATTGAAGCTCCAAGTTACAGAGCTACAAAAGGTAAAAGAGCAATTTGCTACCTTGGAGCAAAAGTATGATCTTTCAAAAATCAATTTTGCAGAGAAAGTGAGGGAAAACAAAGGATTAGAACAAAAAGTGAAATCATTAGAAAAGGATCTCACATTTGATAGACCTTTGGCAGAAATTAGAAAAATCCTTTGGGCCAGCAACACTTAGTCAATAAATGATGTTTGACCATCTATCCAAATAATTTTTGAACAGATGGAGTTGATAAAACTAGCCCTAGAAGAAGTTAAGGGAACAAAGGAAGAATTAGGAAGGATGCTTGAAGAGGCTACCAGACTAATTAATTTTTTGAATACTAAGAACAAATATGAGCTTGAAGAATTAGGCATTAGAGACAGAACAGGGACTATTTTGGAAATTAAGAAAGTTTTCACTAAAAATTCCTTGATGCAGAATTTGGAAAGGAGATGCCTAAATATGCAGGAAGAAATTGATGACTTTATGAGGGAGTTCGGTATATTGCAGAGTAAGGGAATTCCCAGTCCTTTAGTTATCAATGACAAGCTGATGACACAGTTAGATTATGTTAATAAGTTGGATAAATATGTAGATAACCAGGCCAGCTCATCCTCTAGTACAGCTAAAGCAATACCTACAGGCAGAGTTCTTTTTGATAATCTTGAGAACCTATTCTATGTGGAGCACGAGATAAAACACCTATTCCAAGTTCAACCTGATTTTTTCAGATATACCGAGGCTGATGAAATCCTTAGAAAACTTCAAAGGACCAGAATACCTCAGGAAAACTGGTGGGCAGAAATGATAGAAATTTTGTGATTTACCTTTGGTAAAAAGGTAAGTTTCCATTTTTTACCAGAGTCAATGATGGTAACCAAAGGTAAACAAGGATTAAACTGGTCAAAGAGTATTAGAATAGGTCAAAGAGTATCAGAGCAGGTAAAGAGTATCAGTGAAAACAGGGCAGCTAGCACAGAATTACAAAGAAGATAGCAGCATGCCCAATCATAGGGCCTGCCTCCAACACATTCACAAGAATAGGAACAACATGACATCATTTTTCCTTTTCTTCTATCTATGAGACCATCTGTCTTTATTTTTCATGTAAATAATTGAGAATCATCCTAAAATATATCTCACTTTGTTATGAGATATTTTTTGTAAAGTTTTTTGTATAAATACTCCCTCAATTGGAGTATTGAGGGTGGATTCTAAGACATTGCTGTAACATTGAGTTACTTGTAATAAAGTGCTGTTGGAAAAATTTTGTATGGCTAGCTGGATGAAGAATTATTGCAAAGGACTTTTCACAAGATTTATGTGTCAAACACCGGACCAATAAGTATTCTATATCTCATGCGTTAACGTTTTCTGGTTTATTATATCAACTATATTACATATCTGAATAGTAAAATGAAAAATAATAATTCAGAAAGTGCTTAAGTGCAATTTGTTTTGAATCGTTTTTATTCTTAATGTTTTCCTCTGAACTAGCATAAGTAGTGAATTCTTAATTGCTCCTATTTCCTAGTTTACTCATATATGATTATTTAGTAAAGAATTATTAATTTCTCTTTATTGGTAATCATCTAAGTTCCCTTTTCTTAAAACATGATGAAGGATTCTTAATTTCCCTTCATCCATTTTGAGTCCATTCTATTTTTCCAAGTCTTTATTTGTTCCCTGTTTAGCTATCTTGCCTTGTGAAACCATCCTTTGTTGAGAAACCAAATCCAGTTGAGCCATCTTCTTTGACTCCATTAGCCCAATGGCCTAAACTATTCAGTCCCACCCCTCTGCTATTGAATTTCACCACCAAACACAATAAAAACCCCGAAACTTTCATAACTAGCCTAATATCTTTCAAAACAATGATAAACTTAAAGAGAGAGTGCTCTTTGGGTACATATTGGCTAGATTCTGTACCTAAAAGTTGGTTTGTGGTTACCTCAGACCCCTTTCCTCTTCCCAACAACTTTAAGGAAAATCTGAGTGATAACAAAGTCAATGGTGGAGGAAATGTATAGGGAATTTAGGAAACATAAAGATGAAGATTAATCAAGCTCCAAACAATACAAAGGAGTAGAAGAATATCTTCTCCATGACAACTCTAAGGGAAAAGGGAAAGATGAAAAATTCCTCACGCCTCTTAATAGCCCTGAAAGTAAAAAGAAAACATCTTTGATTCAATTAGATGTTAAATTTGATTTACCAATATATGATGGATAGTTGAATGCAGAGAAGCTGGGTAATTGGATCAGACAAATTGATGTTTATTGTAGAGTGCAAAGCATTGACTCAAACAAAAGTAAGATTTAGTTGGCCAGCCTATGCCTTGGAGGAACTGCCTTGGTATGGTGGGAAGGTCAAACACAAGCTGAGATGAGGAAGCATGGTAATATTCTTTCTGTCTGGAGAGAATTTGTTTTTGCAATAAAAAAGTAGTCCTATGCACTAGATTACATGTAGCAAGCCATGATGAGCTGGCAAAATCTTCGCCAATTGAAAGGGCAAAGTGTATAAGGTTACAACCAAGAATTTAGTAAAAGAGCTTTTATTCTAGGAATTTCATTAGACTCACCTGAGACTTTATTGAAGTACATAGATGGTCTACACAAGTACATGAGGCACACTATCCTCATGTTTAATCCCACTAGTATAGATGGGGTGTTCGTTTAGGCTACACATTTAGAAGCTAGAGGTAAGAATGGGAACCCAGAAGTTGGGGGATCATCCCAACACACTGTAAGAAAAAATAAGGAGAAACGAAAATAGAAATGGAAAGAGAGGAAGACAAACACTGTACAGAAAAGCAAGTCTTCATGCACTCACTGTAAGAAGGATGGGCATAATGATGAGCACTGTTGGATTCTACATCCAAAGCTGAGACCTAAGAAGTTCGAGGCCAAGAAGAAGAAGATTGCTGCAGCTATTTAGAAAGATTTGGGGTTAGACTCAAGAGATGAAACAACCATTGTAGCCACATGTATAAAAGGTTGTCCTCTTTAGAGAATGCAAAAATCAAGAAGCAGGTGTAGGATTTGATCAAGAAGGGGTTCATCAGACCTAGCACATCAACATGTGGGTCTCTAATCGTTTTGGTAAAAAAGAAAGATGACTCGTGGAGAATGTGCGTTGCTTATCGAGCACTGAATAAGATAACGATAAAAAATAGTTATCCCCTTCCTCGTATAGATGATCTATTAGATCAATTGAAAGACGATGTTTATTTTTCCAAGTTAGACTTGCATAGTGGATATTATCAGGTCAGAGTTGCAGAGCAAGATGCATGAAAGACTGCTTTCAAAATAAAGTCGGGAATGTATGAGTGGTTGGTTATGCCTTTTGGCTTAACTAATGCTCTTGCTACTTTCATGAGAGTAATGAATGATGTACTTAGACCTTTTCTTGATGATTTTGTTATTGTATATCTGAATGACATTCTTATATTTAGCAAAACATGGGAAGGAAATTTAAAGCATGTTAAGCAGATCCTAGATGTTTTGAAAAGAGAAAATCTTTATGTTAAACTCTCAAAATGTGAATTTGGCAAAACATCTTTGAATTATTTGGGACATATAGTAGGGGGTGGTGAATTGAAGATAGATCCCTCTAAGGTTGCAGTCATTGTAAACTGGCCTAAACCCAAATCTGCTATAGAAGCTAGAAGCTTATTAGGAGCAGCACAATATTGGAGAAAGTTCATTTCTAACTTTTCCTTAATTGAAGCTCCCTTACATGCTTTAACAGGATTGAACAAGGTGTTTCAGTGGGGAGGAAAACAGCAGAAAGCCTTCGACACCTTGAAAGAAAAGATTAGTATAGCACCACTACTAGCACTACCTGATCTTCAAAGACCATTTGAGATCCAAACGGATGCCAGTGACTATGCCCGAGGAGTAGTGTTGATAAAACATGATAAACCCATATGTTATCATTCTGAGACATTTAATTCTGTAGTAGTTAACTATCCCACATATGATAAAGAATTGTATGCATTAGGACAGAGTATGAAAAAGTGGAAACATCACCTAATGGGCAAAGAGACAGTTATACATACTAATCATCAACCATGTCAATATCTACACTCCCAAACTAAGTTGCAGCAATCAAGACACTATAGATGGATGGATTTTCTACAACAGTTTCATTTAGTCATCAGATATAAAAAGGGCATACACAATAAAGTTGTAGATATGTTATCTAGACCAATAATAAATGCATCTACTATACTTAAGCATAATTCAGTATTGCATGAGAGCTACATTGAATAATATGCTCAAGATATAGATTTTAAAGATGTATATGCAACTTTAAGTCAAGGCAAATGAGTAGAAGAACTGGATTATCATATTAAGGACCAACTCTTGTATCATTGTGGGAAGCTATGCATTCCACAAATTGAAAGAGTAAAGATAATTCAAGAAGCACACACTTCTCTAATATCAGGTCACTTTGGGGTAAGTAAAACAGTTGCACAGCTGCAAAGATTTTGTTATTGGCCAAAAATGGATGAGACAATTTCTAGATATGTAAGAGGGTGTACCATGTGTGCTAAAAGCAAGCCTAGCAATAGAAAACTATGCTTGTACACTCCACTACCAATTCCTTCTCATCCTTGGGAAAGTGTTTCCATGGAATTTGTTGGAGGACTGCCTAAATCTAGGAAAGGTCATGACTATTTATATGTTGTTGTGGATAGGTTCAGCAAAATGTGTATGTTGATACCTTGTAATAAGTAGATTGCAGCTGAACAAACTGCAAAGTTGTTCTTTCAACATGTATGGGTTCATTTTGGATTACCCACTTCCATTGTATTTGATCGAGATTCCCGATTTGTTGGGAAGTTTTGGTCAATTCTATGGGAACTAATGGACACCAAACTGAAGAAAAGCACAACCTTTCATCCACAGACAGATGGCCAGACAGAAGTGGTCAACAGGATAGAGATCCAGTTGCTCAAAGGCTATTGCAGCAAGCATCCCAAACTTTTCGATGAACATTTGTGTTATGTGTGGCATGCTTACAACTGAGCAAAACATTCTTCTACACAAAGATCTCCTTTTGAGACCTGTTTTGGTTTCACACCAAGGTCTCCCTTGGATTTTGTTTTTGGTAAAGAGATAGCAGTTGATGGACATAGTGATGTGGACAAGGTAACCAAGTTCGTTGAACAAATCCAAGAGATTAACTAGGTAGTACATGAACAACTGTGTTAGTGCCTAAATCTACCTTAGGTTGAGAAAGGTAGGATCTAGGGTAACATCAAACCATGCTTAACCTGGTAGCTAGCCCTACCAAGTCGGGAGAGGGATCTCTCCTTGTCAATCTCAGGAAAATATGATCAATAAGGTTTGAGATGACTGATGTATTGACTGATTTTAGGCTAGGTATATGTTCAAAAGATTTTTGATTGAATTTGATGATGTTTTGTTGGTTCAAATGTGAAAGGTAGATTTGGGTCTAGGGAATGAGACTCAGTTTTGCAGAGATCTTTATGGGGAAAGGTAGGCAAGTGGTTTGGTACTTCACATCGAGTGAGATGGAGAGCTTTTAGACAGGTAAGGAGTTGGAGAGGGCATGAAAAACTCAGGGATCCTCTTCAAATATCTGAAAACATAGATAACTAAACAAACCCTAGGTAGAGCACTGCACTTTCAATGTATTCTACCTTTTATCCTTGTTTGATTTAGTTATGATGAAATAAAGAGAGATAATGGCATACATAAAACACATATAAACTTGCAATTACAGAAGGAGACACAATAGAAAATCAAGATGCCACAAGAATCTCATAAAGTGCTACATACCCTGGTCAATTCCTTAGCCAAACCACTGAAATGAGTTATAATGAAGCTCCAAGCTTTCCCAAAAGTCCAACCCTTGCCAATGACTGAAAAATACAAGATATAGGCAACCAACAACTCATCCTAGCCTCTAGGGGTCGAGCTCATAAGTTTAGGAACTATTCCAACAAAATCTAAATTGAGAACTAAAAAGTAGGCAGTGGAACAACTTGCCTCTAAAAACTAGGAAACTGATTCATTCAGTTGCAAACTACATTTTGATGGATGAATCCACCTGTATAAGTGAAATTTAGCATAATTACATCAAAATACTTCAAGTCACATTAAATTACATCACGATTTTGACTATTAGAAAGAAAAAAGTCAAACTGTGAAGAAACTAGGCGAAAAACAGAGTTTTTTGGCCAAAATGAGCAAATTTCCCCCTATGCGTTGCGCTGATTTCCCTATCCATAGTGCCTTTTTGCAGCTGATTTTGGAGGCCTTCCCTTGCATAAAATTTTCTCCAAGTGGGCTTGTTGGAAAGGTCTAGCTGTTTACTTTCCAGAACAAGTGGAATTTCTGAATTTTTCCTACATTTGCCTCTCCAAAACTGAGTTTTCCCAACACTACTTCCCGTGTGTCCAAAAAGGGGTAGAAAGATCATTTTTGAGGTGTTTTTGAGCTTTTTGGAAGCTCAAAACCTGTCAAAATTTCTTGGAAATTTGTGGGCATTCATATTTTTCCATGAAAAATCCAAAAATCCTAAGTTTTCCTCAAAAGGAGGTCCCTAGCAGAAGCACACGCCAGGTGGCACGGCATATCAGGCAGAAAAGCCTATTTTTTAAGCCAAAAATTTCAAAATTGCAAAAAGTGTCCCAAATTTCTTGAAATTTGGGTTGAGTTTCCTTCATCAAGTGCTGTGTTGGGCCAAGAAAGCCTTAGCCAAGATCTAAAGTCGATATTTCTCTTTTCACTTCCTCGATGCCTTCTTCAACTTGGCCTTCAAAATCCTGATTCTTGCTTTGCACACCTTATTTCTCGCCAAGTAATGATGGGCCATGTGCCTCAACATAGTTTTCTCTCTTTTGGCCTTCTCTAGCATCTTTTCCAAGTGGATATTTTCCCTCTCAAGCCAAGATTCACGATCAGCATTGATTTCTTGTTGAAGTGACGTGAGCTTGACTTTCCTCTTTTTGGCAGCTTGCCGGTTTTCTCGTATGTTTTGTAGCTCCATAATGGTTTACTGATCCCTTAGCTATTTGTTTCTTTGCTCCAAATATTTGATTATCCACTTGGCTCTTTCTAAGTTGAGAGACAAATGTTGAATGTCATCCCGCTACTCCTAAATAATCTCTCTAAGCTTTGAGCTTTGTGAGCCCAAATCAGTGTCGTCATCCTGAATAAGAATGAAATCTATCTCCTGCCCTCCTAAAGGTCCCTCATCATGTAATGGCCACTTGCCCTTGTCTTGTGCCTGCTCTGCTGATGGAGGAAATGAGACCCCTTCCACCCCGGGTGGAGATAATACTCATTTTGCCGCTGCAAACAACCTTCTAGTGCCCTTTTGATAGGTGACAAACACTAGCACACTTGTGGTTTGTGTCTCATACATCTCCTGTTGATGTGAAGGTCGTCCTGTCTCATGAAAAACTACTGCAGGTACTTGAGGACCTGTGAAGACCTCATGTGAAATGAAATCCTCCCATGAGATGTTCTGTAAACCAAGTTGATGCAAGACCACAATTTTGATTAGTGCAAAATGATATATACTGTTATATTGCTGCTGAGGAGGCTTCCTATGCACTAAGGTGGTCATCTTCTCAATGTTTTGAAAAATAAAATAGGGAAGATTCATCATTCTCACCCTAGTGAAGTGCATCAACAATCTAATATGATAGGCATATAAGTGAGAAAACCGGCCTTCACAGCTGAAATATTTAATTATGAGTTTCATCAAGGGAGCATATGTGTCCTTCAGATATCTGAAGGGAAAAACTCTACTGAGATGCCTCTGATAACTAGCCTTGATGTAAGGCTCATAATGCTCTCTATCAATCTGCTGCCTTTTATTCCACTGCTCACCAACATTTGGAATGCCAGTTGCTTGAGAAATAGTCTCGGGTGTCAAGGTGAATGTCACACCTGCCAAAGTGACTTGACCATTATGAAGATGGAGCACAAACAATCTGGCCAACTCATGATGGTACTGGACTCTCTCTGCCATCTCACAGAACTGATAACAAGATTGGTGTTGAAAGCATGTGACAGCAAGAGGACAGGCCAGTAGCTCGGCAAGTGAAGTAGGCTCTTCTCGTACATGTTTACCACCCTTGTGAGGTCTCCTTGGTGCATGCATTTCTCTAGAAGAATCACTGAGTGTCTCCTCATCTCGATCATAGGAAGGATCTGACTCCATGTTTGCCAATGTTTGAGTTTTCTTGATGAGTATGAAGAGATTTATGGTGTCTTTAGGTTTTTTCTGTCAAGGATGAGAATGTATGAGGGACTGTGGAGGGAAAGTGTATGAGGGGTTTTGGGAATGTTGTTGATAGGATTTTGGGGAATAGAAGGGTTTAGGGAACAATATTTAAGCTTTGGGGCAGCAGTTAGGGTTTGGGAATTTTTACCTAGAGTTTGGGATAGTGGGATTAGGGATTTAGGATTAGTAAACTTAGGGATATGGGATTGGGGGAATGGTTTGATGAAAATGTAATGAGAGGGAGAAAATGAATGAGGGAATGAAAGAGTGAGGGAGTGAGAAATGGCTAGGAGTGGAGTTAGCAGCAAAAAACACAAGTTGTAAACCCTATGCAATTGTTTTTGACAAAAATTGCAAGGAGGTAGGGTTTCAAGTTTTTCTCATTAAATCACCATAAACACCAAGAGAAACTCATTCACTAATCATGGAGGAATGTTTGACTTACTTGAACAACTGAAGATTGAGCAAATTTGGCAGTTTGGGAGGTGGTTGTGGATGAAATCGGCTTCCAAACCCTATGCACCACACCACAAACCCAGTGCGTTGCGCCACTTCAATGCACCATGCTTATGTAATTTTTACACTGAAGAGTGCGGCCCAATGCATCGCGCTAGATGGATGCGCTGTGCCAACGACCCAATGCACTGCGCCCCTGAAATTTGCCAAAGTTGCTGCGATTTTTCTCTTTGGCTTCAACACGACGTTTCTCTTGTTCACTCTTTCTCCTTTATATTCAAATGAACTCTTTAAACATGACAAATGATTTATATAAAAAGGATTTTAATTTCTTACTTATAAAAACCAACTTTGTAATTTTTGCCTTTGACTTGCTTTTAAAACTTTGTTTTTGGGTAGTTTGCTTTATTTTTGCCTTTGATGAACTGAATGCTTTAACTTTTTTGTTTGCCTTACAGGTGATGGAGTTGTAGAGGCTTAGCAAGGTGACCAGGGTTGCTACTGAGGTTATTACATATGACAAAAAATGAAATTACATCAAATTTATATATGAAAACATAAAAACTCTGTTTTTCCTCAAAACAGGTTTTGAGGAAAAATCAATCACTAAGCATTTGATTATGGAAATTATTGTTACTGAAACTTTATTTGACCTCCTGATGTGCTCGCTGATCATTATTGAGCATTTTGAAGACCTTATTGATGAAACCCTAGACCTAATGAGACCTAAAGCCTTAAAAATGACTTCTGCAGATTGAAAGACAGAAATTGATTGCAGATGATCTAGATGAATGAAATGGGCCAGCACATGAAGGAAAATGTATAATAAGCCACTACCGTCAGATGATCCATGACCCTAATGGAATGCAGCTGATCGGGTGAGATACCTAACATGCAATGCAACAAGAGAATTTGATCACTGATGGAGGGATGAAGATACCGACACTAACAAACTAGAAAAGAGCCAATCCGAATACAAGGCAAGGCATGGAGGAAAAATCAATCACTGAGCATGTGATTATGGAAATTATCGTTACTGAAACTTTATTTGACCTCCTCATGTGCCTGCTGACCGTTATTGAGAATTTTGAAGACCTTATTGACGAAACCCTAGACCTAATGAGACCTAAAACCCTGAAAATGACTTTTGCAGATTTAAAGACAAAAATTGATTGTAAATGATCTAGATGAATGAAATGGGCCAAAACATGAGGGAAAATGTATAAAAAGCCACTACCATTAGATAATCCATGACCCTAATGGAATGTATCTGATCGGGTGAGACACCTAACATGCAATGCAACAAGAGAATTTGATCACTGATGGAGGGATGAAGATACTGACACTAACAAACTGGGAAAGAGCCAAGCCAAATACAAGGCAAGGCATGACAAGCATAAGATGGAGCATAGTTTCCAAGTTGGTGATCAAGTTTGGCTATGTATCAGCAAAGACAGAATGTAAGGTGAAGGTAAAAAGATAAAGCCAATAAGGTATGGGTCTTTCAAGATACTTGAGAAAATTGGTGAGAATGCTTTTCGCCTTGATTTACCAGCTTACATGTACATCTACTCAGTCATTAATGCAGATAGCTTGAGACTATTTGAACCTTCATTAATTGAAGACCCCGAAGAGCAGAGTCAATTGCCTTTTATTGATGATCTGTTACCTGAATATCTCAATGAATTGCAGGAAGACACAGTTCTGGACAGGAAGGTGAGGACAACGCATAGGGGAGATGTTGAGTACCTCAGGATTAGACTCAAGGGTTCAAAGCAAAGTAGTGCAAAGTGGATAGAGATTGGACATGTGAGATAGTTATACCCTCACTTAGTCGATGCTTGAAAACCAACTTTTGGTGGTCCAAAAGCTTTTTATGTGGGAAGGCTGTGATCTGAATTGGATCCTTAAACTCTCTTAAAGTTACCCAAACTCTGTAAAAACTCATGCCGAAGTTTCAAAGTCTTATGGATATTGAGCTTATCAGAAATAACCTCTAAACAATGGCAATTTATGGTCAGCATGGAGCAACGAGGATCCTCGGTCAAAGCGCGCAGACCATTGGCCCATGGTAACCGTGCGCTGGCACAAATTGACAAATGGGAGGTCAAAACCAGAAATAGAGGTAGTTTCTAATACGCGATTAGCGCTAAAGTGTTAATCGCGTATCACAGGGCGTCCCCCTCAGTGAAGGAAAGCTCCCAAGTGCTCGGTCACAAGGAAAGTATAAAACCGTATGGAAATCGCCGATTCTGTCAGAAGGCGGGTCCTGTGCTAAAATCGGCAGGATATCAGAAGGGCTTCAAGTGGTAAGTGGTTTCGACCGAGTCCCACTCGATGCCATATACTGGGTGACATGCATCCGGTGGATGAGAGAGAAAACCACTCACATTGGACGAGTAAAGATCATGCTACTTACCCACCCGATGTGGATGGAGACCGTAGGATCTGGAGGCTCCAGATAAACAACAAAGAAATGATGCGATGATGACCAGATTCGATGGGGAAATAGGCTGAGTCATATGAGATTTGAGGTTCGGTATGACCGATGAGTTGGTAGAGGAATCAGTTTCGCGGGCAATCTTGGAGCAATGGAAATAATGACCATTCAAAGAGGACTGACACTCAGTTTGACCATTCAAAGAGGACTGACACTCAGTTCGTGAGGAAACAAGTGGCCACCTCTCTGTGAAGCGTTACACAGTGATGATGACACAGAGCAAGGGAATTGAAGCGGACAAAGGTAGGAGATCCAGAGAGCCAGGAAGCAGAAACGAACAGTCAGGGAGCGGATTGGATTTAAGCCATGAACAGATAGAGAGTAAGGCAAAGGAGGGAGAAAGAGAGAGAAGCAAATTGAAGAGAACAGAGAAGCTAAGCTGACCTGCAGAGAAAAGGCAGCATCGAGCAGACAGAGACAGAGAGTTTGAGAGTCAGTGAACTCTAGAGACGGCTTGAGAGGTTCAACCAGCTCTTATGTGTATACCTATCAGGTATTGAGTACCAAATTGGACTCATACCACGGAGACCAGTTGAGGTCGAGATTTAGTAAGGGGAGTCTGTGTACTCTAGAGACTTGGGGGATCCAAGTACAATCCTACTGATCATCATATGTTAAGTGAGACTCAAATTGAGCTCATCATTGTAAAAACTCTACTTTCAAGACACAATAAAAAGGCCACCACTGAAGGCTGGACCAGGGGACGTAGCCCAGGAGGATTGGTTGAACTCCTTATTAAGCTTGTTGTGTTTTATGTGTTTTCTTACTGTGTTCTCTTATTGTTTCAGTGTCTGTGTATTTCGCAATCTTATCGATCCGTTGCATAAAATAACATAGGCACACCCCAGCACATGAGTTTGTAATACCTTCATTAATTCTCTGAGGTCATTTACGAGTGATTTCAGATCAAAAATGGAAAAGTTCCAGGCCCAGATGGGTTCAATGTAGACTTCTTCAAAGCATATTGGAAAGCAGTCAAACAGGATATCCTTGAGGTGGTGGAAGACTCAAGAAGATCCAAAAAGATTCTGAAGGCTTTTAATGCTTCCTTCATAGCTTTTATCCCAAAACAGGAAAATTCCATGACTCTAGATGGCTTCAAACCCATAGCTTTATGTAATGTGGTGTATAAAGTTATTTCCAAGGTGATCGCCAATAGACTCAAGCCCCTTTTACCAACTCTCATCTTAGAGGAACAAACGGGCTATGTGGAAGGAAGACAAATCCTCAATAATATCATCCAAGCTCATGAGGTGGTTCACTCTCTCAAAAGAAACAAACAAGCTGGTATAATCATTCAATTGGACCTAGTGAAAGCTTACGACAAGCTAAGTTGGTCTTATATAAGGGCAGTTCTAAGAGCCTTTGGCTTCAACCAAAATTGGATAAGATGGGTTATGGCACTAGTTACCACGACTAGTTTCTCCATCCTGCTTAATGGCACTCCTTCAAGACTCTTCACACCCTCTAGAGGTCTCAGACAAGGGGATCCGCTCTCACCCTTCCTCTTTGTTCTCATGATGGAAGGGCTAGGCAGAGCAATTAAAATGGAAAATGTTGAAGGAAGAATCCAGGGCATCAAACTCACCTTGGATGGAGCGGCTAACACTCATCAACAATTTGTGGATGACACAATGCTGCAGGGCATACCCACAGTCAGGGAAGCTAGAACGATCAAACAAATTTTGAATGACTTTGCTATGGCTGCTGGCACAGAGGTAAGCCTCAACAAATCAAAAGTTTTTTTTCTTTAACATTGACATTGCTATTCAAAAAAATATCACCATAATTCTTGGGTTTCAAAGGGACTAGCTACCTTCCAAGTATCTGGGCATACCTCTCACAGATAAACCTCTCAGTAAGGAAGTGTGGGGGCCAGTTATAAATAAAATTTAGGACAAGATCAAAAAATGGACATGGAGGTCTCTAAATTTGGTAGGGCGCCTTGTGCTCACATAGGCTATCCCGCAGGCCATTCCCATGTTCATGTTCTCAACTCTTCCTCCTCCTCAAGGAATTAAGCAATAGATTAGGGGCATACAAAGGGACTTTCTATGGGGCAGAGGAGAAGAGAAAAAGAAATGGGCTTTAGTTTCCTGGGACAAAATCTGCAAACCCAAGAGCCATGGTGGCTTGGGGCTTCATGATCCTCAAACCATAAGTAGAGTTTTGGGAGCTAAACTCTAGTGGAGGTGGATCAAGGAATCAGAAACTCCCTCAGCTAAACTTTGGAAACAAAAATATGCCAAGCATTGGTAGGAGAAGGATCACATTATAATTTCAGGGCATATTAAGGGCTCCCACATTTGGAACTTTGCCTGGGAAAATAAAGGTATTGTTCAACAACATAGTTTCTAGGAAATTCGAGCTAGGAACCTAGCTCGATTTTCAGAGGACAACTGGAAACAGGAACCCAACTTGTATAAGGATGAATTAGCAACCCTCAAGAATGACATAGACAATAAAGGTCTACTTATTGTTAAAGACTCCTGGGACTAGGATATGAACAATGGAAAATGGATAACTTTAAAGGATCTAGGGCACAGTGAAGAGAGTCCTCTAAAGGTCTAGGCAGACTCACTTACCTAGGATCTAGAACATAGGAGGATTTTGGTATCCTCCTTACCTGACCAACTAAGATGAGGAAAGAACACCAAAGGAAAATTTAATGTCAAACAATCTAAACAAGTAGTAATAGGATTTAACTATCTAAACTGTGATCAAGTTTGGAAGAATCTTTGGCAGAGCCCCCAGTGGATGAAAATAAAGTTATTTATTTGGCTAGTTCATCAAAGGAAAATCTTAACTTGGGAGAATCTCCTGAAAAAAGGCTTCACTGGACCATCCAAATGCTACCTTTGTGTCTTACAAGAGGAGACAATGGATCACCTTCTCAACCTTTGCCCTTTTACCGCCACCATGTGGGAATGGGTGGCCTTAATATTTAGGTACACTGATAGGGATAGACTCAGCATCCCCAACTCTTTGAAGAATTGGAGCAAAAATTTCTCAGGGAATGAAATCATTAATAAGCTAGGACTCTGGTTCCAGGCTTTGTCATCTGGAATGTTTGGAAAGAGTGCAATAGTTGGATCTTCAAGAACAAAGCAAGCAAGCCCTAACAAATAATTGACCAAATTTTAAGGCAGCTTAAAGACACAGTCAAGAGCTTGTTGAGGACACTTCCTAAGGACCCTCCTTTGCCCAAAGATGTGAGTATTTTACGTCATTTGGGTCTCCAGTCTATAAGCCCACGGGGCATAATCAAGGGTGTGAGCCAAACAAATGCAGATATAAATATTTGGAAGCCTCTTCCATAGGGTTTCTTAAAGGTCAATATAGACGGAGCTTCTAAGGCCACTAATAAAATGGCAGAAATCATGGCCAGAGAGCAATGCTTGGAAATCTTGGTGGATTCAAATTCACATAATGTCATTATTGAAGCAGATTCGGAATTGATTATTAGAGTGGCCAAGAAAATATGTAATGGTACATCACCAGATAAAGTGTCGAAACACTGGAGGCTATCACAGGTCTTTCACCGTATCTACACCCACCTTCAAACCTTAAAAATTGTAAGATTTTTCCATGTGAAAAGAAAAGCTAACATGTTAGCTAATTGTTTGGCAAATGAAGGAGTGACCAATAAGGAAAGGGACGCTTGGCATGTTTGGGAGTTGTTACCCCCAGGAAAACTATTAGAGGACTGTCTCTGTCAGGCTACCAAATATAGGGAACAATGGATTGACAGGATGGATCGAAGAGGATCAGGAGACAAGCAGGAGGATAGGGATGCCTAAAATGTCTTCCTGTTGTTTGGCAGAAGAGTGTGTAAATTAATTTTCTTGGTGGAAGAGCGCGTAACTTAATTCACGCAGAAATGGTTTCTCGAACCACTAGTGGTATTTCGGGCAGGGTTTAAGTGGTAACTGGTTCTTCAAGGTTGGCCTCTGAGTCCACTCTTCAAGTGACAAGTAGCAGTGAGGCGGAGAGAGGAAACCACTTTTCAGGTGGTTAATCCTCGTGCTACTTGTCCACCCAGAATCAGCATGGACCATTGGATCCACGAAGGGTAGATCAATAGTGGAGGTTTGGTTGTGCAAGTGGTTGATTGGTGATTGAAGGAAGGAGGTGGAGTTGGAATTACGATTAGTCATTATGCGGTTTAGCAATTCGACGATAGTTGTTGGATCATTGAAAGAAATGGATGACAATTTTCAGGTTGATCGGAGATCGCTATTTGGTGAGTGCAGTGGGAGGGCATTACAATTGGAAGTGTGGACCTGCCATTTTTTATGGTCGCATTTGTATTATTTTTGAAGTTTGACATTTTTTGTATTTCCTGTGTAATATTTATTTATTTATTTATTTTTCTGATAGAGTGAATGGTTCCAAGTTTTAAAGGTTTAAAGCCAATAACGCTTTTGATAGGTTATGTGGACCATTTTTTGGTAAACTAAAGGAATTTTGGTTTACCTTGTAACATATGTAATGTACTTGTTCGGTTAATAGAAAGCTCCATTCTTACTTGACCAAAAAAAAGATCTAAGACCTAGGTCAGGGCGTGGTAGACCTCAAAAAATCCCCATTGTAAATGAATCTCAAACCAATCAATTGAAACTCAAATAACAACAATTCAACCATTGAATCAAATAGTTTAAAGAAATCTAATTGATAAAACTGTTTTAATCACTTTCAATGTTGATAGGGAACTTGAAAGAGTTAAAATAACTATTCCTTTATCTGAAATTTCAAAGAATTGAGGGTAAAAAAACCAAGTTTCCGAATGGATCTAGTCATCCAGTGTTGATGTTGAAGGGGATGCAATAAGCCTACAACATGAAAAACACAAAGAGATGTAACACCAAGAGTTTGTGGGCCCCATTGGGGTTAGTTGGGCAACGAACTTCCCGAGGTCGTAACTTGGTCATATTAACTTTGTTTTCCGCGTGTGATACCTTGTTGGAAAGGTATTTCTAAGTACTACATGTTTCACTATAGGCCCTTTCCTATGGTGATGGTCCTGCCACAGACCCCAAAAAAATGAAATTTAGGGGGTCAAAACTGCTCTGGAAGTTCAAGACCCAAAAAAATGCCTAAAATAGTAAATGCTTAAATGAAAACGGAAACGAATGAAACTGATTGAAGGGCCTGTGTGGAATAGGCAAGTGGCCACAAATATCCACTTGGATCATTCCTTGCCCCTTAGGAAGCAATGGTCCCCATTGTATGTAGAGCCTTCATAAGGTGAGGAAATTTTTGTTGAACCTAGTCCCTGGTGAACCACTTGCCCTGGTGAAGGAGTTGGCCTGCTTTGACAACTCGATATAGTTTTATCCTCCATTGGAAAGTGTTCTTGATATGCGTGTCCATGATCTGATCAATTTGGCTTGTTCCATGCAGTCCAAGTTGATCTTTGTTGGTGTGAGATGTTCTACAATGTGAAATGTGTCCAACAATGGTGGAAAGTATGGCCTAAGGTGATATGCATTGAAGACTGGGTGCAGAACAAGGAATGATGGGATTTTGAGCTCAAAGGAATTGTCTCTGACAGCGTTGGTGATGGCGTATGGCCCATACCGGAGTGGTAAAAGCTTGCGGTGGGGTCCATCAAGGTGCTCCTTCTACAAATGTAGTCAAAATTTGTCACCCACTTGGGACTTATGCGACACTTGATGCTGATCATGGTGCTGCTTGTACTTAGAATCGGCTCTATCCAATATATCATGGACCTACTGGCGGATGTGTTGAATGCGCTCAATGAAGTTGTTAGCCCTTTCAGCTTCGGAATGAATGTGAGACAGATCTACCGGAGTGGTTGTAAATGGTATGGCCACATCAATGGGCATATGACTGAAATCCCAACCCTACTTGAAAGGGGTTGTCGCCTGTTGAGTTGTGGAGAGCTATGTTGTAGCTACGTTGGATATATGGGCAACTTTCATCCCATGTGCATGGATTCTTCGAGTTGTACATGTGTAGAATGTGTATGATCATACTGTTGACAACCTCTATTTGGCCATCAGTTTGGGGATGGAGAGTCGTTGACTTAGTAAGTTTTGTATCTAGCATCAACCAGAGACTTGACCAAAATGCACTCAAGAATATGTTATCCTGATCTAAGACAATGGACTATTCGATCTGAAAGTGTATGCATACTCGCTCAATGAAGAGCTTAGCAATGGTCTCTATTATGATACTCTTCTTGCAGGCCGTCATGATGGCCATCTTAGAGAATTTGTCGATGACCACAAAAATGCAATCATTGCGATGCTTAGTAGAAGGAAGGCCTTACATGTAATCCATTGAGAGAGATTCCCAAGCCCATCTAGGAGTAGGTAGAGGAGTATACAGACCTTTCTTCTTGATGGTTGGTTGGGCAGTGGCATAGGCGGTGCAAGATATAATGTACTCCCCAACATCTTGACGAAGTTTTGACCAATAAAAATATTTCTGCAATACCGCGATTGTTTTCTCTACACCAAAATGTCCAATAGCCTGACTGTAGTGCACCTCCCAAATCATCTTGGCATGCTCACTTGAAGGAACACATATCTGCCCTAGGTGGCATAATAGTGCATCCTGAAGGTGAAAATTTTGGAACTTGCTTCCCTTCTTGGGGTGTCTGGTATATGCTGTCAAATTCTAGATCACTCTTGTAAAGATGTGGCAACCCCGATGTCTCGTGCCCACAGGAGTGATCAGCGTCATGACTGCTGGTCGGATGAGGCAATCAACAACATTATTGGTGCTACCCTTCTTATACTTAATGTTCAAATGGAACTGTTGCAAATAGGTGGACCATTTCTGATGGCGATCATTCTACAACTTCCCTTGAATATGTATTAACTCTAGAGGTTAGTGGTTTGAGTGGACGATCGTTTCCTTCTGCTGAATGTAATGATTCCATTGACGATGGTCCTACACAATGGACTAAATTTATTTATCGTAAGTGGGGTACTTTTGGACTATGTCAGAAAGTGTCTCACTGTTGTAAGCCACTGGAGGCCTACGCTGAGTAAGAATTGCATCAATAGCATAGTCGGAGGAATCTATCTCAATATGAAATGGTTATTGCAGGTCTAGTAATGTGAACCCTGGTGCTGAATAGAGGCGATTCTTCAACTCAGAGAATGCTTCTTGTTAGGTTTCTGACCCAAAAAAAAATTATTTCACTTTACCCTTGGTGACTTGACTTCAAGGACAAGTGATATGATAGAACCCCAATACGAACCTACGGTAGAAATTGGCAAGACCCAAAAAGTTGCAGATCTCTGTTAGAGTGGTTGGGGCTATCCAATCCCAAATGACTTATATCTTGGATGGGTCCACATGTACACCTTTCTCATCAATGATGTACCCTAGATATTAAACCTAGGTCAAGCCAAAGGTGCATTTCTCCAAGTTAGCACATAACTTGTGTTGGCACAGGGTTTGAAGGACCTTTCGAATATGGTGAAGGTTCTCTTCCCAAATCTAGCTGAAGATCAAGATATCATCTAAATACACGACCATGAATGCATTGGTGAATCGTCGCAAGATGTAATCCATCAATATCATGAAGGTTGTAGGGGTGTTTGTCAATCTGAATGGCATGACCAACCATTCAAGGAGGCCCTCCTTGGATTTGAAGGAAGTCTTCCACACATTGGAGGGTTTGATAGGAACTTGGTCATAACCTAACTTCAAGTCAATCATGCTGGAATATTTGGCTCCCTTGAGCTGGTCCAGAAGGTCATCAATCCATGGGATTAGGTACCTATTCTAGACAATGATCTTGTTCAACGCCCGATAGTAAATACAGAGCCTCTAGGTCCCATCCTTCTTCTACACCAATATAATTGAGCTTCCGAAAGGTGATGATATTGGCATGATGTGCCCTTTCTACAATAGTCCTGACTCTGCGTCTTGATCTCATCATTCTCCAAAACAAAGTGTCAATAGATTGTTCCATTGGGCAGTGGAGCACCTGGGGTCAGATCAATGGAGAGCTTGACCTAACAGTTCATAGGTACCCCTGTGGGTGAGGCAAAAATATCCATGTATTCCTCCATGACCTTGTCCATCTACTACTTCTGCGCAGAGGAGCCCTGCCTGGAAGCCGTGGCCACAACCTTCTTATTTCCCTGGGGGTGAATTATAAGGAAAACAGATTTCCTAGTCTGGGAAATGATCTTACTACATTTCTTTGTATTGATCAAAGAAATGACAGTAGACGAGGCTACCTCTGGTATCCTGTACAACTTATTAGCCAGAGTAATAATCAAAGAGCTAGGTCTAGACTCATATACAACATGTCGCTTCCACAAGTATGGTTATCCTAACAATACATCAAAAACTTCAAGAGGATAAATGTCACAGAGTACCTCATCCGTGAAAGACTTGATGTTGTAGGGAAGGAAAGGCAGCACTACTCACTGACATGAAGATCTCATCCTTGGTGAAGCCACCTTATGGTGTATGGTTGTGGATGTGCTATAGTCTTTAGGCCCAGCCACTTCACGACCTCTGCTGAAATGAATTTCTTTTGGCTCCCACTGTCAACAATAAACTACAGCAGAGAACCCTTCACCCACATCTATGAGTGGAAGAGCCATTCCCCCTCCTTTAGATCTTCAGGCTCAATCTTATTAATATTGGTGGTGTCCACAGTGGAACTGGGCTCTACATCAATGATCTGCTTCCCTTTTCAAGTTCCCTTATCAGGTTCTGATTCAGAGTAAGAACCTGCATTTGATTCGAAAGCCTTCAGCTCGGCCACCAATGCCTGCTTGGCCCGACACTCACTTGTATTGTGAGTGGATCTCTTATCGAACTCACACCATTTTACCATGTCCTTATTTATCTTAAGGGTGTTGTTCTTTGCTTGAGGCTTCGATAGGATTTCCTGGGTAGCATTGCCTTGGCTTGGTACTTTATTCTATGGTTTGCGGGTGCCTTTTCCTTACTTTGGATTCACATATCAAAAGTCCTGCTTCTTTTGTTTAAACTTCTGCTCAATTTTTATAGCGTACTGATACGTCACGCTGAGCAAGGAAATGTCCAAGTACTCCATCTCATCCTGGATGTGGTTATGTAGACAGCCACGATACTTGAGCACCAAATTCCACTCAGTATCCTTGATACCCAGCTTTGTGCGAAGGGTATGGAAAGTATTTGTGAACTCTGGCACATCTTGGTCCCTTCCCTATTGTAGCGTGGTCCACTTTATGTATTTATCTTCATAGCTCTCAACAGGGTAATATTGTTCCTTGATGGAAACTCAGAACAAATTCCAAGTGGTTGCGGTTGAAAATAGTGAGGGTTCACTCTTATCCTTTTGCTCACAGTAGATTTCCCACTAATCCTTGACGTGTGGGGTGGATTTAAGAAGTGCAAAAGTAATATTTTCCCGATTGGAAAATTCACGAACTAAAAAATATCCTTCCAATAGATTTAACCATTTATCTATGATGTCTACATCTATCAGACCTTTGAATGTGGGAATATAGAAGTTAACTTGTACCTTAAAAGGTGTGGCGCTTCCAGAGTGGTCGCTAGATGAAGATGCATCAACTCTGGGTAGTCTTCGAAGGGTCTGGGCAAAGTTATCCATCATCCCATCCCTCTGTCACTTGAGGGCTTCCTCGAACAATATTTTGAAAGGATCTCCCCGCCCCCTCATCTTTCTTTTCTTCTGCCATGGGATGTTCTCAGGTTTTGCAACGCTGATCTTGCAATGGTTAGACTAGATCAAGCCCTAACTACTTATACCCTGACATCGTTTGGGAGATGCAAAGAAAAATAGAGGAAGAGCAGAACCACTCTGATACTACTGATCTGAACTTTAAACAGGAACACAATAACTTACAGATATAAGCATAAACATAGAGATGCAATATAAAAACACTTCATTTCATTAATATAAAAATACTTAACTATGCTTACAAATAGAATGGAAATAAGATAGCTCAGGCAATGGTAGCTTATCTCTAAGAAGAGATGTGGTGGCTACATGCCTCTGAATTGTGTTACAATGAGGCTCAAGGGCCTATTTATTATTAGAAAAGATGAGAAAACCCTAAACAACCAAAACCCTAACCCTAGGAGGTGTAACACCAAGGGTTTGTGGGCCCCGTTGAGGTTAGTTGGGCAGCCAACCTCCTGGGGTCATAACTTGGTCATATTACATCTGTTTGGCGCTTACAATACCTTGATAGAAATCTCTCTCTAATTACTACAGGTTTCATTGTGGGCCTTTTCCTATGGATATGGGTCTTCCACGGACCCCAAAAAAATGTTGTTTAGGTGGTCAAAATTGCTCCAGAAGTTCAGGACCCTAAAAACTGCTAAAAATAGTAAATGATGAAATGAACAAGGAAACAGATGAAACTAACTAGGGGGCCTAGGTGGAATAGGTGGGTGGCCACCAATATCCATCTAGATCAATTTCATGAAAAATATTGTTTAATGTAGTTCACTATAGGTACAAATAAGCAAGTTCACCATTGGGTTGTTGGGTGTGGAGCCTGATTATCTTCTATATTCAAAGGTATCGCCACATTGGACCCCAGTTCGAAATGGGGGTGGCAACGCCGCCCATAAAATATTCACTGCAGGGGGGGTCCAGGGGGGGTGGCTGCAACTTTTGGGAGCCCCCCCCTGGCGGGGGGTTTCGGGGGCAGCGCCCCTGAAGCTAAAAATAGCTGTAAAATTGCCTTGTAAAAGTATAGTAATTTCTAGTCAATCTGGGCCGTTCATTAGGTGGATGATCTGACGGTAGAACTTATGTTTAGTTTAGGGTTTTTTGCCCTAGAAGGCAACCCCTCTCTTTGTATGAGGGTATTGTATTTGAGGCTGTGCGATAGATGTGTATTCTGCGAGCGGGAAACAGAGAGGTGAGACTGTGAGAGAAAACAGAGGATATTACAACGGATTTGCTGTAGGTTGTGTCTCTTCATTTTGCTGGATAATAGAAAGGAAGGACTGGCTGTTCGGGGTGGACGTAGCCCAAACTGGGTGAATCACGTATATCTGTGTCTCTCTTGTTTTGTGCGTTTTCTATGTTTATATTTCTGCAATATTTTATGTGTTCCATTGCTCTGTAATATATAATTTTCTAACATGGGTAGGGGCTTGTGCATTTGATTTGAATGGTATGCCTACTGCAACACATTTGAATGTATTACCATTGGGATCATACAATATGTTGTTGGGCATGGATTGGTTATATCTTCATAGAACCAAGGTGGATTGTTATGAAAAGGCCATTGAATGCTTGGATGAAAATGCGGAACCAAGAGTATTACAGGGAAAGAAGAAAGTCACATTAGTAAGGATGGTAACATTTATGCAGGTAAAGCTTAGTCACAAAAACGGGTGTTTGTTATTTTCAGTGCACATTTCTACTGAAAAAGGTAAGGAAGTTGAGGATGCATATGTTTTGAGAAGTTACCTAGTTCTACGACAATTTCAGGATCTATTTCTTGAAGATATTTGAGAGTTTCCACCTCACAAGGAGGTAGAATTTTCTATTGGGTTAGTGACAGGGGTAACTCTCTCATCAAAAGCACCTTACAACATGAGTACACCTAAGTCGGTAGAGTTGAATTTACAGTTGAAGTAAATGTTGGACAAGGGATACATTAGGCAAAGTGTATCACCATGGGGTGCAGTAGTACTATTTGTGAAGAATAAATATGGTACTCTTAGATTATGCATTGACTACAGGCAGTTGAACAAAGTGACCATCAAGAGAAGGTATCCGCTTCTGAGGATTGATGACTTGTTCGATTAGTTGAAGAGAGCAACAGTGTTCTCAAAGATTGGTTTGAGATATGGATATCATCAGGTACGCGTCAAAGAGGAGGACAAATACAAGACAACCTTCCAGACAAGGCATGAGGATCATGATTTTGTTGTGGTTCCATTCAATTTGACTAATATTCCATATACTTTTATGTGCCTTATGAATAGTGTGTCGCATCCATATTTGGATAAGTTTGCTATTGTGTTCATTGATGATATATTGGTATATTCTAAAAATGAGGAAGAAAACTCCAAGCATTTAGTAACAATGTTGAGGTTGTTGAGAGAGGATAAATTGTATGCTAAGCTCAGCAAGTGTAGTTTATTTTAGACTGAGGTACAATACTTGGGTTATGTTCTCTCCAAGGAGGGCATTGCAGTAGATCTAGAAAAGATAAGGGCCATCATGGAGTGGGTAGCTCCTAGGAATGTAGATGAAGTGATATCTTTCATGGGGTTGGCAGGCTATTACAGGAGGTTGATAAGAAAATCCTCACATATTTCTTATCCTATCACATCATTACAAAGAAAAGGTAAGAAGTTTGAATGGAAAGAGGAGTGTGAGGCTAGTTTGGAGCAGCTCAAGTAGTTGTTGACACATGCTCCAATGATAAAAGATTATAGGTCTGTACAAAGAGTTTGTAGTATGCATATATGCTTGCAAGAAAGGACTTTGTGGAGTCTTTATGCATGATGGATAGGTGGTATTCTATGAGTCGTGAAAATTGAATGAGCATGAGTAGACTACCCCATACATGGTCTT
This sequence comes from Pinus tabuliformis, assembly GCA_031772625.1. Classification (NCBI taxonomy): domain Eukaryota; kingdom Viridiplantae; phylum Streptophyta; class Pinopsida; order Pinales; family Pinaceae; genus Pinus; species Pinus tabuliformis. Next base: position 67,116,309 of record CM062810.1, on the reverse strand, counting down.
GAGTTGGCTGCAATCATACATGCATTGAAGATGTAGAGGCACTATCTTTTGGGTAGGAGGTTTGTGTTGATGAGTGATCATAGTGGTTTACGTTATCTATTTGACCAACTAAATATGAATGGAATGCAGGCTCAGTGGTTGGCTATGATCAGTGAGTTTGATTTTGAGATAAGGTATATCAAGGGTAAAGAGAACATAGTCGTAGATGCTCTTAGTAGGCAAGTACTAGTAAACGACTTAGCATCTATGAGATACTATGGAACATACTTACAGGATAGGAAATTATAGGTAGGTCAGCATGATGTCAAGTATATGGAGATTATGCACATGGAACTTATAGGTAGGTCAGCATGATGTCAAGTATATGGAGATTATGCACATGATGTAACAGACTACAGGGACAGGTACATGTCGCGGTCCAAATATAAATATAGGTACATGTGGTGGTACAAGTATAGGTACAAGTACATGTATAGGTACATGTGGTGATCCAAGTGCTTGTACATGTGGTAGTACAGTTACAGGTACATGTACATGTATAGGTAATGGTACAGGTACAAGTACAGGTGCAGGTGCATCATATGTGGATTATTGCCTTACACCAAATGGATTGTGTTGTGGCCAAATCTTGCACCTACAACACAAGTGTAGTAGGAGGCAAGGAAATATTCCTGGAGACAGCTTATGGGTTGATTATAAAATAGTGCCCAGGACACCTTGGGTAGAGGAGTCCTTGTGAGATGTTTCGAAAGGGGTGTGCAATACTCTAATTTTCATGAAATTTAGATGGTGGCTAGAGGGTTTAGTTCTGGTTCTATGTGCGTTTAATGAGGGAATTTCAGGATAATTCAAGGATTTAAGTGAAGGGGGTGTATCAGACATATTCAAAGGGGGGTGGCTTCTTCTTTTGCTAGCCTACACATGGAAATGGAACAGTTTAAACTAAAGTTGAAATGATGATGGAGAAGAGTAGGAGAAGGAGGAAATCAACTGCAGAAGGCTCAGAAAAAGAGTCTTCAGCCACTAATTTCCAATAGAAAGATGGAAGAATAGGAATGTGGGATGACAACAATAGAGGGAGTTTTTCAAAGGTTTTAGACTGCATATTAATGGACCGTATCATACTCTATTCAATAGTTGAGGCAAGTTTGGGCTACCACAGGTACTGTAAAATATTTATAACCACTAGTATATCTAAAATAGAACATGTACTAAGTGCATATAAAATAACTCAATTAAATATACTCGTTCACACAAGTACAATTTCCTATCTATCAGTGTAGATAAATCCATTAGCAACCAGAAAAATTACAATAGTCGTGGTACTATTTTTAGGAATAAATACATAATGAAATGAAGTTACAAAAAGGGAAAGAATTACTGCCCATAACAGGTTTGGAATCAACAGAGGAAAAATCTATACGATCCAAAGCCCAAAACTAGTCCTTTATTCAGTCCTCAAATCATTAAAACCCCCATTACAAACAAATAGAATTCAAAGTGGTATTACAGAGATCAACCCTCTTGGGTCTGAATCTCTGTAACAACACTACCAAACCAACCCACCGAACCAACCCTCCTCTGGTGCTACATATCGCTTCAACCCTTTTATAAGAGGAGAAGGGGAGGCTTTCATTAATGATTATCAAAATCCAAGTCTGAGCCCTCAACTGTCACGCAAGACGAGTTATTGTGGCTTTATCAAGCTCTGCCCCATGAAAAGTAACTACAATAGGGTTAAATCCCCCTTTAAAAAAATTCAATCATTAATACAAAGAGGAAGAGGATTTAGAAAGGAATTAGGTGTCTTCTTGATGTTTCAGTGGAAGGTGCTTCTTAAGCCATGTTCTTGCTATTTTGAGCTTCCTTTGGTGGTTTAAGGTGGTTTGATGGACGTTGAGTCACTTCACCAGTGAAAATCCATTCGACGTCGATTGATAAGTCATGACGGGTTGTCTTTCTCTTGATTATGCCCATACTTCATTAACTTCTAGCGACTGTCCCCGCAATTTGTGAAAATTTCTTTATGCAGTGTTTTATCTTGGTCGCAGGCTTTTGATTCAAAACAGGCATACGGGCGGCTTTGAACAGGAAAATCGGTGAAAAAGACAGTTTTTTATTTTATATAAGTCTCAGGCCTCCTTTGATAGCCCCTTTTATGAATTTCTGCATATGACCACAAGCGGAGACCAAGAGCCCATCTGTAAAGCGCTTAAGGATCTCCATAACATGCGGGGAAGTATTTTTCCTTATATTGAAATGAAACCCTTATTCCCATATTTCTCAGACCTGAAATATTTATAGATTGCACCTTATAATTTATAGCATCCACGAGAAACCCTGCATATTGCAATATCAGACCCCACTAAGGTCTTTGAACTCTTTTAACTCGCCAATTTCCGATTGCGATATGCAGGATTGAAAATTGCAATTGGCCTTCCAAGTTGCCAATATATCTTAAGTCGGAGCCCTAGGAAACACTGATATGGGGGATTGCTATATCGTTGATAATCTAGACACAGGGCCCTTATTAACCAAATTATGATCTTTTATCGCATCTAGGGGAAATCTCACAAATCTGAATCAACCCTAGCATTCGATGACAAATCTTAAGTGTGTGCCTCTTGACTTCTCTGATAGATGATATGCTGATATGCCTCCATTGTTGTTGGGACAGGAAAAAGGTATGATTTCTCTTCATAAAATGCTTCATTTATCATTCATCCTTATACGATTATCTCTATTTATAGATTAAAATGAGGAAAATATTGGCTAAACTTGGATGAAATTATTTGGTTATAGAATAGGTAGATCTAGTACGAAAAACTGATTCTTTGCTATATTTGTATGTAGAGATGCGATTGGGAAAAAGTTCTTTAGTTGGCGGAACAACATGAGGCCATAAAAGGGAAAAGCCATGACATTTGGTACAGACAAGGAAGCGGAAAATCAGTTCAAACATTCCTGTTTTATCATATGATCATATTTTATATTGTGAAATCCTTAGGATCCCCTGATCCTGAGGATTCAATTTTACCCAAGTTTCTCTTTTATGTTATATATAGGGCCAGAAGGAAATTAGAAACAGTTCAGAATTTTAATTTGTAATTATTCCTTTTGAAACAAAAACGTTTTTAATTTAGTGACTGTGTGAGTTGTTACGTGAAGTTAATAAAGAAGGTTACGTTTGATACATCTTCATATTATGAGTTTTTATTAAACAGAGGCTTTTGGGGACTCTGGGCCCAGTCACAAGAAGTTCCACTACTCCTTTGTGTTATATTTTTATATTCAGTCTTTGAAATTTATTTAATGTTTAGCTATTTCACTTATCGTGAAGATTTGTGATATTGATTTTTATTGTTGTTAAATTAGATTCAGAGTGAAGTTGTGAGACAAACTTAAGTAGCACTTTGATTAGGAGTGAATGTGTGTTGAATTGTTGTTCATTTGGATAGATGTTATCATATATCTTGAAAGATAAGACTGATTAACTTCTACAGATTGTAATATAGAACGTTTTCCATTTGGGAATCCTTTATCACTATTTGTTGTTCAATTATCGATTGTTGATTGATGTTCACTTACTATTGTTGTTCAATTGAGTAATGCAGATTGATTTGGGTTTTTAGAGATTAACAATGTTGTTCGATAGTCATAGTTTCTTTACTTGATTAGGTGTGATTAGTATAAAGCTTATTGGAACAATCCTAAGTGTCATTCTTATTTGCATTCAGTTTCAATTGGTTTCGAAACAAGTTGCATAGAATTACATAGTGTGTTGAGAGAATTTATTTCATAGATAGTTCTTTTCAGAGTTGTGTGAATTGAATTTAAGAATTAGCCTTTAGTGATTGCAACGATTCATCATTATATAACCTCTATCTTCACTGCACATACTATGTTAGCACTCTTGGGATAGAAAGACTTACCTTGGGTTGACAATTAATGTAGGGATTAAGATTGCCTGTAAAAAGACATGTTAGTGAACCAACATTTTGGTGCCGTTGTCGAGGAGAGTGTTTCAAGTGACAGTTTTCATTTCTTTGCTGTAGGAGAACTGGGTTTTAGAAATGGAAGGTAAGAACTTGTGTACCTAGCAAGTAAAGAGCTTGCTTACTTTCCCGCTTTACCGCAAAACCTAAGAGGTTAAATAGGAATTTGTTTTTATGAATGACTAGAAATAAAAAGATAGAAAAAGAGCAGAATCCTCCACCAAAACCCACAAAACCCAAAGGATCGGTGAACCTTGGGAGAACAACATTTATAGATGAAATCATAAGAAGATAAGAGTCTCAAGCATTAGTAGGATTCCAGGCTATACCTTGAAAACGTTCTATTTCTATCCCTCAAGCAGCAGGCTCACTATCTGCAACTCATGTTGAAATTCAAAGCCAAGTAGGAGGATCAGAATAGATTTTTCAAGCTACAATAAGTTTACACTCTAATCCTTTGCAAGAGGGAAAATCTTGTAACTTAAGAGAAGGGAAAGGAGAAACTAGTGGGGCTATTAAAGCAAAACCACAACTATCTGAACAAGGGTCTCCTGAGATTCCAGACCTAGGAAGTGTTGTAAAGCCATCTCGGGTTGCTAACTCTTTACTTACTCCAGAAGCACCCCTTGAAATCCCTGAATATTATTGGCATATCTTTGATCAAATGGGAGATCAGCGACCCCAAGGTCAAACCTAGACATTACAGTACCCCATAGTCAACCAGGTGGCCAATGCCCCTATGAAGGCTATTCCTCTGCAGAGCATCCCAACCTTCCATGGGATGATCACATAAGATCTTGATGCTTTCCTGTTTGAGTTTGATGTCCTCTGTAGAGGGTATGACTATACCACTGACCCCCAAAGGATGAAATTGTTCCCGTCCACTCTGAAAGGGGCAACTTTGAGATGGTTTATGGGTCTAAGTGGGCAAACCATCAATTATTGGGACCAAATGAAAACCTCCTTGCTTAAAAGATACCAGGACTTTTGTAAAACTAGGGAACTGAAAGATGAGATTTTTAAGATGACTACAAAAGATAATGAAACACTAAAAGGATATGTAGAATGATTTAATTATAATTTGCATAGGCCTCCACACACTGCCCTACCAAAAGAAGTTCTAAGAGATATCTTGATTAAAGGAATGAAAGAGGAATGGGTAGAAACTCTAAAATTAATGGGAAAAGGAGATATTTCTCAGGAAGATTATGATGAAATTATTTGTTTGTGTATCAGGTGTTCACAGGGAAGCACACGTACAGGAGCAGCTAGCTGAGATCCAATGAGCAGAGGAAGCAAACCACATAGTGGAGGTGTAACACGGATGGAGATCGACAAACTCATGGAAGATTTTAAGGCGGACATCCTGAGTATTCTTACAACACAGCTGGACGTCCTATAGGCCAGATAAAAACCATATTTAGCAGAACAAAATTTGTCCATCTTCTGCCCATGTTGTCGGAAGAAGCACAGCCAATGGGAATGCCTGTTAGACATGGTTTAGACGTGCGCCATTGGTACTAAAGATCATGACACTTAACAATGTCCATCATTACCTGGGCTAAAAGCAGTATTCAAAGAAGAAGAGGAAGAAACATAGCCAGTATATCTGATGAAACAACGTTGACAATGATAAGCTAAACCTACAAGTATGTCACAAGACACATCCCAATTCTTTCCTTCCTCGTAGTTTAATAAACAACAGAACCTTGGGGCAGCCTGGCAAGGCCAATCACCCTAACCAAATTGGAAAATCCTACCATTCCCTATGACATGCTGGCCAGCAAAATCTTTTCTAGGAAATGGTTGGCTGAATTCTCCTTTTACTCTTGTTTGGCAAGGCAATCCCTATCAATCCCAATGACCTACCTCCCCCTCTCAAATTCCGAATTGGTCTACAAACTGGCAACGACCTCTGTGGATATCTAATGTACATATAGAGACATGCCATTAGCCTCAACCTGCATTGTTAGCTCCTTATACATTACAACAGAATTCTCAACCTCTTCTGTGACCATAGTTACCACCTTAGTCGAACCCGAATCCTAAAAATAGACCAGTCTAGTTCATATAGATTATTGAAAACCCAGAGTATGAGACTGAATAGAAAGAATGTAATGAGCTCACATTAAGGTTAGGACATGTCATTACTCCTGAGGAAAACAGGGACCAGCCTTCAATTGAAAATGTAACTCCACCTGTACATATTCCTCCACTTGTAAATAATATTGAATCAAAACAAGGGGAAGAAACAGACAAGCACGATGACCTTGAAAAACTTATAGTCACTTCTCCTCCGTTCCCTGAAAGGCTAACGATACCTAAACTGATTACATACCATGATTTCGACCTTATAACATAACTAAAAAAATTGTGTATTAGGATTCCTCTCCTCCAGGCTATTCAAGACATTCCCATCTACGCCAGAACAATTAGAGAATTGTGTGCAAGGAAGCCTACACTAGTAACATTCAGATATATGGCGGCTCTTTTCCAAATACACTAGTTGATCTAGGACCTGCCATTAACATATTAACAACAGAAACTTGTCAAGCACTCGGTATTACAGCCTTAGAACCAACCACCACTTTATTAGAACTTATTGACTGAACGGTGCTAAAGCCAGAAGGGACCTTACAAGACATCACAGTTTCTGTTGACTCATGGGAATATCTAGTAGATTTCTTGGTTATAAACCCAAGGAGTAGGTTGGATGGGCATCCCTCGACTCTAGGTCGACCTTGATCGGAAACAATTGATGCATTTATCGGCTACTGAGAACGCAGCATGACTATTACGAAGGGAGATGCTGTAAAAAATTTGGTGTTATATCCTCTTGCCACGCAAAGTTTGCCCATTGTAAAAATATGTAAGCAGCCACCAGCGTACCCGGAAGAGAGAATCCGTTCACCACTCACAGTAGTAGAAGCACTGTAATAAAAAATTCAAACTGAAGATGATGTTACCAACAATTTTAAAAATATGCTAGCTAATGTGAGTAATGTGCAGTGTCAGATGTTGAAAGAAATCCTTGATAATAAAGCCATGGAAGATCCCTTGAAGGATATAGACGACCAACATATTTAGATGACTATTGTTCATAGCATAAAACTAGTTGAGATCGAACCAAGCAAAGTTCTAAATATCAATGTTGATCTGGATAGCGAACAACAGAAAAAGCTTATCTAGTTATTGTAGAAAAATAAATGGGCTTTTGCCTGGGATTATCTCGATATGAAAGGGATAGACCCACATCTATGTACACACCACATTTATAAAGAGAAGGATGCACGGCCCATTGGGTAGCCTCAATGGAGGTTGAACGGGTAGGTCGAAATCACCAACAAGGTTATAGAAGCAATTCTGACCAAGAAAGTCTCAATGCATCAGCGAGATTAGGCTATTAGACTGCCAGAGGCCTTGTGGGCCTATCGTATGACTTGGATGAATACTACTAGATACTCTCCCTACCACCTTGTGTTCGGTAAAGAACCAATTTTTCCAATCGAATTCGAAATAAAGACTCTAAGGACCGCCCAGGAAGTGGGTATGGATTTAACAGAAGCCCAAACCAAGTGTCTTCAGTAGATTAACAAACTAGATGAGGCTTGATTTCTTACTTTTCAATGAATTGCAATAATACATCAGCAAATGGAAAGGTGGCATGATAACCTTATCAAGAAGAAAACATGTCAAAAAGGGGATTGGGCACTTCTGTATGATTCCAGTTTCTAGGACTTCCTAGGAAAGTTGCAAACAAGATGGCTCGGCCCTTATGAGATTCAATAAGTACAGAACAATGATACTCTTACCTTGACTACCATAGACGGATCTAGCCATTCCTCTAAGGTAAACGGGCTTCGAGTGCACCTCTATCATCAACCACTTACCAAGGAGTCTTTCTGCAAGTAGGTATGCGAGGACCTCTCCATGCAAATTCTAGCTACAGGGAATGATAACCCAACAAATTTTTCTTTAAAAAATTGAAATTGCTCGAAAAATTGTAAATAATGTACATAACTTTGTAGGCATCACCATGTAAATATGATTTTTTGTTAGTTTCATTTTTCTTTTATTTGTTTTTGTTGTTCAAACAATTGAATGTTTGTCATTCAAATGATTGAAAAACACATTTTTTTTCCTCTTTTGTAATTCGCTATTCAAACAATTGAACGTTTTCTATTCAATTGATTGGACCACACAGTTTTATTTTGTCGCATTTTGTTGTTCAAATAATTGAAAGTTTGTCATTCAATTGATTGAACAACACATTTTTTTTTGTTTTTTCATTATTCAAACAATTGAGCATTTGTCGTTCAATTGATTGAATGACACATTTTTCTTTTTTGTTTGTTTGTTGTTCAAACAATTGAGCGTTTTTTGTTCAATTTCTTGAACAACAAATTTTTTTCTTTTTGTTTTTCGTTGTTCAAACAATTGAGCGTTTATCATTTAATTGATTGAATAACGCACTTTTATTTTTGTTTTTCATTGTTCAAACAATCGAATGGTCGCCATTCAATTGATTGAACAACACATTTTTCTTTGATTGTTTTTTTATCAAATAATTGAACGTCTGCCATTCAATTGATTGAACAACACAGTTTCCTTTGCTGTTTTTCATTCTTCAAACAATTGAATGTCTGTCGTTGAATTGATTGAACAACACATTTTTCTTTGATTGTTTTTCGATGTTCAAGCAATCGAACGTTTGTCATTCAGTTGATTGAATAACACATGTTCCTTTTTTGTGTTACGTTGTTCAAACAAGTGAACATTTTCCATTCAATTTATTGAACAACACATTTTCCTTTCATTAGTTTTTGTTGTTCAAACTATTGAATGATTGTCATTCAATTGATTGAACAACATAGTTTTTCTTATTTGTTTTCGTTGTTCAAACTATTGAACGATTGCCATTCAATTGATTGAACAACATAACTTTTCTTATTTGTTTTCGTTGTTCAAACTATTGAACGATTTCCATTCACTTGATTGAAAAACACCGTTCTTTCTTATTTTTTTCACTATTCAAGCTATTGAACAATTGTTGTTCAATTGATTGAACAACACATTTTTTCCTATTTGTTTTCGTTGTTCAAACTATTGAACGATTTCCATTCACTTGATTGAACAACATTGTTCTTTCTTATTTGTTTTCGTTGTTCAAACTATTTAACGATTGTCATTCAATTGATTGAGAAACACATTTTTTCTTATTTGTTTTGTTGTTCAAACTATTAAACGATTTTTGTTCAGTTGATTGAACAACGTATTTTTTCTTTCCTATTTATTTTTGCTGCCCAAACAATTGAACCATTACCATTCAAATGATTGAACATCATACTTTCCTTATTGTTTTTCACTATTCAAACCATTGAACGATTTCAGTTCAATTGATTGAACAACACATTTTGTTTTTATTTTTTGATTTTGCCATTCGAACAACTGAACGATTGTTGTTCAATTGATTGAACAAAATTTTTATTTTTGATTTATTTTTTTGTGAAAATGATTGTACGATTGCCGTTCAATCAATTGAACAACACTTTTTTGTTTTTTTATTTATTTTGATTTTGCCGATTGAACCGCACCTTTTAAGAGCTAAATTGTGAATTTGCCTCATTTTTCTTGATCATTATGCCATTTTCTTCTTCTTTTGTATTGCAGATAAGCACGATTTGCATTGATTTGTGCCTCTTCTAAAGAAAAATGGTAATAGAAATCTCATTATGACTTTTAAAAAGATTTTTGTTGGTTATCTTTATCCATAAGCTAATACGGTGTATCTTTACAATGCCTCTCTGAATAGCTTTTCTTTTGGACACATCATGAAATGATTCATTGTCTTTAATCCATGCTGGCTTATGTTTATACTTCCAAATGGATAAAACTCATCGATATAATGTTAAGGGGGTAAGAGTATAATGCTTCCATTGGCATCTTCTTACTTCTTACACCATCCCTGACTCTTAAGGAGCACATGAGCCTCCCTTTTTCTACAATAAAGATTCCAAAATAAAAATAAATTAGAAAAATGCTTAAAACATTATCCAAAGAGGATAGGGAGTCTCATTACGAGCCAGCCTACCATGATCATAAGGTGGTAACAGGTGACATTCAAATTTGGCTACCAAACCACGTCAATGACCTTCTTGATAATTAATTTTTCAGAAGAATAGGGGGTCTCATCACAAGCTAGCCTAATCATTTTTGTTACACCCTGGTGAGTGGCACTATGGTTATCTGGTCACCATGCCAGCATAGTGGTCTCCTTGTGACAAAAGAAAGAAAATTAACTGTAAGAAGGACTTTGGCTCATTTGGGAGGGTTAAAAAAGCAACCCTGCCGAGGCTATGAATGCTTATTGGCAGTAGTGGCTTTGCTTGTGGTATTGGAGTTTTATCTTATATTACCATATGACATCTACCTCTTATCACCTATGACTTTATTTCTAATGAAAATTTCCATTTGGTAGCACTTTTACAAGATGAATAGCATGGTGACTTTAATCTATATTTATTATATTTCATATGTCTGAGCATTAAATGACAACCATTAAACATAAACTGTCGATTATGATGATGTTATTAATTCCGCTCACAGTAAAAATTATTGACATAATGAATTAAAATTATTGTTTTTATTTGATTTGGCCAATTCATGTCTGATGGTGGATATCACTGAAATGATTTACAGATTTGTGTGTTGTGCTTTTTAAATTGGTTGCCGACATTTATTTTGCACTGGTTTTTTTGCCTGTTTTCCATGTAATGAAAGGACGTGGACACCATTTTCTCGTCAGAGGGAGGATGGCTTGCGTATGGATGGCACATATTCTAGTTATGGATAACTGTGTGACAATCATTCAGATTACCTCCAGAGTACGAATTGCATGATGAGCAGGAATGTGTAATAATTAGCAAAAAATTCTGATTGGTCGAAAAATGACAACCATTATGGCAGGCATGTGAACATACGATTTTGCGTTAAGTATGGCTAACAGGATGAATGACTTAATTAAAAATGATAATAATTATGAAAGTAATGTCATTTCCTTGATAGTTGTTGTAATATGCATTTCTGATGTGTTGCATTATAGGGGTAATATGCAGTTGTAAACAAAAGAACCAAACTTGAGTGCATCAGCTATGGGCAGAAGAGCAATCCGGAGTGAGCCTCTAGTACTGATGGTGTCAGATCAAGCCCGTGAAATCCTTGAATGAGCTGGTTGGCTACAATATTTAAACATATTGGAGGGATTCCATGAAGAGCTAACACTGGAATTTCTGCAAAATCTGCAGAATGGTAGTACAATGGTCAAAGGCATAAGTATGATGGTTTCTGAAGAAGTCATGGCCGAAGTCACCCGAATTCTGGTAGAAGGAGCGAAATGGGCAAAAAAACATGTCCTTTTATACAGTGCAATTGAAGCATTCCACAACCCAGGCGAGCGGCTGGTACGAACAAGGAAACGAGTTCATCCTTTGGCATTGCAACAACCATGGCAAGAGTTGGTGGTCATTGTGCAAAGATATATCACTTTCAATGGATGGCATGGCATGGTAAAGCCCCGACAACTGAAACTTCTAGCCATTTTAAAGCAAATAATTTCACTAAATTTACCATTTTATCTACATTCCCTATTACACGATGTTGCCCAACGGGTAAGGAAAGCCAAGGACCCACATAGTGTAGTCAGCCATTATGGGTTAATTAAGTTAATCATCACAAATAGATTGGCACAAAAACAATTAACATGGGATAGTATCATAAATCCTACCCTGGCTCTACCCCTGGGAAATGAGGAAACAGAGTAGTAAGGGCCAAGAACCCCAGACCCAAAGAAAATATTAAAGTGAAAGAGCCCCACTGTACCCATAGAATTAGCTAAGCATAAACGGTCTGTGAGAGTAAAAGCCTAGTAGTGCATTCCAATCAAAGCAGAGGAAGTCAGACCATCCCAGACACCTCGTCTTAGTTCGCAAGACCCTCCTTTACAAGACTATGAGGAGGAAGTGGCAAGGGTTTTGGAAAGCATGGGAGTGTTTATTGAAGGTAGGGAACAACCAAGGAACACTGAAAGACATAATTATACCCTTGACCGGTTGGTCCCTGCTGACAGTCCTGGTCATGAACAAACCCAGCCATGCACTGATGCCATGGACGACCAAAGCGAGTCAATTCCTATTATGGAAATGCCCCTCGAAGTTGAGGAACATGAAGAAATGACCAGCAGAAAGGAAACTCAAGCAGTAGGCACCGCTCCAGTGGACATCCCAGTAGAAGGAAACCCTTAAGATGAAAACTTGAGAGATGCCAATCAACCAAGTGATATTCCCTTTTCAAATTCCCCTGTGGATGAGGCCTACTGTTATGAAACCAGCTCAAGAAAAGATAGAAATGATAGATCAACGCCTTATAATTCAGCCTCTTCAAGGGGGCAACCTCCTTTACATTACATAAATGAACAATTCTTGGATGATACAAATGACAAAACCTCCTTTCTATATATAGGAATCTAAGGAGTCACAATATAATCTAGCCGACCTAACAATAATAATATAAAGCCACAAAAATAATAATAGAGGGATTCTATGGGGCACAGAAGTAACAATATGGGGGTAATAGGGGCACAACAATATAAATAAGGGGTATAACTACAATAGTAATGGGGTAATCACTAGTATTATAGGGACCCAACATGCCCCTCTCCTTCAAAAATGTGTTGTCCTCAATGCTTGAGTAGTTCTGGATACTTCTGCATAAAATTATTATCCTCCCATGTGGAATCTTAAGCGGATAAGTTCTTCCACTTGATAAGATACTCTGAAATTGATCGATTTTGTAGCTGTCAAGTTCTTGTTTCTGTGACTGCTTCCGGTTCCAATATAATTTTTCCTTCCTCGTCAAGTTCTGGCAATATTGTTTGAATTGGGAGCTTGTTTCCTATAACCTTCTTTAAACATGAAACATGGAAAACTGGGTGCAATTGAGAAGCTGCAGGAAGCTCCAATTTGTATGCCATAGTACCAATATTTTGCAACACCTTGTACAGACCATAATACTTTGGTGATAATTTATTATCCTTCTTAGCTTGCTTTAGGGACATTTGCTTATATGGTTGTAGCCGTAGGAATACCCAATCACCTACATCAAAACTTCTTTCACTATGATGTCGATCTGCCTGTTGTTTCATTCTATTTTGTGCCAACACGAGGTTATCCTTTAAGAGTTGGAGGACTTGTTGTTGATGTTCGATGTGATGTTCCACTGCCTGAACCTTAGAATTTTCTCTTAAATATGATGTGATGGATGGTGGTTGATACCCATAAAGTGCCATAAATGGGGTCATTTTTGTTGCTGTATGGAAGGAAGTGTTATACCACCATTCAGCCAGAGGCAACCATTTGACCCATTGTGTTTGTTTATCAGATACAAAGCAACGAAGATATCCTTCCAAACATTTGTTTACTATCTCAGTTAGCCCATCAGATTGAGGATGATAAGATGAGCTATGAGCTAACTGAGTACCAAGACAAGAAAATAATTCTGTCCAAAAATTTCCAGTGAAAATGGGATCTCTGTCACTTACAATAATCTTTGGGTTTCCATGTAGCTTTTGAACTGTTTCCATAAATGCAGTAGAAAATGTACTGGCTTTAAATGGATGTGATAATGCACAAAAGTGTGCATACTTGGTAAGTCTGTCAACTACCACCATGATGACACTCTTTCCCTCAGACTTGGGTAAACCTGTGATAAAATCCATTGAAACCTCCTCCCAACGTTGGCTTGGAATGGATAAAGGTTGTAATAGACCCAGTGTCTTAATTGTTTCAACTTTATTTTGTTGGCAAACCAAACATTCTGCCACAAACTTTTGAATATCTGATTTAAGGCCATCCAAAAAAAATTCCTTCTTAACCCTGTGGTAAGTTTTTAAAAATCCTGAGTGCCCTCCTAAGGGAGAAGTGTGCAATTCCATAAGAATCTTTTGTTTTAGCTGGGAATTCTTACAGAGGTATAAGCGATCTTTGTACCATAACGAATCATTTTTCCAGCTAAATGTATCAGATGTACTGGAATCTTGTTGTAGCTTTCGAATAAGTGCCCACACTTCTTCGTCATTCTTCCATTCCTCCCTTGCTTCGTTTATCCAATCTGGTTGGATAATAGAAATGGCACACAAAAATGCTTCCACATCCTCATCCTTTCTTGAGAGTGCATCTTCCACCACATTTTGCTTCCCTTTTTTGTAGATGATTTCAAAGTCATAACCCAACATCTTTGTGACCCACTTTTGTTGCTCTTCAGAGGATAATCTTTGTTCTAAAAAGTATTTAAGGCTATCATGATCCGTTTTTACCTTGAAGTGTCTTCCCATTAGGTAGGGTCGCCATTTCTTAAGTGCATGGAGTATTGCCAACATTTCCTTCTCATAAATAGCTTTGCTTAAAAACTTTCCCTTGATTGGACGACTTTCAAAAGCAATGGGTCTTTCATCTTGCATTAGAACAACACCAATTCCATTTCCTGAAGCATCACATTCCACAATAAAGGTTTTTGTGAAGTCCGGTGTAGCTAAGACCAGTGCTTGGCACATTGCCTCTTTAAGATGTTCAAAGGCCTTTGTTGCTTCCGGAGTCCATGAAAATGCATCTTTCTTCAATAATGTTGTTAGAGGTGCTGCTATTCTCCCATAATTCTTAACAAACTTGCGATAATACCCTGTCAACCCAAGAAATCCTCGCAGATGCTTTATGGATGTGGGGATTTTCCATTCCTTAATGGCTTTAATTTTGCTAGGGTCTACCTTAACTCCTTCATGAGATACAATATGACCCAAATATTCCACCTCCTGGACTCCAAAGAAACATTTGGATCTTTTTGCATATAATTGTTTCTCCTCCAATAGTTGTAGCACCCTGTCAACATGTTCAACATGATCCTTCCAAGACTTGCTGTAGATTAGTATATCATCAAAAAATACTAACACAAATTTTCTAAGGAATGGTTTGAAAATTGAATTCATCAAACCTTGAAATGTTGAAGGTGCATTGGTAAGGCCAAAAGGCATGACCAAAAATTCATAATGACCCTCATGAGTTCTAAATGCCATTTTCGGAATGTCTTCAATCTTCATTCTGATTTGATGATATCCCGAACGAAGATCCAACTTGGTGAAGTAAATTGATCCATGCAATTCATCCAGTAATTCATCAATGACAGGAATGGGGAACTTATCTTTAATAGTGAGCTTGTTGAGCTCCCTATAATCCGGACACATGCGCCATGATCCATCCTTCTTGTGCACCAATACTACTGGAGCAGAGAAAGAACTTTGACTCGGTTGAATTATACCAGCCTCTAGCATTTCTGCAACCATACGTTCAATTTCACTTTTTTGGACATAGGGATATCTGTACGGCCTGATGTTTGGAGGAACACTTCCTGGAATCAGATGAATAGCATGATCATGATCACGCATAGGTGGGAGACCTTTGGGAGTCTCAAATACCTTGGAATGATTGTCCAAGACTTTTTGGAGATCTGGAGAAATAGATGATTCCAATGTGGAAACATCTAGCGAACATAATTGTGCAATTACACCTCTTTGCTCCTTTTTTAGAAGCTTTGTCATACCATTAGAGCTGATTATCTTTCCTGGTTTCCCTGCAATACCCCTTAATTCAACTTCCTTTCCTTCCTTAGAAAATTTGATGAAAAGTTCTTGAAAATTAAAAGCTATTGTACCCAAGGATTGTAGCCATTGGACTCCTAGTACAACATCAGCACCTCCCATTGGAATGGAAAGCATTGGGCTAGTCAATACATATTCTCCCATGGATAGCTTGATATTATGGCACTTTCCAGAGAAATTTATTGTTCCTCCATTTGCAATCATCACTTGACACTCTGGTGCTGGATATAGGAAGCAATTCAATTCTTTTGCTACCCTACAATGAATAAAATTGTGGGTGCTTCCTGAATCAATCAACACTATTACCTTTTTCTTCTTGATTTGTCCTTCTATCTTGATGGTTTGAGGAGTGGTAATTCCCGCCAATGCATTACAAGATATGGTCGGATTTATTTGTTCTTCATCTAGGCTTTGTTCCTGGAGTATATCCTCTTCTTTTGACCTTTCTTGCTCCTTTTCTTCTTCCTCTTCACAATCTATGTAGAATAATTTCTTCTCAGCACACTTATGACCTTTAGTGTATTTGCTATCACAACTGTAACAAAGCCCTTTTGCTCTTTTTTCTTCCAATTGTTGTGGTGTCAACCTTATAGGTTGTGGAAGACTAGGGGCAACAACACTTCCGTCTTTATAGTTGTGAGTGGTATGCTTCCTAGTTGCCATAATTTTGCTTTCCATTTTTCTTGCTAACCTGAATGCCTTCTCTAATGAATCAGGTTCCCAAAGGCGAACATCATGTTGGATATTATCCTTTAAAGACCCTATGAACACATCAATCCTATGCTCCTCTGGAATATCTTTTACCCTTATGTTCAATTTTTGGAACTCCTCAATGTGCTCCATTATTGAACCCTTTTGTTTGAGACTTATCAATTGGCTAAAAAAAGTGTTGCTTTTTGTATCCTCATAATGTGCTATCAATTCTTCCGTAAAAATTGCCCAAGTGATAAATTTTTTACGAGAGCAAAGCCATTGATACCATACAAACTGATTTGGTTCCAAATATAAAGTTTCCATACGTACCTTTTGTGTGTTTTGCACATTATTGAGATCGAAGAATTGCTCCATCTGTAATATCCATGTGGCGGGATCCTTGCCATCAAACTTCCTCATATCGATTTTTGGAATATGGTGAGTCTTCGATCCAACATTAGCGTCTATGGAATCATGATTAACATTTCTTTTGTTCTCATCATGAGTTTCCTTTACTACCTTTTCACCATTAGTAAGTATTTCTTGTAGAAAACTTGTCAAATCTATCTTCAAATCTGCCATGTCTGTTTTTATCTTAGCTTCTGTTAACTTTTGTGAGTGTGACATTTGTTGCACTTGTTCTTGTAATTTTGATATATCATGTAGCATTTCTTCCTCTTCTTCATGAGTCATGCTAGAGCTTTCAGGTTCCTTACTAGGTGTTTTCATTTTCTTTCCTCGGGGCATCAGTTACCGATAATAATTCTCTACTATGCCCTTTGAATTCCTTCAAAATAAATTTTCAAACCAAGCTTAAGCAAAAATTAAAAAGAATCTACACACCTTTTTTCACTTTGTAGGAGCTCGATATTGCCTCTGATGTATCTCTGTACTTTCCAATCATCTAGTTCTGAAATTGCTACTTGTAGTAGCCCTCTGTGTCCTCTTTCCAATGCCACAAGTCTGACCCAAATTGGATTCTCCAAGGAAGAGTTATGCGAAATCTCCCACAGTGACTTGATTATAGACTAGTTCAGTAGAGCGAACTTGTACGATGTGCCACGAGTCACTGTTTCAACCTTTGGATCTGAAAAACACTTATAAAAAACTACAGTTTGTCCTCTTTCTGTACCTTCTTATGAAATTTCAATCTGATCGCCAGAGAGAAAGTTATGACGAATTTCCCCAGGTCACCTATTTGGAATGTAATTCAGGAGTCTGCAAAAAGACCAACTTCCTCAGATCATAACTCCGCAAATATAGCGCGAAACGCTCTGAAATTCAGACCCAAGGTTCAACGAGATTTCTTCGCAAATGGGTTTTTTTGCAACTTTTGAAACATCACAGAAAAAGGGTTATAGCAAAAATGCTACGATGACCTGTTTGGAGCAGCAAAACCCTAGAACCCAAAGCTCTGATACCAAATGTTATGAAACCAGCTCAAGAAAAGATAGAAATGATAGATCAACGCCTTAGATTTCAGCCTCTTCGAGGGGGAAACCTCCTTTTCATTACATAAATGAACAATTCTTGGATGATACAAATGACAAAACCTCCTTTCTATATATAGGAGTCTAAGGAGTCACAATATAATCTAGCCGACCTAACAATAATAATATAAAGCCACAAAAATAACAATAGAGGGATTCTATGGGGCACAGAAGTAACAATATGGGGGTAATAGGGGCACAACAATATAAATAATGGGTATAACTAAAATAGTAATGGGGTAATCACTAGTATTATAGGGACCCAACACCTACCAAGGAGAAGATCATGAGAATGATGATTATTCAGGAGATACCATTGCATTGGGATCTCTTGAAAACGAAATGAATAATAATTATGAGTTCGAAGGAGAAATTCCACCAGAAAACACAGTTCCAATCGGGAACATTCTTGATGATGACATAATATATCCTGTATAGGTAGTAGAGGATAATGCAACTCCAAATGGAAACCTTAGAGTAGAAAAACCTTACAGGGCTAGGCTTAAAAATATGATCAGAAAGTATAGGAAAAAAAGAAAGTAATCAGGAACCTAAAATATTGGTTAAAAGAAGCAACCAGAACGAGGAAGTTGAAAGAAGAAATGGAAAATGCAGGAACACAAACAGAACAATGTTCTGTGAAGAAGTTGAGACTCAGACAAAGTTTCTTGAGGTTTGTCCAAATGAAACCTAGACTGAGCCAGCTATGAGAGAAGATACTGCCATACAAACTGAGGAGCCCTGTATCTTTTCACAGGGAACTCAAACGGCCTACCCCACTGTGGACATTACTGTCCAAAAAGATGTTGAAGAAAATGTTTAAGTTGATTGTGTAATTTTGGACGCTGCTGAAGCTGCTATGCAGACTAACTCTGCGGAGACCAAGGATGCAGAGGCCCAAACATATGAAATACCCCTTTACACCCGTTGTTGAGGGACAAAGTCCCCTAGGGTCTTGGTTCAATACCCTAGGAGAGCGGGGGTTATCTACAATGAAAAACAAGCATTCCACACAGCTATGATACTAATATAAGCAAACTACATGAAGAGAGGTGCACCCCGGGGTCCTTCATTCGAGTAGTTCTAGCCAGTGTCCAAACCCTCTTGGAGTTCCTTTGGATCCTTCAACCCGCAAAACAATCAATTCAAGGAAGCATAGCAGTATATGGACCAAGCATCATAAAGAAATCAACTTCATAGCATATTGAAAGGTAGTTAGTTATATAATTGAAACAACTATTCATATGCAAACCATAATGACAACATCATAAGCATGAAGAAGATTGATTTCGAGAACAAGACAAATGTTTCTTTATTGCAGATAACTAAAGTAAAACAAGGAATGATATCACCTGAATCTTCCTCTCGCAAGCTCCAAGCGGAACCGTCCTCTGGATTCATCCAATCCCAAGTCTTCAAAAGGCTCCTTCCATGAATCACACAAGGATATCTCAACTAGTGAAAAGGCATCATAACTCAAGGAAACAAGGATTTCCTGTAATGGGGAAAGTGCTGGAAGCACAAGGATCTTTAGACCTGATCAGGGATAATCTCAGCAGAGTGATTTTTCTCTCTATTCTCTCCTCCTTTAGGCCTTCCCATTGAAGCCTTTTTATACTTCTCCCAAAGTAGTTTTTTAGTTGGGAATTTGTTGGGAAAAGTTGGGCCATGGCACTAATAGGTAATCAACAGGTAAAACCCATGATCTCCGCCTGAAATTAAGGAGATTTAATTTTTTTAAGTGCTTTAAGACATATACGTGGGTTGGGTATACACAGACCTGGTACACACGCGTTTAGCTCAGGGAAATGTCGCGTATAGGGAGTAAAACATTGTTTTTTAAGTATTTGGACCAGGTTTGGAAGGAGGGGTTGCCCTAAGCCATGAGTGCAGCATCACAAACATCAAGAGTGAGATTTGGAGCTATAACAGATGACCCCTAATATATGAGGTTAGAAGGGGTACATGATGGCCAGAATATATTAAGTAAGTAAATGGAAAGGAAACCTTTCAAAAATTGAGAAGGACTTCACTAGAGTTCAACTTGCCAAGCCAAAAAAGGAGATCAGAAAGAAACATTGTCTGAGGTGGGAATACCCATGCTTAGAGAAAGTAAAGCATGTTTGCATATCAAGTACAAGCGGATCCACTAAGTATAAAAGTATAGAAGACTGAAAAATACATAATGGATCATCTAATCATGATCAAACAAGTACATGTCTGAATATCACATATAAAAATGTCAATGATGCTGAAGGATGAAGTTGATCACTAATATCAAAGACTGATCCCAAAAGTACCAAATGAACATGATGGAGTAAGGTGGTACTACACTGCAAACTCAGGTGCCAGCATACAGAATGTCGCCATGAATGATTGCAACATATAAGGTGGAGTGGTATCAACTAGCAGCAACAGGAGCAACTGTCAAGTGAACCAATGAATGCTAATGCAACCCGAGGTCTTCACTGACCACCATGGTAAATTTATACATCATGGGAATAAATGATTTGAAGTCGACCACGTAAGAAATCGTTTTATTACTGGTCATTGATGTATACTATTAACAAACATGAGACAATGATGGTTTCCCACTATCGATAGCGAAGGATCTGCCACTAATGACTACAAACCCCAAGGTATTGTCAAATGGACACTAGACCTTTGCCCTAGACCAATGAGTCATAGTTGATAGGGAAAGATTCGCTAGAAGGAAAGCATTAAGGCATCCTTCATCAATCTAGCGCGAGTGTAACCCGTACGCCAATAGTTTGGAAGGAATGAGACGAAAAAGATGTAGTAACCCAACTGAAGCACGTTTTCGGCTTACACAAGATGTGGCAAGCACACGACAGAAACCATTTGAACCAACCAATAATGAAAGCTAACACAGAGGCGAGGTATCCACCAATAGGGTCAAATGGAAACCAAGGTACTGCGCAAATCCCAATGTGTGATAGTGTAAGCTGATGTCGAACACAAGGGAAACCACTCAGTCCAAGACCCATGATATTGATCGATGTTGAGCACAAGGTGACATATCAATAACAAAAATAGGGCTAGGGTGCGGCTCTAGGCCTATCCTCAGAGAAAGATATTGTCGTCGATAAGGAAAAGACCCGCCAACAAGAATTCAATGGGGACCTTCTCAAACCGGCACGAGTAAAGGACCAATATAGCTGATGTGATGATAGACAAGACACTGAAAACCAGGGATGGACGACTGAAAAATGAGTCAAGGGACACTACAAAGAGGCCGACTCAGGCTCGCTTCCCTTGAACAAAAGCACGACTCAATGATGACTATGTGGTAGCATATGATGATTCTGTATAAGCTCGTCGTGCAGGAGGCACGAACGAACCCTCCATATGATTGGAAGAGATAACCAGTCGGGGGAGAACTGACTCAATAAAAAGGTTAAGGCATATCTAAGTCAAACTAAATCCCACCCAAATGGAGGAGACTTTGTTTTGAGTGCTTTGTTCAAGGGTGATATGACTGACTCTAGCTGCCAACAATAAATGGAAATATTGTCCCGTTCCTGCTATGTTTTGAATATATAATTTTTTTGTCTTTTTCTTTAAGCTGGAAAAAGAATAAAAGAATGCTATAGCACAGTTGAAAGGATGAGTGTCAATGAAACATATGATCTAATTCCTGGGATGGGACCAATCCTATGCTCAATGCACAAAGGCGAAAACTGGTCAAAGACAGTCAAAGGTGCATTCCTTCTAGGGGTCAGGGTGTGTCAAGTTCCAGAAGTCAAGGGGATACCAGTTTGATTTTGCAGACGTCATGGTCAAAAGTTGGCTTAAACACGAGTCCAAGTGAAGCCGGTTCAAGGCCAAAAGGTGCAAATGGTTAAAATGCAATGCAGTAGTACAACTCAACACGAAGGAGCCTCTAGGGTATAAGGCCAGAACGAAGAGAAGAAGCAAATAGGAATGAGTCTTCATCAGATAAGTCATGGAGGGACTACAGAGGACTCCCAAGCCTACTCAAATCAAAGCAGCATGGGTAGCAAATGTCAGTGAGGTGCTAACTACGATGCCCATGAAAAGGATGGCTCTACCATCATGCCATGATTTAAAGAATCGACGAGTGAAGATGGTTTTCGAACCGTAATATAATGGGATCAACCCTATGGCAAGTGTATCGACAAATGGAGGCTGGCATGCATAATGCAACGGAAAAATGTTTCCCTACCCTATATGCCAGTGAGAAAACAATACCTGCCATGACGGGTCAGCGGTTATGGAATCATCTCGAAACTGTCGAAAAAGCATCCAAAATGTCCTGAAAACCAAACCATTCTTGACATTCCAAGCTCTCAAGTTAAAAGTTACATGAGACAAAACAAAATCAAGTTTTGAAAAAAATTTGAAATTTTCAAAGCTTATAAAATAGTTTTTTGACTCACCATTATCACCGTTTGAGTTGAGAGCACAAGGAGTGAAGAAAAAGGAGCAAGCTTTGCCATTTGCCAAATTCGACCGTTCAAATCTTCCCAAAATCACCAGGTAACCCTTAAACTCATCTTGCATTCATTTGTGATTGGTTTTAAAATTTTTAATTCAAGTTTCACCATTGAATTTATGTCCAAAAATTTGTCGCGGCGTACACACAGGTTCACTATGTGCAACCTGCATATATGCAGGCCCTAGACACGACTGTTTATGAAACAGACCCATGCATATGCCGTGAAAACTTCAAAACAAAAAACTAATGGTCCAAACTTGTTTTTTCTTCAGGATGCCAGTCACTTGGAGGGAAAGAGAGCATGCCTTAGTGGATGATGAGGTTATGAACGATCCTAATGCCCTGGAAGCCTTAAGAGGATGTGGTTTGCTAAAGTTTTTTAAAATGCCAAACATGAAAGAAAACACTCGCTTGCTCAAAATGCTCATTCACTACTGGAGCATCGATGATGACTCATTCATGATTGATCAAATGCCACTCAAGATAGAGATTGAGGATATTTATTTCATCATAGGCCTTTCCCGAAGGGGAGAGGTAGTACATTCCATGGGTAGATCACGAGGTAGTCTCTCTATCGAGGACTATGTGCACATATATTGCCCAGGTCATCCAGAAAAGGTTGGAAGCCAAATTCCAATCAAGCACGTGGAGAGTTTATCATTGAGGATCATCCTGTTCACTATAGCCAGAGTGAACGGATCAACTTCCTTACACCAGGCTTCACGGCTTGCCATGAGCTTGGTAGTAGACTGTCTCACCACAGTATTTGATTGGTGTACTCCTATTCTTGCCAACCTGAAGAGCCAACTTACATCTATCAAAAAGGGCCAGACCAAAAACTTCGGGTATGGAACTATTTTGTGTTCTTTCTTCTTTGAGAGGGTCCCAACACTTTGTCCTAGAGTATCAATTTTGATCAGCACCCCACGAGATCCATGGATGGGCAGGTGGGCTGACCTAATGAAACGACTAGGAGGTGGGGATGTTCCACGGATTGCTTTTGATGATGACTTTTTCTCCTGGTGGGAGCAGTAGATCATCATAGTAGATGATTACCCTTATGTCGGCTTGGACTTCCAAGGAGATCTTGATCTAGCTTTACCACCAGCCATGGCATGGGGCAATATAGGTAACCAATGTTTTTGATTTTATGATTTTTATGATTTTTCAAATGTTAAAATGAACTTGAAAAAATTATTTTTTATAGGATTCAAATGACTAATATGATGATCATGTTCTAGATATTGGGCTAGTACATCCAGATGGATTCCCACGGCATGGACGTCACGGCCGAGATGCCTAAGAGGCAGCTGTCGATATAGAACAACTCCTACATACAGTTTAGCGACACTTGGTGAGATTAACTCACCGAGTACCGATGGAGGCTGTAGAGGATCTCCCTATAGATATGCAGCGTCATGTGGTTGGCATGCCATGGGACTGGGTTCGGACTCTTAGGCGTGTGGCCAAAGCAGTAGTCGCATACTTAGCCACTCATCTTGAGCCGAGGCATTAGATGTACTAGACATGATTATGGGCATTTGAGTCCCAATTTTTGTATATTATTTTGGACACACTTATGTACACTCGAGATATTTTATGACAGATATATATATATATATATATATATATATATATATATATATATATATATATATATATATAGATATAGATATATATATATATATATATATACATATACATATACAGTTTCGACCTTTTTATGCTTGATTTTATTGTGATGAATGAATGATGTGCCTGTCTATAGCTTGATTAGTGATAGAATCTACTAACTTAATGTAAGTAAATGATCTTTGCAACAACCTCACCCTTAAATACTGGCGATGTAAACATGGATCCCTTACATGATAAATGTTATTCAATTGTGACACTATCAGTTGTGAATCAAGATATACTACCAACGAATCGATTCCATAAGAAATTACTTCGGATAGTAAATTAATAACGGCAGTATACTCAGCCATATTATTTGAAGCGAGACCAATGCATAATCCCCTTGACACCATCAACTGACTAGTTGGATAGTAGATTACCCAAGCTGTGGAAGTGAGGTTCTGAGTGTGCCGACTAGCATCATTGGTGAATCCAAAATAGACCAAGTCATCCATCAACACCTGCCACAGCAGACCAAAAAGTGTTGATATCAAAAAACACCCAATGAGATATGTACAATAATACAAAATGTACAAAGAAGCCATTGCCTAGCTGCTACTTAAGCAAATTACTTCTTCAGGTAGAGCCCGTTTCGAGGCTCTGCTAACTTGTTTCCTTCAAAATTGACTAACTCATATGCCCCTTTTTCTAAAATTCATTTAATTATAAAGGGACCATACTGCATAGGCTTGAACTTGCCTGCCCCCAAGGCATACTTATCTTTGTCATAGACCAAGACAAGGTCGCCTTTAGAAAGGACTTGAGGATGGACAACTTTATAATACTGAGTTTTAACCCTTTTCTTATGAGCCTCATTGATTGTGGCAGCATCTCGACGCTGCTCATCGACATGTTCCAAATGAAGGAGGCACTCTTCGAGACTAGAGGTCTCTGGAAGGAGCTCAATAGCTAACTTAAGAGATGGAATTTCACATTCAATAGGGAAGATAGATTCCATCCCATAAACTAATTGAAAAGGTGTAAAACTTGTAACAGTCTTTACGGAGGTTTGGTATGCCCAAAGAACTGGATACAACATAAGATGCCAATTGGATCAATTTTTGTTGACCGTTCTTTGCAGGATCGTCTTAAGGGTTTTTTTCACAGCCTCGACTTGTCCATTAGCCTGAGGATAATATGGAGACAAGTGCTCCTGCCAGAAACCCAATTTGAGAGCCAATTCAGACATTATTTGGTTCTAGAAATGACTGCCATGGTCAGTGACAATCTCTCTCGGGATACCAAACCTTGAGATAATCTGGTTAAAAAGGAACAATGTCG
Source organism: Pinus tabuliformis (assembly GCA_031772625.1). Classification (NCBI taxonomy): domain Eukaryota; kingdom Viridiplantae; phylum Streptophyta; class Pinopsida; order Pinales; family Pinaceae; genus Pinus; species Pinus tabuliformis. The sequence goes on along the minus strand of CM062810.1, from coordinate 67,090,992 downwards.
TTGTTTCACTATCATTTTTATAAGTGGGCATGGCCTCAACCCACTTCGTGAAGTAGTCAACGGCCATGATAATGTACTTGTGATTCACTGCTGAAGGCGGATTACAAGTTGTAAAATCAATACCCCACTTAGTAAAAGGACTGACAGTGAAAACAGGGAAAAGAGGAGCTGGATGTGTGCCCATCTTCCAAGTATAAACTTGACAGGGGTGATAGTGTTTGACCGATTCAACATAATCTTTGAAGAATGAAGGCCAAAAATAGCTGGCACACAAGATAGTTGGGTTGTAGCAAGCCCTGAAAGATGACCAGCACAAGCTCCATTTTGGCAATCATTGAGCACTGACTCTACTTCCTCTAAGGTTAAACAATGCCTAAGGATTGAATCAACCCCTTGATGATATAATGTATCACCAATGATGACATAGTTCTTAGCCAGGTGACATAATTTCTGGCGTTCATCTTTAGAGAAAGTAGAGGGAAACTTCGGAGTCTGGAGATAGACAATGATATCTCCATACCAAGGGTCGAGTGAAGAGATGAGGAATAGATTTTTTCTGGGAAAAATTTCCTCATAAACAGTATCCTCTCCACAAGGCAGCTCAAAAATTAACTCTGCGAAAACCATAGATTTCCTAGACTTGGTGGACAAGAACTCGAGATCGAATTCTTGTAAAATGATGATCCATCGATTGTATTTGCCTCCAATCACTCGCCTACTAAGTACAAATTGGAATGGATTGACTGCCGCTAAGAAAAAAATTTTGCGTAGCAATATATAATGGCAGAGCCACTGGACACCATGGACAGCTGCCAAAGCCAACTTCTCAACAGGAGAATAGTGAAGTTTAGGACCTACCAAGCCTCGGCTCAAGTAATAAATCACACGCTCCATGAGAGCATCGTCTTCCTGAACGAGAACCATACCTATGGTTGATTTTGCAGCAGCGAGATATAAAAGGAAATCCCTACCATAATCCGGTGGACTCAAAAGCAGGGCACAGACTAATGCCTTTTTCAAGGCATCGAACGACCACTGCGAAAAGTTTTCCCATACATATGGAACCCCTTTCTGTAGCAAACGCATAAACCCTTTAATGATCTCGACATAATTCGCTATAAACCTTCTTAAGAAATTAGCCTTCCCTTGAAGACTTTGAAGTTATCGAATTGAGGACGGGGGGAGCAACTGAAATATTGCCTTTACCTTGAAGGGATCAACTCGAATCCCTTCATTTGACACTATGAACCCTAATAACCAACCAGATGTAACTACGAAAATGCACTTATTGGGATTCAACTGTATCATGTAAAATTGACATCGCTCAAAAACCAATTGAAGGTGACTAGGATGATCAGTTCTCTTTCAAGAATGAGCAGCTAAATCGTCCAAGTATGCTTCGATGATATGTTTAATGTCATGGAAAGCATATGACATGGCCCGCTGGAAGGTAGCTCCAGCATTTTTAAGACCAAAAGGCATCTTTCTGTATGCAAAGGTACCCCAGGGACATATAAAAATTGTCTTATGCTAATCTTCAGGACGAATGGAGATCTGATTATAACTGAAAAAACCATCCATGAAGGAGAAAATCTCATTACCTGCACACTCATCAATAATCTAATCAATAAATGGCGTGGGGTAATTATATTTGGGACAAGCTTTGTTTAGGTCTCTAAAGTCAATGCATACTCAGATTGTTCCTTGCTTTTTATCTACTGGGACTGGATTAGAAACCCAATTCGTAAGAGGAACAGGGTATATAAAACCCGCCTTGAGCAACTTTTCAACTTCAGCTTTAATAGCTACTACTTTCCGAGGATTAACTAGCCAAAGCTTCTAATGAATCGGCTTAGCATTTTCATATGTCTTGATCTCATGTTGAACTATGGATGGATCAATGCCAGGAATTTCTTCATAAGACCAAGCGAATACATCTCGAAACTCCTTAAAAAGGTTGGTGTAAATTTGAATTTCTTTAGGGGAACATTTGGCTCCAATGAAGAGATTCTCAATCACATTAGGGTTCCTAGAGATGTTCCTAGATATCGTTTTTGAAATCATCGACATATTACCTTCGGCACGAAAGTGTGCTGGAGCCAAAGGATTTGATACCATACAAACATCACTAGTAAACAACTCGGAGAACCTAGATTCTACTTCCTGCAACAGAGGAAGAAAATATGAACGATGGTGTAAGTCTTCCCAAGGTCGATCTACACCCATCATTACTTCTAGGATTGCTTCCTTGGATGGTAAAACCATATCTAAGCAGTCCATAGCAGAGGTAGAATCAAGGGTCCAAGTTGGGGCCACATCACCATCTAACTCCTCCTCAGAGAAAGGAGTAGAATGGTTGTCTACAGAGTTGACAATAGACTGATATCTAAGCTCTGTTGCAGACATAGGAAATGCCATTCCACCAACTTGTCCTTCATCTAATGTGGTCGTAGGTGAAGGCAAGGTCCAAGGGTCTAAAAAATAATGAGTTCAGAAGAACTCTTCCCGTGAAGACTCCTTGGATGATGAAATGACATTGATTCTAGCAATAGGAGAGGGAAAATCAAATGTACCCATCAATGAAGAATACATCCCAACTCCCAGATTCTCAGTAGGTGGACGAGGGTTATCCACTAAGGGAACAATAGAGTCTAAAGTTGCTCGAGGATCAACTGGAGAATAATCCAATTGATCAACCTTAACAATTTCCCCTCATGAGGAAAGCAAATGACACGAAACAGAGTCAAAACAACGACATCCATTTTGTATACCCAGTTCCTTCCTAAGAGGAGATTGTAATCTAGGTTAGCATCAATGAATTCTACTTCAATATTGACGACCTCTCCCCCAACACATATGGGAAAGTCCAGGATAATCCCATGTGGCTTATGAGAATGCCATTCAAATGTTGTCAGGAGGGTAGGTGAAGGAATAACCAAAGGCCATCCAATGGCCTTCCAGCATGACATCGACATGACGCATGTGGAAGCTCCTTCATCAATAATGGTTCAAAAAATGTTAATTTTCAGGTAGGTAGACTTCATTTGAAAATCCATGTGATGAGGGAGTCACTTTTTGACATTAAGCATGTCAAAAGTGAGCACTAAAGAGTTATTTGGATCAAATGCCCCAATCTTCGAAAGAAAAGAACTTTGTTGAGATGGACATGACTGGAGGACCTCTAAAGCGAACATAGCACATGGAATTTGAGCTAGATCCTCAACAATGGAGTAATCTGGGTCATATTTTTCCAATGGAGTAATTCTGGGTGGCCCTAGCATTAGGATTGATAGTCGTGCGTTTAGTAGAACCTTTCTGTATCCGTGGTATAGTCTCGATAGAGGGTCGCTCAATATGAAGGTCGGTATTTTCGGGAGCAGTTTTGTCCTTGAAAGTTTTAGTTTCATCGTAATCACGTGACCGAGTGGCCACATGGATGTTAGAACCCATCATGAAAACATTTGATGATTTCTCCCCTTCCAAGTTGCCCCCTGTAGAGGTACTAGGATTTGAATTCATACCAGCAAGCATTTGTTGCCCTTGGGGAAAAGGATTGGTTAACACAGCTTGAGAGTTAGAAGTCCCTTGCTGCCTTAACAAGCATTGAGCATCTTGAATTTTTGGGCAGAGATGAGTTAAATGGTCTCCATTGCATAGCTTGCATGGAAACATGACTTTATTTCTAAACTCATTTCCACGACCACCAGCATTATTGCTAGGGTTATTTGTGCTAGTCTTCCCATATTGACTCTTTTTCTCACCTTGTCCTTTCTTTTTCCCATTGGAATTTTGATTTTCTTTGGGCTTGGAAGATTGGACGGCATTAACAGAAGAGGGTTGAGAAGACGAAAGGTTAGACGATGTGACCTGATTGGTAGGAGTAGTTTGTAAAGACAATTGTTGAAATTGGCTCAACAGGTTCACTGCATTAGTGTCTATGGATCCAATGATACCATCCACATGGGGAGCTGGCTTCGACTTGGCTATATCAATCTTAGTCCCAGGAGCACCAGGCAAGATTTTTTGTAGAATCCCAAACTGAGAGTAAATCAATTCTAACTGTTGGGCCCTAAAAATAGCTTGCTCTTTAGAATAGACTCCAGACAGAGAGGCATCCTTAGAGATCTCTAGTTGTAAGGATTTCAAAAACCATTCAAGATGGTATTCAAGAGGAATTTTGACTTTAATGAACCTCTTTCTTCGCCTCCATTCCTGAATATGATAAAAAACGTGAGTTGCTGTGTCCTGACGAAAATTGGCCAGAAGTTCAGTTCCGGCATCATAACGGATGGTAAACTGGAAATGATTTAGGAATGTGTTAGTCAAATCTGTGAAAGATGTAAAGCTGCCCCCTGGCAACTCTATATACCACTTGGCCACATTGCCAGTTAAGGTACGTTGAAAGAGTCTCAACCTAACCGAATCATTGATGAGGGAGTTTGATGAGCACCACAAATGGAATGTGGTTACATGGTCGCTCGGGTCTTCACCACCCTTCCCCTTGAACTTTGGAATGTCCGAAGGGAGTTTGGTTGGGACTGAAGGCCAGGTCAGATTGTATTTGTTTGGATCATTTGTTAATTTTGTGAGATCTGGAAAATTCAATGTTTCCAGAAAAGGAAGCCTAGGAGGACCTTAGGGATTCCACCCGGATTGGGTAGAGTTCCCAAAGTTCTGAAAATATTGGCCTGGAATTTGTAAGGCACCAGGCTACCAAAAGTAACTAGTAGAACCAACTAAACCAAAAGGTGAACCTTGTGATCTTGCAAAACTCAGAGTTTGACCAACTCTGGCCGAAAAACCTCCATAACTAGCGAAGCTCCCTCCCAAAGGATTATAAGGAGTTGATAATCCATGATAAGGATTCCAAGCAAAAGCTAAGGGAGGAATACTTGGAAATGAACTAACTATGGAGTACGACCTATTCCCTTGTTGGCCGAAAAACGGATTCCTGGTTTCTATGCCACTAACAGCAGGGTTAGTTTAACCTTGAAAGGGATTGTTGCCTTGTCCTATAGAAGAAAAATACATAGATCCTATCATCGGGTTGGAATGTGGTATATGAAAACTTCCAAAAGGAAAACCCCGAAATGAACCTGACCCAGCCATCATGGAGGTGGATGCACTAAATGGAACTGACAGAATACCCCGTGAATGGGTGCCAAACAGGAAAAATCCAGAACCAGATGCAATGACTTGGGAATTTATACTCGTAGAAGGAATGGAGGTATACCCAACTAAGGATGTGCTAGCAAAAGACCCAAATAAAGATGCAGAGGGGATGGAAATAGTTCCTCCCCCTTGTATTGATGTTGGAGTCTGCATGGTTGTAGCACTTGTGGTAGAAGCCATGCTTCCAGTGGTGGTCATCAAAGGTAAGCGCGTAATATGACCTGGACTTGATGGTCTATGTGTCAGAGTCCCAATGTATTGTAATATGTCTGGATGACTAGAAGGTAGAGGAGAATTCGGAGCCGCTAACGACTCTGGGAGTTCTTCTACCTCAATGTTATCTTCCGATTGAAAGAGAACTCGAGAAAGAACTGGGGTGTTCCTCTCTAGTTCTGCGGAAGTACCAGGCCTATCCTGAACACTAATGCCCCCAGGGAGAGGTTCAATCTCTGATGCATCAGCTTCCATGAGATGAAACCCATCGACAGTATTACCTCTGCGCCTTCTAGGAGAAGGATCTGAACTTGGTGGTGAAAGACCACAAAGTCTTTAAGACCGTCTAGGCGATCGGTCAGCCACTTTGAATTTTTTATTAAGATCTAATTAAAGACTCAAGAAAAATGAAAGCGAGGCCAAGTAAGAGCATAGAGTACACACTAAAAAGTCCCTAAAAATTGTCAGCCAGTCAATCAACTTTTAAGTATTTCCGATCCGGTTGATGACGACCGAACACCAAAATACAAGAAAGTGAAGTAAAGGGCTTTCCGAAAATAGTATGGGATAATGACGGCCCAGTCCTACCAATGAAGGTAACAGAGGAAGTTATGCTGACCTCCTAGCAATAGCCTGTGTCAGTATAAGCCCCCAAGCTTCACAAGGGTGCCCTCCAGAAGTACCGTTCAGAGTGATACAACGTCAACCTTAGGTGCCACGGGATTCCCCTCCACAGCCACCTATGTGGATCCCTAGGAGAAGCAACTAAGGTTACCAACTCGTGTCAGAAGCCAGGCGGAATAGTCTTGAGGTAAGATCTGACAAGTAGGAGAGGGGGTATCTCTCTTCGTTATCTTCAAAAACCCTCATGCTTAACTACCAGATCCAGAGCCTTCCTAGTCTCCCTAACGCTATTGGATTTGCACTCGCTATTCAGACTTCTATGTTTGATAGTTTAAAATGGCCTTGGAGAGTTTTCTCTCCACACACCTAATCCAAGGCCCTAAAATATCCTAAAAATTTTTGGTGTCTAAATTGAAAATATATAAAAAAAAGTTCTAGTATATTTTAATTAGCTCTTGTTTTTAAATGGGCTGTTCTTAAGTCAAGGGATAAGCGGAAATGAAACTTGTGGTGTTTTTCGACGCAAAAGAAATTAATAAAAACCAAACTATATGCAAATGCACTCATTTCGTTCTTCGATGAAAGAAATTTCTACTAGGTTCTAAGGAACTTCTAAGAAAGCAATAAATTTTTATTTTCTTTTCTTTTACTCAAGCTTCACATTCACAAAAATTAACAAAACTATGGATGCCCTAAAAGATGCACAAGTTTATCCTAATGCAATGAGTATATGCTGATGCAAAACTTAAGACTACTCTAAATCAAAGAATGAAAGTAACTTGCTTATCAATTCTAATTAGCCACTTAAAATGTTTAGAGAGAATATAAGTTGCTAATGCTCATTTTCATCCAAACACTAAAAGCAAATCACAAGACAAACAAAAATTCACTTTCACTCGCAATAAAGAAACTAAATCAAAACAAGGCCAAAGAAAGAAAAAACCAAGTTTTCAAGAAGTTTTATTCAAATGCAAAAACAAAAAATGACTTTTCAAAAGTGCTCCAAATATTATTGAAAACTTTGAGACTAAAGAATAAGAAACCAAAACACTTTGCAAGTTATCGACTCAAAATGGGTGAAAACTCAACAAAATAGGTGTTTCAAGATGCTCTCAACAACCAAAAAGTAGCAAAAAGAGCTTGGTGACAATGATCAAGAGATCAAGAAAGACAACTCTGAAAATCGTCACTCAACAACTTTCAAAAAGCAAGAAAAGCAAATGGTCACAAGATGCAATTTTGACACAAAGCAGGAAGGTCACAAAGATAAAGTTCACCACAAATATTGAAACCAATCTTTCTACTCTGGAAGACCAGAACAACCAAGATTCTCAGAGAGAAATCTCGTGTGCTTGAACACAAATGATGACACTTGCAACAAAACAAAACAAGACCAAAACTTTCCACAAACGGAGAGAATTCGAAACCGGAAACTTGTTGTAAAAACAGAGACTGACAACCAAACTTGACTGCTCAGGAAATCCTCAGACCAGCAAACAAATTTATTGAACAAGAAAGATTTGCAAAAATCTTGGAAAATTAGGGTATACACGACTGTGTCAATTCACAGCTGCATGTATACGCGATTCAGCCCAAAGAAACCTGCATATACGCGGGTTCATATGGGGAAACTTGCGTACATACGCTTCTGTAACCTGGCAAAACTGCGTATATAACAGTTCACAAGAAAAAGCAAAAAAGGGGTCTGAAGAAACTGTTTAGACTTAAAGTCTGAGTTCCTATAGGAACAGACAACTCAGTTATAATAAGAAAGTCAAAGGCTGAGCCTTGATTGGCTTAAATTAACCCAAAGTAGGAACAACAATACTGTTGTCCCCATTGGAGTCACGAATTCTGTTGAGGGAAAAAGTCCCCTAGGGTCTTGGGTCAATACCCTAGCAAAGCGGGGGTTATCTACAATGAAAAACAAGCATTCCACACAACCATGATACTAATATAAGCAAACTATGCAAAGAGAGGTGCACCTGGGGGTCCTTCGTTTGGGTAGATCCAGCCAGGGTCCAAACCCTCTTGGAGTTCCTTTCGATCCTTCAACCTGCAAAATAATCAATTCAAGGAAGCATAACAGTATATGGACCAACCATCATAAAGAAATCAACTTCATAACATATTGAAAGGTAGTTAGTTATATAATTGAAACAACTATTCATATGCAAACCATAATGACAACATCATAAGCATGAAGAAGATTGATTTTGAGAATAAGACAAATGTTTCTTTATTGCAGATAACTAAACTCGTAGGCTCCAAGCGGAACCATCCTCCAGATTTGTCCAATCCCAAGTCTTCAAAAGGCTCCTTCCGTGACTCACACAAGGATATCTCAACTAGTGAAAAGACATCATAACTCAAGGAAACAAGGGTTTCCTGTCATGGGGGAAGTGCTGGAAGCACAAGGATCTTCAGACCTGATCAGGGATAATCTTAGTAGAGTGATTTTTCTCTCTATTCTCTCCTCCTTTGGGCCTTCCCATTGAAGCCTTTTTATACTTCTCCCAAAGTAGTTTTTTAGTTGGGAATAGTTGGGCCATGGGCACTAATAGGTAATCAACAGGTAAAACCCGTGATATCTACCTAAAATTAAGGAGATTTAATTTTTTTTAAGTGTTTTAAGACATATACGCGGGTTGGGTATACACAGACCCATGTACACACACGTTTAGCTCAAGGCAATGTCGCGGATAGGGAGTAAAACACTGTTTTTTATGTATTTGGACCAGGTCTGGAAGGAGGGGTTGTCCTAGGTCATCAGTGAAACATCACAAACATCAAGAGTGAGATTTGGATCTATAACACCCCCTTGGTAAGAGAGGCAGTTATCAGAAAATTAGAGAATGAGCTTTTGATGGTTCACCAAGAACTGGCTCAGCATAAGGAAAAGTGCTCCCTCTGCATGAACATCAAGGGCTAATGAAGAATTTTGAAGCACTTACCAGGACTGAGGACAAGACCTTTGATCAATATAAGGCTGAGCAAAAGAAGTTTGAAAATTTAGAGGGTCAATTGCAAAAAGCTAGAGAGAAAATGGAGACTGTATGTTCTCTCTATTTAGGCACTCTATCTTGCTAAGCCCCTGCCACAAATTATGCTTTATGTCTTATGGAAAGATACCTCCTGTTAAAAGTTAAGGCCGTTAAGGCTGCTAAACTAGCATAAATCAAAACCACTCCTGAATTTATCAGATGCTTTAGAGAGCATGATGAGAAGGTTCAGCGCCTCCTTTATGAACTCTATATGCATAATCTTGTTTTAGAGGATGACAGGGACAACCACCTTGCCCCTTTTATAGGGGACATTCAATTTCAGACGTTCCTCTCATTTGCTGCTAATCATATAAAATGGTCCAAGGCTTTCAACACATTCAAAAGACGTGAGTATGGAATTGACCTATGGGTCAGAGGAGAGCCTACACAGCCATTACTCCTATCTACCGGACATAAACAGTTTATGAAAAAATATGGTGTCGTAGGTAAATTGGGGTGACTCCATACAGATATCATTCAGGTCGAAAAGGAATACTTCTAGGACATTAAAGAAGAAGCCTTGGTTGCATCATGGAAAAGGTGGGAATTTCCAGTAACACTGTGAGGGGCCTAGAGCCATTTAGATATCGAAACTTCCAAGCTACCTCTTCTCGTTTTTGTAAATATAGCAATATGATTTTAACAATGGGGCCAGATTGGATAGGATGCCATTATAGAACCCAATAATATGGTACCCTCCTGATCAATATCATAGTGATTATAACTTAAAAGATGATGAGGTAACCCAGGCTTTCGCTATCCTGAATCAAAAGAATGGCTTTAGGAATTACAAGGAGGAAGTATATCCTGCTTATTCCCTCACTCAGTTGCATCTGAACTATACGCTTACACAAGGATGTGCAACAAGGTAAGCTGGGGAGTATGTTGGGACAGGAAAGAGGTATGATTTCTCTTCATAAAATTCTTCATTTATCATTCATCCTTATACAATTATCTCCATTTATATATTAAAATGAGGAAAATATTGGCTAATGTTAGATGAAACTATTTGGTGATAGAATAGGTAGATCTAGTATGAAAAACAGATTCTTTGCTATCTTTATATGCAGAGATGTGATTGGGCAAAAGCTATTTAGTTGGCGGAACATCACGAGGCCATAAAAGGGAAAAGCTATGGCATCTGGGGAAGACAAGGAAGCAAAATATTAGTTCGAACATTCCTGTTTTATCATATGATCATATTTTATATTTCGAGCTTTTATCCAAGTTTTTCTTTTATGTTATATATAGGGCCGAAAGGCAATTAGAGATAGTACAGACTTTTAATTTGTAATTAATCTTTTTGGAACAAAAACACTGTTAATTCAGTGACTCTATTAGTTGTTACTTGAAGTTAATGAAAGAAGGTTATGTTTGATACACCTTCATATTCTGAGTTTTTATTACTCAGAGGCTTCTGGCGGCTTTGGGCCTAGTCACAAGAAGTTCCACTACTCCTTTGCGTTATAGTTTTATATCCAGTCTTTGCAATTGATTTAATGTTCAGCTATTTCATTTATCATGAATATTTGTGATATTGATTTGTATTGTTGTTCAATTAGATTTAGAGTGAAGTTGTGACACAGACTTAAGTGGCACTTTGATTAGAAGGAGTGAATGTGTGTTGAATTGTTGTTCATTTGGATAGATGTTATCATAGATCTTGAAAGACAACACTGATTAACTTCTACAAAATGTAATTAGAGTGTTTTCCATTTGGGAATCCTTTATCTCTATTCGCTGTTCAATTATCGATTGTTGAGTGTTGTTCACTTACTGTTTTTGTTCAATTGAGTAATGTAGATTGATTTTGGTTGTTATAGATTAACAATGTTGTTTGATAATAATAGTTTCTTTACTTGATTAGGTGTGATTAGTCTTAAGCTTATTTAAACAATCCTAAGTGTAATTCGTATCTGCATTCAGTTTCAATTGGTTTCAGAACAAGTTGCATAGAATTACATAGTGTCTTGAGAGTATTTCTTTCATAGATAGTTCTTTTCAAAGTTGTGTGAATTGAATTGAAGAATTAGCCTTTAGTAATTGCAACAATTCATCATTAGATAACCTCAAGCTTCACTGCACATACTGTGTTGGCACTCTTGAGATAGAAATACTTACCTCAGGTTGACAACTAATGTAGGCATTAAGATTTCCTGTAAAAAGACATCTTAGTGAACCAAAAATTGTCCCGATTGTGATCTCACTCTCCAACACTTAGCCATTCTTCTCATTTTCATGCTTTTAGGGATTTCTAAAGGGATTCTTCAATTGAGTGTATCTTTTAATCTAGGAACCCTTTTCTGGACTTCTTTATACCATTAGAAATATCTTTCCAAGAACTAGGCCATGTGGGGGGGGGGGGGGTCCAATCAAGCTTTGACAGCTTCTGAGACTCAGGAATCAGCCTCAAACATCACTGCTATTTGACTTTCTGAAGCAACTAGGTACTCAATAACTGTGAGTGACAACATTGGTTCCTTTTGGGGATAGTGTCTTACTGGCAAGGTGATGAGAACTTGCAAACAATCCTTCTTCACCATTGGGCATGGAGTCAGTAGTATATGTACTTAAAAAATCAGGAACATCTCCATAGGACCTTTCTTTATATATATACATGCAGAAAATAAAACTAGCAACTACAAGTAAATGTTAAGTTGGTGAGATTATTTATGTGCAACCATACTTCTATATAATGCTAAATTTAGCTAAGTATGTTCCATTCTCCTACAGAACTAGGCCAACATTAGAGTACTCGATCGTAAACCTTCATACTGCTGAAAAATCACAATCAAAATCAACATGCACCATGAAAAATCAACAAGTAAGAGACATGTCACATGCTGGTGAAGTGACCCCTATTGCTGGCTTGAAAATAGGTTCATGTACTCAGCCAGAGGGTCATGGAATAGACTAGGAACATTTGCAGCAGTTTTGATTTCACTTGCAGTCTGCTGACCAATATCCTTTTGGCTAGGGTAGCCACAAACATTATCCAGCACCTCAACTTCAGTGTTTTCAAGAAATACTGACTGCTACTTATTTACTGCCGCTTTTCTAATGGGACACCTATTCTGAAAAGCTGCAATGGGCTCTTCATCTTCACAACTATAAGAATCATAAATTGGAGGGCCTGTTGAGCAGTTTTGCAACAACTCTTCTTTGGGATCTTCATGGAAATCTTGCTGCTAGGAGCTTTCCTTCCACTGACTAGTAATTAGTTCCTTTTGCAGCTCTATGACCATTTCCTCCTCCTCTAAATCATATAAGTCATAGATAGAATGAGATTGTTGATCCTCCTCTTCATATGAAAGATATGCATCATGGACTGGGGCCCCTTTGCTGACCTCTAGATGGCCCTCTTCTTCTTGTTCACCTTCCAATAACTGGGAGATTGGAAGCTCTGCCTTACTTGTCACTTCATCATAAATGTATTGATCATAAGAAGGGAAAACATTAAAATCAAGAGAATAAGTGCTATAAGAGCTGGCTTGTAGATCATAGGTGTTTCTATATTCTTCTTCTTTCTCATAAGGCACCGTTTCCTAATGAGAAAGAATGCTTTCTTGGAGAGAAGCTCCACAAGCATCTTTAGCATATTCATCTACCTCAGAACTGATTTCTTCATTACAAAGTATGCAACAATCTTCAGACAATGCATTTCGTGGGTAAAATCTCTTATAGTAGTTATAAAATGTTGAATGGAAGGATTTCAAGGAAGATATGTTGCCATGAGGTAGTGTTTTAAACCAGATCCTATATTCTCCCTCTAAAGAAAATTTATATAGCTTCATATAGACATATTCAAGAAAGATATCTTGTTCTTCCATGCAATTGTGAAAGTCTTTGAGGTGTTGATCAGGCCTTTTCTCAGAGTTCTCACTGAATTTGGTCAAATAGGTGTTCCACTCATGAAATGGAGGGAGATGATGAGGAAATCCAACAACAACAAGTAAATCCAGTGGTGCAAATTTGTTGGCCAAGAATGCAGGAATGATAATCTTGAATGTTGTAGTATGAGTGATTATGTGGTTGTTTGAAAGGCCAGGATGATCAAAACAGAGATTGAGATAGTGGATTCACCAAGATATTTACCATAGATTTTATAGTGGAGTCACCAAGGTGAGAGATCTTCAACCCACACTTCCTATGCTCACCTATCAGAGGAAATGAAAATTTTTGTCTTACCCAGGGAAAAAAATTCTAATCTGTTCCTCGACAATGGTGCCAAAAGATGTTGTGGCTAAATCTTGGACCTATAGTAAAATTGCAATAGAAGGCAAGGAAAGCTCCCTTGAGACAACATATGGGTTGATTTTAGATCAGTGCCTATGACATATTGGGTATAGGAGTGCTTGTGATATGTTTCGAAATGGGTGTGCAACACTCTAATTGTCACAAAATTGAGATGGTGTCTAGAGGGTTTAGTTCTGGTTATGTGTGCCTTTAATGAGGTAATTTTAGGCTAATTTAAATATTTAAGTGCAGGGGGTGTACGGGACAACTTCAAAGGGGGATGGCTTCTTATTATGCTAGCCTACACATGGAAATGGAACAGTTTAAACTGAAGTTCAAATGATGATGGAGAAGAGTAGGAGGAGGAAATGAAGTGCAGAAGGCTGAGAGACATAATCTTTAGCCACTAATTTCCAATAGAAATATGGAATAATAGGAAGGTGGGATGACAAAAACAGAGGGAGTTGTTCGAAGGATTTAGACTACATATTAATGGGTATCATACTCTGTTCAATAGTTGAGGCAAGTGTGGGCTACCACAGGTACTATAAGCTATTTATAAACACTAGTAAATCTGAAATAGAATAGATATTAAGTAGATATAAAATAACTGAGGTAAATCTAGAGGTTCACAGAGGTACACTCTTCTATCTATTAGCGCAAATAAATCCATTAGAGACCAGAACAATGACAACAACCTTGATATTGTTTTGAGGAAGAAATACATAATGAAATGAAGTTACAAAAAGGGAAAGACTTACAACCCATAAGAAGTTTTGAATCAATAGAGGAAAAATCTATATGCTTCAAATCCCAATATCCAATCCTTTATTTAGTCCTCAAATGATTGAAACCCCCATTACAAACAGATAGAATTCGAAACAATGTTACAGAGATCAGCCCTCTTGGGTCTCTGAATCTCTATAACAAAACTCCCAAACAAACCCACCGAACCAACCCCACTCTGGTGCTACATATCACTTCGACCCTTTTATAAGAGGAGAAGGGGAGGCTTTCATTAAAGTTTACAATAATCCAAGTCTAAGCCCTCAACTATGAGGTAGGACGAGCTGTTGCAGCTCTGTCAAGCTCTACCCCCCCGAAAATTGATTACAACAGGGTTAAATCCCCATTTTGAAAAATTCAATCATTAATACAAAGAGGAAGAGGATTGAGAAAGGAAGGAGGAGGTGTCTTGCTGATGTTTTCGTGGAATTTGCTTGTTAAGGCACTTTCTTATTGTTTTAAGCCTCCTTCAGCGGTTTAGGGCAGTTTGATGGACGTCAAGTCATTTCAACAGTGAAAATTCATTCTTCATCAACTAATAAGGCATGACAGGCTATGTTTCTCTTTATTATGCCCATACTTCATTAATTTCCAGTGGCTGCCCCCTTGATCTGTGAAAAGCTCTTGTGGAGTGTTTTATCTTGGTCACAGGATTTTAATTCAAAATAGGCACACGGGTGGCTTTCAATAGGAAAATCGATGAACATACCATTTTTTTGTTTTAAATATGTCTAAGGCCTCCTTTGATAGCCCCTTTTATGAATTTTTGCATATGACCATAGGTAGAGACCAAGAACCCATATGTAAAGGGCTTAAGGATTTCCATAATGTGCGGGGAAGGGTTTTTCCTTATATCGCAATGAAAACCTTATTGGCTGATTTCCCATACCCGAAATATTTATAGATTGTAGCTTATAATTTATCACATTCGGGAGAAACCCCGCATATTGCAATATTGGCCCCCGTTGCGGTCTTTGAACTCTTATAACTCACCAATCACCAATTGTGATATGCCGGATCACAAATCACAATTGGGCTTCTGAACCACCGATAAATATTAAGTATGAGCCCTAGGGAATGCTGATATGCGGGATTGTGATATCGCCGATAATCCAGACGAGGGGCCCTTATTAACGAAACTGTGATCTTTTGTCATGTCTGGGGGAAATCTTGCAAATAATAACTGGCCCTAGCATCTGCTGATAAATATTAAGTGTGTGCCTCTTGACTTGGCTGATAGCTGATATGTCGATATGCCTCCACTGTCCTGATTGTGATCTCTCTCTCTCCAACACTTAGCCATTTTTCTCATTTTCCTAATTTCATGGCTTTCCAATGGGATTATTCAATTGAGTGCATCTTTTGATCCAAGAACCCTTTTCTGTACTTATTTATACCATTGGAAATATCTTTCCGAGCACTAGGCCATGGAGAGGGGGGGGGGGCGTCTGATCAAGATTTGACAACTTATGAGACTTAGGAATACACCTCAAACATCACTGCTATTTGACCTTTTGAAGAAACTAGTGACTGAATAGTAGTGAGTGACAAAAAATTGGTTAGATTTAGAGACAAAATATATGTGCCAGATACCTGTAATCTCAAGAAGGTGATCTTGAGAGTTTCATGCGAAACCATATTTGGGTCACCTAGGTTATCATAAGACATTGACTGTGGTAAAGAAGTTTTATTATTGGCCAAATCTGAAGAAGGATGTACCAAAGTTTGTAGCTAGGTGTTTCGATTATCAGTGTGTGAAGGCAAAGTGTAAGCATCAAGGTGGACTGCTACAACTGATTGTGATTCTAGAATGGAAATGGGAGGCCATTTCCATGTATTTCATCACAGGCTTTCAAAGGATAATGGGACAGCTTGATTCCATCATGATTCTCGTGGACACGTTGACGAAGGTTGTGCACTTCATTCTAGTGAAGTCTACATTCTCAGCTAGTGATGTACCACAGGTATTCATCAGAGATGTGGTAAGGTTGCATGGTGTTCTAGAGAAGATTTTGTTAGACATGGAAGCAAAGTTCACTTCCAAATTTTGGAAGGAGTTGTTTGTAGGTTTGGGAACAAATTTGGCCTTCAGTACAACTTATCTGAAAATAGATGGATAGACAGAGAGGATCAATAGGATATTGGAGGACATGTGGAGGATGCATGTGATGCATCAACAACAAAAATGGGAAGAGAATCTTCCACTGGTAGAGTTCTCTTACAATAATGGGTATCAAGAATCTTTGAAGGTGAGTCCATTTGAGGCATTGTATGGGAAGAGTTGTGACACTCCCATCAGTTGGATCGATGTAGTTAATAGGGTGTTGATTAGACTGAACATGTTGAAGGGCATGGGACAAGAGATGTAGGTTATAAAGAAGAATCTAAAGGCATCACACGATAGGCAGAAGATCTATGCAGATTGAAATATGTTGTTCAAGGAGCTCTAGGTTGGGCAACAGGTGTACTTGTGCATCAAACCAAAGAAGAGCTCCTTACGGATTGGATGATGTGCCAAGCGGGTACCCTAGTTTTGTGGATGCTTCATCATTATTGAGAGGATTGGACCAGTAGCCTATCGACTTGCATTGCCTCCGATAATGAAATTCCATGATGTTTTCCATGTGTCATTTCTTAAGAAGTATGTTAAAGATGTTGCTCATGTGATTGACTGGTACGTATTGCAAGTGGAACCAGATGAAGAATTTCAGTCAGAGCCTCAATGTATATTGAGAAAAAAGGTTCTCATGCTTGAGAACCGAGAAATCCAGCAGATTAAGGTCAAATGGAAGCACTTTGGGCCTCATGAAGCTACATGGGAGATGGAAGATCAAATGTAGGATATGTATCCTTCATTGTTTGTTGGTTGAGGCAAAGATTTTTTGGTATAGTGTTTTGGTATATGTCTTTTGTATATTTTTTGGTACATGTTTTGGTGATGTTTGGTATATGTATATATGTATATGGACATAAATACCACCATGATCTATGTTATAAATATCCAATAAGTGGTATGGGTGTCATGTCATTAAGATGTTATGTTTTCATGTGGTTTACATCTCAATAGATTGATCATTGTAAATATTGCATCGAGCTAAGTTATAAAGCTCCATCGGCACTAAATTTTTCTTGCAACATTTTTGTGGTTATAGGTGTTGTTGAACACTAAGGATGGTGTTCCCCCAAGGGGGAGGGTTCTGTAACAGATCTGGGGAAAATTCCATGTAATAAAACTTAATAAAGGTAAAAATAATAACCACGGATGATCGGACACTTATTCAAAGTTGAATTTTGGCCAAGACATCTTTGTGTGGGTGTTCATTTGGTTTATTATGGCTAATGAAATTGGAAAAGGAAATGGCTATGGATTTGGAAAGGAAAAATGCCATTTTGGCACATTTATTTATGAAAATAATGGAAATTAGGAGGAAAGGGAGGTGAAAGGTCACAGGTTTCATGTGAGGAGTAAAAGGAAGGAAAATAATGGAAAATGAAGAAAATAGAGGCCTGATTGATAAAAAGGCTATTGAGGATTAATTGTTAACCTTTTGTCAATTCAGTTTTGGAGCTCTCTGATTATTTTCTCTCTCTGTCATACTCTAGGATACTTAGAGTTTTCTTGGATCGCTCTTGGAGAGTGTGGCATACTTGGAGTTTTGGAGAAAGAAGGAAAAATAAGAGAAGGAAAGTGCAGGAGGATATTAGGATCAACAACTAAAATAGATTTAGCATATAGGTACCTTGTTACTTGTATGTTTTCCTCACTAGTTTTGGCATGCATGGCATATGAATGTGGATTATTGATCATGATTTGTCACTAGCATGGATGATTTCCTGGATTGACAATGGATTTCTTAGGCTTTACATTTCCTGGATAACCATGGAGATTTTGGGTTTATTTAGGTTTTTTGTTTTGGTTGGTTCTCATGTTTCCTTAAGCTTGGGTTGAGTTATTAGTTCCTAGAAGCCCTCCATGGAAAAACACTCTTGAAGCCCTGTAATAGTTTGGGTTGAGTTACTAGTCCTAGAAGCCTTGGTTGGAAATTTTTTTTGGAAACCCTTGGTGTGTTGAGTTAGTAGTTCTGGAAGCCCTGTTTCAAATAACACTCTGGATGCCCGACGACAAATGTGGGTTAAGTTACTAGTCGTCAAAGCCTTGTTTGGAACAAATGCTATGAAGTCGTGCAAGGCTTGGACAGATACCAATTTGATGATGGTTTTGTGATGCCCGACCATGAGGTGGAATCATTGTTTGATGGGTTGAGGTGGCTAGGCTTTAGAAGCCCTAGATGGTTTTGGATTGATGTGCTCTATGAGATCCCACATTCATTCTTGAAATATGGAACAAGGGCGAATGATTGAAGATAATTTTTTCTCAACCATTCTACAGTTGGGTGGAATGTGGAAGTCCCATCTCGGGTTTACATTTTTCATCGTCAATATGAGGTTATTCCTCGTATTTATAGGAGTATTATACTGGCTATTATGGCTCTCATCACGTTTTTACTTGTAGATGAATGATCAATGTATCTATGACCTAATGGATGAAATGGAAACTAATTTGTTGAGGCATCAATGCTTCTCAGAGGTTCTTAGCTAGTTATGAGACCCCTATACTTAGATTTGTTATTTACATCTGTAGATTACATATTTGTGATATGTTTGATGAAATGTCTGTCATGGATAGTAGGGGTCCAATCAAGGGCTTTTTCAAGTATTTGCATTTGCCTCATTGTTTCCTTGTTATATTTATGATCTAAAGGCGTCATGTAATTCTTGGCAGTGACCTGGGATCTTGGCCTAAAAAAGTGGCTCAAATCCGAGGGCCGCTAGCACAACACTGAGAAAAATAGTCCATGGATGCTAGCATGTGTTGTCATGATAGCGTCCAGAGCCTTGTGGACGTTGTCAGGCCCATAGCATGGGATCGTCGTAATGTCAAGAGGTTTAAAACGTAAGTGGGACCCAAGGGTTGGTTACTAGAAGTGTTGGGATGGTTCCTAGGGGTCTTGTAGCTAATGTTGAAGGTGTGTATGATGTGTTTTCGTCGATTGAATCCAATCATAGTAGCCTTTTGTCACATCTTTACCTCGGTTGGCCAGTTACTTGGGTAGATGTGGGAGGAGGGTGTTACAACGGAGGGCCATGAGCTGAGTGTATGGTGTTGCAGAATAAGAAGAGAACAATGTGTTTCCTGGGATGAATGAAGTGAAGGCTGCATAGGAGAACAAAGAAGTAGGAATCAGGTAGAGTGGCTATCAAGTATAGAAAGAGTTGTATTTCGTATTAAGTGTGGGTGGGATCCTACATATAAGAAGTTGGTGCTTCCATATTAGAGGACGTGTGAATATAGATTAGGGGTTGGTGCCTCCTAGAAGTTTTTTCTTGCATAAAATCCAAGGAGATGAAAGTTGGTGCTTGCAAAAAATTCATGAAGCCGGTGCCTCCATTGGTACTTTTGGTAAGAAGATTATATTTCTACAAAAGAATGGAGTTGGTGCTTTATATTAGTGGGTGCTAGAAATCAAGGGGAGTTCATATTTACATCAAATAACAAACAAGTTTTGGTGGTTTTTCTCTCGAAAGGGTTTCCACGTTAAACCTCTGAGTCTCATGTGTATGTTTCATGTGCTGATTTGTATCGCTAATAAATATGTTTTATTGCTAGTCACATGAATGGTTTCCATGTTTGAATGAGAAAATATAAATTGGCATAAAATTTTAAAGTTATCGTTAATACTGATTCTCATCGCCTATCAATATTAAACATTGTTTCCAATAAATTCAATGCTTGGGAGGTACTATGAGACAATTGGACGAGGAAATGATCACTCTCCATAAGGTGATAGTTCCCTTGCATACGATTCAAAAGAAATTGTGGGAAAATGTCAAAGTTCTAAACACATCTTTTTCAACGATCGATGTGATCTAGAAATGGGGCATTAAGTGGAGAAACAAACTAGATGAGTTGGCCAAGAAAACAAGGCAAGAAGCAGAGTTGGAAAGGGTTGGGTTCAGAATGATTTTACATATAAACAACAAACTCAACACTTATGTGGCCAATATCATAACTACCTATTCATGACTATATCATAGCATAGACTCTTTGGCTGGAGTGCACAAGATTCCTTGTGTTGGAACATTTGTGGAAAGAAAGGGGAAAAAACAGGTAAGAAATTGAAGAATTCTTGAACAACCTGAGGCGAATGTCCAACAAATATGATTTGGAGATCACAAGGTAGAACATTCAATAGTTTGTAATTGGACCTACCAAATTAAACATGAAGTTGTTCTTATTGTTGAATAATGTTTAGACTAGCTCCAAAATTATTTTCCCAAATGCAATGGAGGAAAAATTTGAACATAGACCATATCTTCCATCAAAGTTTTAGGACATAATAACGAAATACAAGGCTTGGTACCACTATGTTAAATCAAAGGTACAAGTATAATTTGTTGAGCTAGGGTTTCCTCAAACTCAGGCATAATGTATAGATTTTTTTCTTATTGGCCTCTAGCCACATTTTGTCTTATGAGGTTTTGTATTTAGAGAATAATAAGAAATGTAAATGTAAGTGGAAGTCAAAAGAGTCAAATAGGGAATATGAAGAGTTACTAGTTAGAATAAAGACAAAGGAAGCTCAGGAGTCGTGATGGATCTCAAAGGTCATAAGGGGAGTTTAAGGGTCACCTCATTTGTTACAAATGAACACTCATAACTCAAGCAAAGGGCTTTGAACTAGAGATTGGGAGCCTTGGATTCTCTAGTCTAGCATAGGAGTATGTATCATACTTTGGAGAAGTAAGTGGTAGCTTCATGTTTCACTAATGGGGCTAGTGGCATATCACCGTATTGTATACTTAGAACTTTCACTTAATGATCAGAAGCTCTCAGAGCCAACACACTTTCATGCATATATCGTGGATGGCGTAAGACCATTCTTTAAATGTTTACGATCTATGTTATTTCATTCATGCTAAGGATAATGAAATATTTTATTAGATTTAGTGTATATCTTGTTTATGGTGTGTTTTCCTTGCTTTCATGATCGTTATTATATTGTCAAATAATTTGCAGGTTAATTAATGATTCTCTCATATGTGTATGTGTCTCTTTTAGGATAATGCTATTACTTTTCTTCTAGAGGCCCACTTTATTTTCCCTTTGCACGAAGGAACCTCTTATTCATGACAACTGATATTCCACAACATTTACTTGCTACCACCAAAGTTATGTGTATGTCTTCTTATGTGTTTATTGCAGCCAAGGCACATCTTTGAGACCACCATTATAGAAACTCGCCATATTTCTAGTTGGCGCTTCCACTCTAAATGGTGTGAGGTCTAATTGGGACTTCATATCACGAAGATCCCCCTTCCCTATTTTTGACATTCAACACCATCACTAGTCCCATAATCAAACCCCTATATAATGAGTTGAAGTCAATAGGAGAATATACAATTGAAGGAGGGCCTTAATGTATTCCCCCATCATTTGAAACATAATATATTAAGAGATAATGTAAATGAATGAAGCCATGAGCTACAATTTACACTCTTATGGCTGGCACAAAAGCTCAACAAGGATTGTAGATGGTCTATTGAGGTTTAGGATTCCCTTGAACATGTAAAAACATGACACAAAAGTGACTTCGTAATATTGGCTAATCAACATCATGTAATATTGCATAATAATGCAAAAGGCATTTAATCATGGTCCATAATGACTAGAATAGTAACCAACTCCAAAAGTAACCATATCATTGATAATTCCTAACCTATTATTTTTAATGAGGAGTGCATGGAAAAACCTCATGATAAGATTTACACAAGTAATATTCATACTTCTTCAATCCATATTTGCAAATATTTTAATAAGGTTGACGAAAAAGTGCCAATAATTCATATAATAGAAGTAACTCCAAAAGCACCCATATCAATTTAGGAAATGGTGATGGAGGTGATAAGCATGCAATAAACAATTGTTCTAAGAAGAAGAATCCTAACAAACATTTAAACAAAACCATTAAAAGTGAGTGTAATGTACATCAATTTTGGGTCGACTAAAGTGACCATAATAACAAAACCATCCATGGCCATGACTATTTGGCTATGTAACATATAAATAATGTTATTAGAAAATATAAGAATCATGGTTCGTGGAATGCTTTATCGAATTAGATATATAAATTTATAATAAAAATCACATTTAAAGCAATATGTATTTAAATTTAATTTTGATCGATAAATTTTGAATTAATTTGTTTATTTATTTAATTAGCTTAAAACTTCATGACAACAAAACCATTAAAAACAATGTAACATGCAGGTAATTTGTTAATAGATAAATAAAAATTACAATATATAAGCCTCAACCTCCTCCAATATGATGCATATCAATCTTGCGCCATAGGCTGACGTGACCATAATGGCATAACCAGCCATGGTCATGCCTATTCAGCTATATCGAATTGATATGGGGATGCCTTATTTATATATATAGAGGGGTTGTATCAAAACTAGCCATATATCAACACATAGTCAGTCTTAGATAGACAGATAAATCTTCGACTGCATTTATTCTTTACCCGTTCCCATACCTGCATTTATTGGTTTAGTTGCCATTACCTGCTATAAGTTGCCTTAGAAGTTGATTGGGTTGTTGCTGTCGCCCTTGCCTTTGTTGTTGTTGTTCAGGGTGTTGTTGCTCTTGCTGTTGTTGTTATTGCCCACGATGGGATCGTCGTTGATGGGTCCGTTAACGGGATTGCCGTGAATCTTGGTGTTCTTGTTGCCGCCGTTGGTGGTGTTGCCGCTGTTGTCCCCGATGATGGGATTGCCGTGGATCTTGGCGTTGCGGCCGACGACGTTCTTGTCGCTGCTGTTGTGCCTGCGGTCGACCTTGTTGTTGTTGCCGCTGATGTTCCGCCCATCGTTCAAAATTGAACCCTTCCTAGCCCTTCTTTAGGTTGCTGGCCCTTCCTAGAAGGGCTAAAAAAAAATTAGACTTCAAAAAATATTTAAAATATCAAAATCACTAGTCAATTACAAAGGTTAGATTAATTTTTTATATTTCAAAAGAAGGGAAATATTTTTAATAAGTTGTCAATACTTTTTTAAGTTAACAATAATTTCGAGTCTGTACTAGCGCATAAATCACTCTGACTAGTGATAGTTTTGTAGAAGAGACCAGCCAAAGTCCAAATGACCTCATACAATTTAACAATTATGTCATGATTTGGGGATGTTTCCCTGAGGCCCCAACTTACGCCAACATGATTCAACTTGCAACAATAAGACATGCAACATTCATGGTACTATTACACCTAGCATAGGGTAGCAGAGCACATTGAATAACCATTCAACAACTATGCACGTGCTCTCGCTCCTCCGCGATTATCCTTGAGTGCTCTTTCCCTACATTCATTTTTTCCATTTTCATTTGAATTGCAACCCATCATCCATAGAAGGAAAGTTGTCGTTTGACGCTAGACTATAAGGTATTTTTCATTATCCTCCTCATATCTTCATTAACATTTGGTTTTTCATTCTATGGATTATTTAATGCAACACTCCTTGAAGTAATGGCAGCCTTCGTGGTCACACAATGTATCCTGGGCACCATAGAATCCACACCCCAAGAAATCAACATTGTGGCTAGATATCCTAAATGCAATTGCTTGCCATCCTTCCATTCCAGGAATGGGTGGTCAAGTTGTTTTCTACATTGTTAATGGTGCAAATTTTTATTGTCATAATTATATGAATCTACCAACTATGAAAATAATATTTATCTTATATCAAGGGTATTGGACTCCACAATTATAATTCTCTCATTCAAACTCTTGCTTATTTTGCTTCGTTTCTTAAATCCATATAGATTTCTTGTCCAAGTACCATTTTTCATGAAGTGTTTGTTCTCTATTCAACAAATCAATGAATAACCTATCAAGAAATCTATAGTCAAATCATATGGCATCTTGCTAAGGTTGAATTTTTTCTATCTCAATCCCGCTAAGGGATTTTTAATTTATGTATTTACTTATTCTATTTTATTTACTTATTTAATAGTGTAAATATTGAAAAATGTCTCCTATTGGTCATCCTAAGAAGGATAAAATACAATTGTCAATTGTTGAATCATTTGGCTTTACACAACATTCTAATCAACCATGTAATATTCAAAATGAAGTTGATGCTCATCTACATGAATATGATGAATCAAATAGTGTAGAGCTTGTTGAAATAGAAAACCCATCAAAGAAACACAAAATAATACTCAAATCTAAATGGAATACAAGGTTTCCATGGGCTTATTTTAAAATCATCTAATGGTAATGAAAGGATAAAATGCTCATGATGTGTTAAATTTAAAAGTGAGACTCCATTTTCAAAGGAGGGAACTACCACTCTTCAAGTTAGTGGTATAAGTGGCCATGAAAACTCAAAAGCTCAATTTTTGGTTTACAACTTTTGGAGGGAAAAAGCGATTGAAGCAATATTCCAATCACTAAACGTGTAGAACTAATGGTAAATGCAGGGAAGGAGAAAATTATATCAATGATTGAAAACATGTATTTTGTTGCTATACATGATTTATCTTTAGAAATGTATAAGTCAATATGTGACTTGAATTGGTATAAATGCACTCCACACGTGCTTCTAATAGATGAATTTTCTGCATACACAAATACCACACCAAGAAAATATTTTCTTCAAGTTGCTAAAGAGGTGTATTGGAACAATCTAAAAGAGAAGATTTTACATAGGTCATTTTACTCAATTTCAGTTGATGAAAGAACTGATCAAATTATGGAACACCAATTGATTGTTTATATTACATATTTGACGAATGGAGGAAGAGGTCAATGTTTAACAAAGTTTATATGTTTACTTCAAATAAAGGATGGAATAGCTCAATGTATGTATGATCTAGTAAGAACTCTTTTAGCATAAATGGATTTATATTTGATGAAGTTTTTTGGTTTTGGTTTAGATGGTGCATCTTCCATGAGGGGTATTCATGAAGGTTTATCTCCTAAGCTTCGTATGCTCCTGATTTATTACTTATCCATTGCATAGCTCACAGAGAATCATTAACAAGCAATGAGGCTTCATCTCGTTTTCCAGAGTTGCAATATATTAACAAATTTGAAACAAAGTTTATTCATGGCTTGGAGAATCAACTAAAGGACATGGAAAATTGAGAGAGCTAATGTATACATTTCAAATCACTAAGTTAGTGGTATTACAAATTCATCAAATTAGGTGGATCTCAAGAGTCAAGGTCATGGAAAGACTTGTTAAATGCATGCATTATTTGTTAGGATTGGGAGTTAGGGGAGAAAAAAATGTATGAGTTGGAAACAATATTTCAAGTGCAAATTTGCATCCATATACTTGTAGACATGCTCGTTGAATTAAATAATTTGAATCAAAATTTCAAAGAGGATCATGTTGATATTACATATATTGACACTACTTTAGATGTTTCTATTAGCATGCTTGGTAAACAATTTTTGGAAAGCATTTTTGGTGTAGATGCAGTGCATATGTCTTCCTTTTTAGTTAAAGCATAAAGAGGAACCCTTGAAGTTGCAGATAGCACAAGTATGGCACATTTACATCCATTGAGGTTTGAAATTTTTCCAAAGATGAAAATATTCGGGGCTACTATATGATTGTATTCTTTTGGGAAAATGTTTTATTGTAAAGGTGATTAAATCTTTAGATAGGAGATTCATAGATTTACATGTATTTAATGTGGCTAAGTTTTTCACTTCTCAACATTATTATGAAGAATTGAATGATATAAACTTTCCAACAAAAAGATAGTTGAAATGTTTATGTGAAAAAATTTAGCGTTGGGGAATCATCTATTGTGGATACTGCTAGATGTTTGGGTGAAATGAATGAATTTATTTGTGCTATTTGTAAACCATACCCTAAAAATCATATGTATGGCATGAGACCTATGTGGAGATGAACATGAATGGTTTGAAGACTTTCCATATTTGATGCAATTATGGCAAGTTATTCTTGTTATCCCAACAACCACATCAGTGTGTGAAAGAAGCTTCTGAAAATTAAACAGGATAAAAAATGATGGTAGATAAAGACTTTCATTGGAGACATTAGATATGTTAATGTTTATATCTCTAAGTGCACATGATGCTCTAAATGAGGTAGATTGGAATGCTACTTATGATGTATGGAAATAAATGAAAACTAGAAATCCATTTGTATTGGGAAAATATATTTATATTTTCAATTATGTAAGTCCAAAATACTTTTGAAGATCATCAAATTATGTTTAGATTTTTATAATGGAATTTGAGAATATTTTTTGTTTATTTACTAGTTATATTCAGATTTTATAGTGTTTTATTGAAGCCACTCTTTAAATTTTAAAGATTTAGAATGGCACTATTTCATTATGGAATTTTTTTGAGGGGTTTATTTAGTAAATACTTTTTAGTAGAAGTGAATTTTTTTATAACCTTTCATCTTTGAAGGGTTGGATGAATATATGCCCTTCTCAATGAAATTAAGAGCAAGCCTTCAAATTTGATCACTGGTTCCGCCCTGCCGGTTGGAAATTGCTCATCTTGTTGGCTTACGGATACGGGATGGTATAATTAATTGAAGCTGGAAAGCCTTCAAATGCGACAAGACTCCCACTTCTGCAAAAAAAACGCCTTCAGTTCAACTCAATCCGCTAAAGTGCATCAATACATAAAGTGGATGTTGATAAGTTGGTGTGCATAAATACATAACATGATGAACAAATCATTGATATCTCACACATTAGAAAGCCTCAATCTAGGTTACACCTAATATACAACAACCATACCTACAACTGGAGAAGGGCAAATTCCGCAAGCAAGAGGTGAGAAATACAACGGCATAGGTTGTCTTATATAGAAGCAGGCGAACTCCAAACTCGGCTTTGAAAACCATCTGACCTCCCAACCAGGGTCAAATTTTGGAGTTAGAGAAAAATTCTTGACCACTTGTGGTGGCCTCTTCCGTGTCGTAATTTTTTTAATCAAGTGGAAGAGGGTATTCTCATCCCACTAGAGTTGAGAAAATGCTATGTTTTAATTTACAAGAGTGTCACGAGAATCACGTCATCAATCATGCAAAGTCCAGCGTCACGAGGATGACATACATCGACGATCCATACGATGGATATTTGCCGATGTAACTACAGGCGAAATTGGGCACACGGGTTATTCTTTCTCAGCCAAAAAAACATATTTTCCCTCTTTACCGATGTTACTACTTCCATTTATTCGTGCAAATGGGCAGACGAGTTGTCTTTTTCAGAGCAGAAAAAGAGAGAAATTCTCTGCCCTCTTTACAGATGTAACTACAATTTATTCGCGCATGCAATTGGGCAGACGAGTTATTCTGTTCAGCAAAAGAAACATAATATTTGCGTTACTTTGACTAGATGAGTTATTCCTCTTCGGCTTAGAATAAAGTCGTAACTCGTCTTTTTCTACTTCCAAAAATAATGCACACACACTTTTCTAAGGGACTAGCATATTACTCGAAACAAATAGTATAGTGGCCAGCACATTAGTTATTTTCTCATAGTTTGCGTAGATAAAATGTTGAAAAAGCAACAAGCCTGAATTGATGGAGGCACCTTAATTATTCGAAGCAGCTGGAATTTCTAGTGAAGTGATTAATCAAAAAGATTATTTATTTAATATTTGTGACTGAAAAAAACTTGATGCTTCTCTTGTGCTAAATGTAGAATGTAGTGTATTTGATGTGTAGTCATAGTCAATTTATATTTTATTGATTTGTAAATTGAGGTATTTTGTTAATGGTAATTCTTTTTTATTTGTGACATGGAGAATCTAATCTTACTTAACCGCCATAATAATGTAATATTACAGTGATAATATTTTTTTTGAAAAAATTGTCTAAAAAGTATTTTTGCTGCAAAAGATAGATAAATTCTTGCTTAAAAAATTATAAATATTAAAAACGAAATTTCTTCGTTATTACAATGGTCTAAAAATTATGCATATATATATATATAATTGTGATATAACCAAATTTCTTCGTTATTACAATGGTCTAAAAATTATGCATATATATATATATATATATATATATATATATATATATATATAAAATTGTGATATGTTTAAACTGAGTTTTGTAATTAAAAAAATAAGTTTTTATTTTTAAAATAATTATATAATAATTAAATAAATTTGTAGTAGTATTTTTAAGTGTTTAAATATTTTGAATATATATTAAATAAAAAATGACGGTTTTAATCAATTTTCATTTAATTGTTAATGAGTTCATCTCATTGTATTTGTTTATAAATAGAGTTATCTGATTCCACTAATAAAATTTTAAACATGTTTAGTAAAAATAAAAATATTTGTTAATTTATAATATTTAGTATGAAAGTAATTTAAATATTATAAAATAATTAAGTTTTATTTTATTTAATTAATGGTTAATAAGATTTAAAAAAAAATGGATGATTTGAAAAGTATAAATACTTCTTCATTTAAAACGATGAGGGATTCTTGGAGCTCTGTAACCCTAATGACCTTGCGGCCATGAGGTAGGTGGCGTGGAACACCTCGAAAGCAGGGGGAAAAGCATGGAAAGAAGTGAACAGGTGGCTCAGAAATGACAGAGGAGACTAGGAGGGGAGAGATCCCCTCCTACTAGGATGCAACAGCAGGAGAAGGAACAAGTAACAACAAATTGGATGTTGAACAAAGGACACCGGGACCTGTCCTAGGTGCACGCTGGAAAGCGGGAAGCAAAGGAAGATGTTTGCCCAAGGTTTGTCATTCCAATGAAAAAACTGGAAAGGTACAAAAGCTATATGAAGGACCATGCATTGGTCTGCAAGTTCATCGGAGTCTGGCCCTTAGAAAAAGAACTGACAAGATGGATCCATCAGAAATGGCAGCCACGTGGCCACATTGAACTGAAGCTGGGTACACGCGGGTTGTTTATGGTAATCTTCTCAAACCTGTAAGACAAAGAGAAAGTTTTTCAAAACGGACCATATTTTCATAACAATGCAGGTTTATTTATGAGGTATTGGGAAGAATGCTATAACCCGGACAAAGAAAAATTTCTAGTAGCACTTGTATGGGTTAGACTGTTTGGACTACCTATGGATTTCTGGGATCCAAATATTCTTAAAGGAATAGGGAACACCATAGGTAGTTTCGTAAAGATAGTGGAATCAACTAAAAGAGGGAGATATATCTCGTATGCAAGAATATGTGTGTACATGAACATTGCAAACCCTGTACCAGGTGCAGTCGAACTAGAATATCATGAGGAGACCTGGCAGCAAGCATTGGATTATGAACATATACCTTTTAGATGTATAAAATGTCATGAATATGGATACCTTTTCAAGGAATTCCCCTTAAATGCAGAGGAAGAGGAGAGAAAGACCAAGCAATAGAGGAAAACCACTGAAGACGATGAGGGGTTTCAAGAAGTAAAACTCAAAAAATGACCCACCAATGAATTCCAGAAGAATGGCAGGAAATAACAGCAAACCAAAAGTAAAGAGACAAATAGGTATGAAATACAACAAATAGAAGAAGGGGAGTTAGAAACCCGAAATATGGACTACCAAGAAGAGACAGATCATGAAGGTGGGGGGAAACAACAGGACACGAACAATAATAAGCAGAAAGATCAAGAAGAACCCAAAGTATACGTATATTTTTTGGTACATGTTTTGGTGATGTTTGGTACATGTATATATGTATATGGACATAGATACCACCATGAGCTATGTTATAAATCTCCAATAAGCGGTATGGGTGTCATGTCATTAGGTTGTTATGTTTGTTATGTTTTCATGTGGTTTACATCTCAATAGATTGATCATTGTAAATATTGCATCGAGCTAAGTTATAAAGCTCCATCGGCACTAAATTTTTCTTGCAACATTTGTGTGGTTATAGGTGTTGTTGAA
The DNA here is from genome assembly GCA_031772625.1 of Pinus tabuliformis. NCBI lineage: Eukaryota > Viridiplantae > Streptophyta > Pinopsida > Pinales > Pinaceae > Pinus > Pinus tabuliformis. Next base: position 67,060,929 of record CM062810.1, on the reverse strand, counting down.
CACCAAGGACGATTATTCCAAGTTGAATTTTGGGCAAGACATCCTTGTGTGGGTATTCATTTGGTTTATTATGGCTAATGAAATTGGAAAAGGAAATGGCTAAGGATTTGGAAAGGAAAAATGGCATTTTGGCACATTTATTTATGAAGATAATGGAAATTACGAGGAAAGGGAGGTGAAAGGTCATAGGTTTCATGTGAGGAGTAAATGGAAGGAAAATAATGGAAAATGAAGAAACTAGAGGCGTAATTGATAAAAAAGGCTATTGAGGATTAGTTGTTAACCTTTTGTCAATTCAGTTTTGGAGCTCTTTGATTATTTTATCTCTCTATCATACTCTAGGATACTTAGAGTTTTCTTGGAGCACTCTTGGAGAGTGTGGCATACTTGGAGTTTTGGAGAAAGAAGGAAAAAGAAGAGAAGGGAAGTGCAAGAGGACATCAGGATCAACAACTACAACATATTTGGCATGCAGGTACCTTGTTACTTGTATGTTTTCCTCACTAGTTTTGGCATGCATGGCATATGAATGTGGATTATTAATCATGATTTGTCACTAGCATGGATGATTTCCTGGATTGACAGTGGATTTCCTAGGCTTTCCATTTCCTGGATAACCATGGAGATTGTGGGTTTATTTAGTTGTTTTGTTTTGGTTGGTTCTCATGTTTCCTTTAGCTTGGGTTCAGTTATTAGTTCCTAGAAGCCCTCCAAGGAAAAACACTCTCAAAGCCTTGTAATAGCTTGGGTTGAGTTACTAGTCCTAGAAGCCTTGGTTGGAATTTTTTGCTGGAAACCCTTGGTGCGTTGAGTTACTAGTCCTGGAAGCCCTGTTTTGAATAACACTCTGGATGCTCGACGATAGATGTGGGTTAAGTTACTAGTCCTCAAAGCCTTGGTTGGAACAAATGCTCTGGAGTTGTGCAAGGCTTGGATAGATACCAATTTGATGATGGTTTTGTGATACCCAACCATGAGGTGGAATCATTGTTTGATGGGTTGAGGTGGCTAGCCTTTAGAAGCCCTAGATGGTTTTGGATTGATGTGCTCTATGAGATCCCACATTCATTCTTGCAATATGGAACAAGGGTGAATGATTCAAGATAAAATTTTCTCAAACATTCTACAGTCGAGTGGAATGTGGAAGTCCCATCTCGGGTTTACATTTTTCATCATCAATATGAGGTTATTCCTCGTATTTATAGGAGTATTATACTGGCTTTTATGTGGATTATATGGCTATGACTTCTTTAGTATTTCTTTTGCTATTATGTTGGTTATGTGTATGTTTTATGATAGTGGCTATGTATGGCTCTCATCACGTTTTTACTTGTAGATGAATGATCAATGTATCTATGACCTAATGGATGAAATGGAAACTAACTTGTTGAGGCATCAATGCTTCTTAGAGGTTCTCAACTAGTTATGAGACCCCTATACTTAGATTTGTTATTGACATCTGTAGATTACATATTCGTGATATGTTTGATAAAATGTCTGTCATGGATAGTAGGGGTCCAATCAAGGGCTTTTTCAAGTATTTGCATTTGCCTCATTGTTTCCTTGTTATATTTATGATCTAAAGGCGTCATTTAATTCTTGGCAGTGACCTAGGATCTTGGCCTAAAAAAGTGGCTCAAATCTGAGGGTTGCCAGCACAACACTGAGAAAAATAGTCCATGGATGCTGGCATGCGTTGTCATGATAGTGTCCAGAACCTCGTGGACAATGTCAGGCCCATAGCATGGGATCGTCGGAATGTCAAGAGGTTTAAAACCTCAGTGGGACCGAAGGGTTGGTTACTAGAAGTGTTGGGATGGTTCCTAGGGGTCTTGTAGCTAATGTTGAAGGTATGTATGATGTGTTTTAGTCGATTGAATCCAATGATAGTAGCCTCTCGTCACATCTTTACCTCAGTTGGCCAGTTACTTGGGTAGATGTGGGAGGAGGGTGTTACAATGGAGGGCCATGAGCTGAGTGTATGGTGTTGCAGAATAAGAAGAGAACAACCTGTTTCCTGGGATGAATGAAGTGAAGGCTGCATAGGAGAACAAAGAAGTAGGAATCAGGCAGAGTGGCTATCAAGTATAGAGAGAGTTGTATTTCGTATTAAGTGTGGGTGGGATCCTACATATAAGAAGTTGGTGCTTCCATATTAGAGGACGTGTGAATATAGATTAGGGGTTGGTGCCTCCTGGAAGTTTTTTCTTAAATAAATCCAAGGAGTTGCAACTTTGTGCTTTCATAAATCCAAGGAGTTGCAACATTTGGCTTGCATAAATCCAAGGAGATGAAAGTTGGTGCTTGCAAAAAATTCATGAAGTTAGTGCCTCCATTGGTGCTTTTGGTAAGAAGATTATATTTCTACAAAAGAAGGGAGTTGGTGCTTTATATTAGTGGGTGCTATAAATCAAGGGGAGTTCATATTTACATCAAATAACAAACAAGTTTTGGTGGTTTTTCTCTCGAAAGGGTTTCCATGTTAAACATCTGAGTCTCATGTGTATGTTTCATGTGCTGATTTGTATTGCTATTAAATATGTTTTATTGCTAGTCACATGAATGGTTTCCATGTTTGAATGAGAAAATATAAATTGGCATAAAATTTTAAAGTTATCGTTAATACTGATTCTCACCACCTATCAATATTAAACATTGTTTCCAATAAATTCAATGCTTGGGAGGTACTATGAGACAATTGTATGAGGAAATGATCACTCTCCATAAGGTGGTAGTTCCCTTGCATACAATTCAAAAGAAATCGTGGGAAAATGTCAAAGTTCTAAACACATCTTCTGCAATGATCGATGTGATCTAGGAATGGGGCATTAAGTGGAGAAACAAACTAGATGAGTTGGCCAGGAAAACAAGTCAAGAAGCAGAGTTGGAAAGGGTTCGGTTCAGAATGATTTTACATATAAACAGCCAACTCAAAACTTATGTGGCCAATATCATAACTACCTATTCATGACTATATCATAGCTTAGACTCTTTGGTTAGAGTGCACAAGATTCCTTGTGTTGGAACATTTGTGGAAAGAAAGGGGAAAAATAGGTAAGAAATTGAAGAATTCTTGAACAACCTGTGGCAAATGTCCAACAAATATGATTTGGAGATCACAAGGTAGAACATTCAATAGTTTGTAATTGGATCTACCAAATTAAACATGAAGTTGTTCTTATTGTTGAATAATGTTTAGACTAGCTCCAAAATTATTTTCCCAGATGCAATGGAGGAAAAAATTGAACACAGACCATATCTTCCATCAAAGTTTGAGGACATAATAACGAAATACAAGGCTTGGTACCACTATGTTAAATCAAAGGTTCAAGTATAATTTGTTGAGCTAGAGTTTCCTCAAACTCAGGCATAATGTATAGATTTTTGTGTTATTGGCCTCTAGCCACATTTTGTCTTATGAGGTTTTGTATTTAGAGAATAATAAGAAATGTAAATGTATGTTATATACCTAGGGGGGATAATATGGGGTACCAAGGGAGGTACCCAAGGTAATAATGTAATAATGGGATGGGCCATAGTAATAAATAAGGTGGTTAACCCATATCATGTAAGGGACCACAAGTAGTTAATAGTAATGTAATGGGCCCATGGTATTAGTTGATGATATGAGGGAACCATGGTAATGACCCATGGTATTGTATGTATGAGGCCTATATAGAGGCTAGAGACTCCAAGTCAAGGAATATAGTGAAGGAATATTGTATGAATAGGCATATGGCTTGTGGAGTGTTCTCCTTCCTTAAGGAGTGAATGTATGGTGTTACCCTACCTTAAGGGTTTCATCAATAAAGTGAATCATTTCTATCTATTTCTATCTTATTGTTTCTTGGGTTAATTCTATTATCATATATTCTTGGGTTAGATCTATAACAAGGCTCCGATACCACTTGTTATAGCTCTAACCTAGAAATATTATAGCTATGATATAAACATATAAGACAATGCAAATAAACCCAAAAATAATATGAAATGATTCTTTATTAATCAAAACCCTTATGGTAGGGCAACACCATACATTCACTCCTTAAGGAAGGAGAACACTCCACAAGCCATATGCCTGTTCATACAATAATCCTTCACTATATTCCTTGACTTGGAGTCTCTAGCCTCTATATAGGCCTCATACATACAATACCATGGGTCATTACCATGGTTCCCTCATATCATCAACTAATACCATGGGCCCATTACATTATTATTAACTACTTGTGGTCCCTTACATGATATGGGTTAACCACCTTATTTATTACTATGGCCCATCCCATTATTACATTATTACCTTGGGTACCTCCCTTGGTACCCCATATTATCCCCCCTAGGTATATAGCAATGTAAGTGGAAGTCAAAAGAGTCAAATAGGGAATATGAAGAGTTAATAGTTAGAATAAAGACAAAGGAAGCTCAGGAGTCATGATGGATCTCAAAGGTCATAAGGGGACTTTAAGGGTCACCTCATTTGTTACAAATGAACACTCATAACTCAAGCAAAGGGCTTTGAACTAGAGATTGGGAGCCTTGGATTCTCTAGTCTAGCATAGGAGTATGTATCATACTTTGGAGAAGTAAGTTGTAGCTTCATGTTTCACTAATGGGGCTAGTGGCATTTCACCATATTGTATACTTAGAACTTTCACTTAATGATCAGAAGCTCTCAGAGCCAACACACTTTCATGCATATATCGTGGATGGCGTAAGACCATTCTTTAAATGTTTACGATCTATGTTATTTCATTCATGCTAAGGATAATGAAATATTTTGTTAGATTTAGTGTATATCTTGTTGATGGTGTGTTTTCCTTGCTTTCATGATCGTTATTATATTGTCAAATAATTTGTAGGTTAATTAATGTTTCTCTCATATGTGTATGTGTCTCTTTTAGGATAATGCTATTAATTTTCTTCTAGAGGCTCACTCTATTTTCCCTTTGCATGAAGGAACCTCTTATTCATGACAATTGATATTCCACAACGTTTACTTGCTACCACCAAAGTTATGTGTATGTTTTCTTATGTGTTTATTGTAGCCAAGGCACATCTTTAAGACCACCATTATAGAAACTCGCCATATATCTTGTTGGCGCTTCCACTCTAAATGGTGTGAGGTCTAATTGGGCCTTCATATCACGAAGATCCCCTTTCCCTGTTGTCGACATTCGACACCATCACTAGTCCCATAATCAAACCCCTATATAATGAGTTGAAGTGAATAGGAGAATATACAATTGAAGGAGGGCCTTAATGTATTCCCCCATTTATTTGAAACATAATATATCAAGAGATAATGTAAATGAATGAAGCCATGAGCTACAATATACACTCTTATGGCTGGCACAAAAGGTCAACAAGGATTGTAGATGGTCTATTGAGGTTTAGGATTCCCTTGAACATGTAACAACATGACATAAAAGTGACTTCGTAACATTGGCTAATCAACATCATGTGATATTTCATAATAATGCAGGAGGCATTTAATCATGGTTCATAATGACTGGAATAGTAACCAACTCCAAAAGTAACCATATCATAGATAATTCCTAACATATTATTTTTAAGTAGGAGTGCATGGAAAAACCTCATGATAAGATTCACACAAGTAATATTCATACTTCTTCAATCCGTATTTGCAAATATTTTAATAAGGTTGACGAAAAAGTGCTAATGGTTCATATGATAGAAGTAACTCCAAAAGCACCCATATCAATTTAGGAAATGGTGATGGAGGTGATAAGCATGCAATAAGCAATTGTTCTAAGAAGAAGAATCCTAACAAACATTTAAACAAGTTGTTTATTTTAGTTTTCTTGATAAAGTTAAGGTAGAAAATGCATTCATGGAGATCAAAACAAAGCTAAATTTGACTAGGATACCTCCATTTCTTGTGACTTACATGAAAAGTAAAGACCATATTCACAATAATAATGTTGTGGCTGACAATAAATTAAATAGGAGAGCAATGGAACACATCAAAAAATTTGGAAATACAAACATAGAAAATAATAAAGAAAGAGAGACACAGATATACATAGTTCACCCAATCTAGGCTACATCTTAAGAGAAACAACTAGTCCTTGTTATTATATTATCCAACAAATTGAAGGAATACAACATACAACAATGTTTTGTCACTTTCTCTTCACTCTCACACAATCTCCTCTCATTTTCTCACACATAATAATCATCAACTTTTGCAACACAATTCCCTTATATAAAACTAGGGTTACCTTCTAGGGAAGAATTCCATAAATTAATATAACTCCTACTCTCAGACCTTATTTACAATATTTTACAACATAATTTTTATCTATTTTTTTTTTTTTAGTGGGTGTTTCCCTCGAAGCCCCACCATGGGGGAAGCTACAGTAGTGGGTGTGAAAGCCCCGCCATACCCCCTGGTCAAGGAGTGAGATCCAAACAAGGCTGAAATAAAAACTCTGAATCTGGACTATAATCAAGCTCTCCACCCAATAGTGGTGTCAAATCTTAGAACATTCGAAGATGAATTTTGTATCCTACATAATTGTAATTATGAGATGAAGTAAACTACATTTATGGTTTCTTCTTCAAATTTGAATAGAGAAATCATGATATAGTAAATGAACATTATACTCAATACTCTTAAAAAGCAATAATTACTTTAATAAATAATAGATTTAATTTAGGGGCAATTGTTTGATAACTTGGATTTAGATTTTTTTGAGTTTTACTACACTTCTTATATGAAAGAAATCTATATTTAGTGTATGTAAGAATATAAATAGTTGTGAAATTAATATGAGTGCAAGAAATATTAATAAATGAACTACTTGTCTTAACCCAAAAAAGAATAGAAGTTTACAACAAAATTTAATTGAACTTGACAATATAATGAAAATCATTAAACCCTAACAATTATATCCTTAGGTATACAAGATGCATTTGACAAGGAAGATGTATCTAAGAGAACAAGTAAGGACCAAGATGCCAAAGAATGTATCATACTTGTAAGGGAAATTATGACATGTATATATATATATATATATATATATATATACAACACACACACACAGAGATCTATCTATCTATCTATCTATCTATATCTATATCTATATCTATATCTATATATATATATATATATATATATATATATATATATATATATATATATATATATATGAAATCATTGTCTCTCTAAGCCACAAGGCTAGATTGAGGGTCAATACAACAATATTCCTAGGCATGTAGTCATTACAACAATATTTCTCACCATCATGTCACTCACATGGACTTCAACATAGATTCAAGAATAATATTCTTTCCAAACATCCCACATAAGCTCAATTGAGTTTTATATATATATATATATATACATTTATAGACAGTTGGTATATCTTTCATAGGAAAGTTGGCATATTGTTGATAAGAAAGTTGTGTTAGGATGCATGCTTAATGCATTGAAGCATATAGAGCATTTTACCATTTTTTCAACAATAAATATGTCAAATTATTTGAAGAAAAGTAAAAATGGTGACTCTAATTAAAATGCCAAAAACTTACTTTTAATCAAATAAAAACTTGTACTAAATCAAAAAATATTCAAAATACAAGTTGAGAATACTTATAGAATTAATCAAAATACCATTATAGTATTAAAAAACAAACATCTAAAGTTTTCTTCAACATAAAAGATAAAAACACATTTGAAATATCCATTAATTAATGGCTCCCCATTAATAACTAAAAAAACCTAAACATTAAAATAATAGAAAATAAAAATACCTTTAAATCCAAAAAAAACTCATGATATCAATTAATAATTTTGTCATTCTTAACCAAACCATTAAAAGTGAGTGTAATGCACATCAATTTTGGGTCGACTAAAGTGACTATAATAACAAAACCATCCATGGCCATGACTATTTGGCTATTGAATCCACATAGAGTGAGAATATGGATTTTTTTGTTTTAAAAATTGAAATAAAATTACAAAGTTTTTTCCTTACAAAAATAAAAATAACATTATAAGTGAATCTAATTTTACAAAGTGAATTTAGTTTGTAACATATAAATAATGTTATTAGAAAATATAAGAATCATGGTTGGTGGAATGCTTTATCGAATTACACATATAAATTTATAATAAAATTCACATTTAAAGCAATATGTATTGAAATTTAATTTTGATCGATAAGTTTTGAATTAATTTGTTTATTTATTTAATTAGCTTAAAACTTCATGACAACCAAACCATTAAAAACAATGTAACATGCAGGTAATTTGTTAATAGATAAATAAAAATTACAATCTATAAGTCTCAACCTCCTCCAATAGGATGCATATCAATCTTGCGCCATAGGCTGACGTGACCATAATGGCATAACCAGCCATGGTCATGCCTATTCAGCTATATCGAATTGATATGGGGATGCCTTATTTATATAAATAGAGGGGTTGTATCAAAACTAGCCATATATCAACACATAGTCAGTCTTAGACAGATAAATCTTCGACTGCATTTATTCTTTACCCGTTCACGTACCTGCGATACAATAACAATGTAACTAAGCAAAAGAAAAGAAAATCATTACGTCTTTGTGCATATGAAATAAAAGCGAAAACATAAACCATGACATATTTGTCCATATTTGTGAAGAAAAAGCAAAGCATAGATTTTACAAAGGAAAACAAAAGGCAGTTAGTATAAGTTGGTCTACTTGTCATTACCCTTGCTCTAGAACTTGATCGCGCTGTTGCTGCCGCCCTTGCCTTTGTTGTTGCTGTTCAGGGTGTTGTTGCTCTTGCTGTTGTTGTTGTTGCCCACGATGGGATCCCCGTCGATGGGTCCGTTAACGGGATTGCCGTGAATCTTGGTGTTCTTGTTGCCGTTGTTGGTGGTGTTGCCGCTGTTGTCCCCGATGATGGGATTGCCGTGGATCTTGGCGTTGCGGCCGACGACGTTCTTGTCGCCGCTGTTGTGCCTGCGGTCGACCTTGTTGTTGTTGCCGCTGATGTTCCGCCCTGCCTGTTGGGAATTGCTCATCTTGTTGGCTTACGGATACTGGATGGTATAATTAATTGAAGCTGGAAAGCCTGCAAATGCGACAAGACTCCCACTTCTGCAAAAAAAACACGCCTTCAGTTCAACTCAATCCGCTAAAGTGCACCAATACATAAAGTGGATGTTGATAAGTTGGTGTGCATAAATACATAACATGATGAACAAATCATTGATATCTCACACATTAGAAAGCCTCAATCTATACAACAACCATACCTACAACTGGAGAAGGGCAAATTCCGCAAGCAAGAGGTGAGAAATACAACGGCATAGGTTGTCTTATATAGAAGCAGGCGAACTCCAAACTCGGCTTTGAAAACCATCTGACCTCCCAACCAGGGTCAAATTTTGGAGTTAGAGAAAAATTCTTGACCTTTTCCGTGTCAGTAATTTTTTTAATCAAGTGGAAGAGGGTATTCTCATCCCACTAGAGTTGAGAAAATGCTATGTTTTAATTTACAAGAGTGTCACGAGAATCACGTCATCAATCATGCAAAGTCCAGCGTCACGAGGACGACATACATCGACGATCCATACGACGGATATTTGCCGATGTAACTACAGGGGAAATTGGGCACACGGGTTATTCTTTCTCAGCCAAAAAAAATATTTTCCCTCTTTACCAATGTTACTACTTCCATTTATTCGCGCAACTGGGCAGACGAGTTGTCTTTTTCAGAGCAGAAAAAGAGAGAAATTCTCTGCCCTCTTTACAGATGTCACTACAATTTATTCGCGCAATTGGGCAGACGAGTTATTCTGTTCAGCCAAAGAAACATAATATTTGCCTTACTTTGACTAGATGAGTTATTCCTCTTCGGCATAGAATAAAGTCGTAACTCGTCTTTTTCTACTTCCAAAAATAATGCGCACACACTTTTCAAGAGACTAGTATATTACTCGAAACAAATAGTATAGTGGGCAGCACATTAGTTATTTTCTCATAGTTTGGCGTAGATAAAATGTTGAAAAAGCAACAAGCCTGAATTGATGGAGGCACCTGAATTATTCGAAGCAGCTGGAATTTCTAGTGAAGTGATTAATCAAAAAGGTTATTTATTTAATATTTGTGACTGAAAAAAACTTGATGCTTCTCTTGTGCTAAATGTAAAATGTAGTGTATTTGATGTGTAGTCATAGTCAATTTATATTTTATTGATTTGTAAATTGAGGTATTTTGTTAATGGTAATTCTTGTTTATTTGTGACATGGAGAATCTAATCTTACTTAATCGCCATAATAATGTAATATTACAGTGATAATATTTTTTTTGAAAAAATTGTCTAAAAAGTATTTTGGCTGCAAAAGATAGATAAATTCTTGCTTAAAAAATTATAAACATTAAAAACGAAATTTCTTTGTTATTACAATGGTCTATAAATTATCTATCTATCTATCTATCTATCTATCTATCTATCTATATATATATATAATTGTGATATGTTTAAACTGAGTTTTGTAATTAAAAAATATGTTGTTTTTATCTTTAAAATAATTATATAATAATTAAATAAATTTGTAGTAGTATTTTTAAGTGTTTAAATATTTTGAATATATATTAAATAAAAAATGACGGTTTTAATCATTTTTCATTTAATTGTTAATGAGTTCATCTCATTGTATTGTTTATATATAGAGTTATCTGATTCCACTAATAAAATTTTAAACATGTTTAGTAAAAATAAAAATATTTGTTAATTTATAATATTTAGTATGAAAGTAATTTAAATATTATAAAATAATTAAGTTTTATTTTATTTAATTAATGGTTAATAAGATTTAAAAAAAATGGATGATTTGAAAAGTATAAATACTTCTTCATTTAAAACAATGAGGGATTCTTGGAGCTCTGCAACCCTAATGACCTTGCGGCCATGAGGTAGGTGGCGTGGAACACCTCGAAAGCAGGGGGAAAAGCATGGAAAGAAGTGAACAGGTGGCTCAGAAATGACAGAGGAGACTAGGAGGGGAGAGATCCCCTCCTACTGGGATGCAACAGCAGGAGAAGGAACAAGTAACAACAAATCGGATGTTGAACAAAGGACACCGGGACTTGTCCTGGGTGCACGCTGGAAAGCGGGAAGCAAAGGAAGATGTCTGCCCTACGTAGTGGAGAAACCAAGGTTTGTCATTCAAATGAAAAACTGGAAAGGTACAAAATCTATATGAAGGACCATGCATTGGTCTGCAAGTTCATCGGAGTTTGGCCCATAGAAAAAGAACTGACAAGATGGATCCATTAGAAATGGCAGCCACACGGCCACATTGAACTGAATCTGGGTACACGCGGGTTGTTTATTGTAATCTTCTCAAACCTACAAGACAGAGAAAGTTTTTCAAAACGGACCATATTTTCATAACAATTCAGGTTTATTTATGAGGTATTGGGAAGAATGCTATAACTTGGACAAAGAAAAATTTCTAGTAGCACTTGTATGGGTTAGACTGTTTGGACTACCTATGGATTTCTGGGATCCAAATATTCTTAAAGGAATAGGGAACACCATAGGTATTTTTGTAAAGATAGTGGAATCAACTAAAAGAGGGAGATATACCTCGTATGCAAGAATATGTGTGTACATGAACATTGCAAACCCTGTACCAGGTGCAGTCGAATTAGAATATCATGAGGAGACCCGACAACAAGCATTGGATTACGAACATATACCTTTTAGATGTAGAAAATGTTATGAATATGGATACCTTTTCAAGGAATTCCCCTTAAATGCAGAGGAAGAGGAGAGAAAGACCAAGCAATAGAGGAAAACCACTGAAGATGATGAGGGGTTTCAAGAAGTAAAACTCAAAAAATGACCCACCAATGAATTCCAGAAGAATGGCAGGAAATAACAGCAAACCAAAAGTAAAGAGACAAATAGGTATGAAATACTGCAAACAGAAGAAGGGGAGTTAGAAACCCGAAAGATGGACTACCAAGAAGAGATAGATCATGAAGGCGGGGGAAACAACAGGACGCGAATAATAATAAGCAGAAAGCTCAAGAAGAACCCAAAGTATACGTATATTTTTTGGTACATGTATGGTGATGTTTGGTACATTTATATATGTATATGGACATAAATACCACCATGAACTATGTTATAAATCTCCAATAAGTGGTATGGGTGTCATGTCATTAGGTTGTTATGTTTGTTATGTTTTCATGTGGTTTACATCTCAATAGATTGATCATTGTAAATATTGCATCGAGCTAAGTTATAAAGCTCCATCGGCACTAAATTTTTCTTGCAACATTTGTGTGGTTATAGGTGTTGTTGAACACCAAGGACGATTATTCCAAGTTGAATTTTGGGCAAGACATCCTTGTGTGGGTATTCATTTGGTTTATTATGGCTAATGAAATTAGAAAAGGAAATGGCTAAGGATTTGGAAAGGAAAAATGGCATTTTGGCACATTTATTTATGAAAATAATGGAAATTACGAGGAAAGGGAGGTGAAAGATCATAGGTTTCATGTGAGGAGTAAATGGAAGGAAAATAATGGAAAGTGAAGAAACTAGAGGCCTAATTGATAAAAAAGGCTATTGAGGATTAGTTGTCAATTCAGTTTTGGAGCTCTCTGATTATTTTCTCTCTCTGTCATACTCTAGGATACTTATAGTTTTCTTGGAGCACTCTTGGAGAGTGTGGCATACTTGGAGTTTTGGAGAAAGAAGGAAAAAGAAGAGAAGGAAAGTGCAAGAGGACATCAGGGTCAATAACTACAACATATTTGGCATGCAGGTACCTTGTTACTTGTATGCTTTCCTCACTAGTTTTGGCATGCATGGCATATGAATGTGGATTATTAATCATGATTTGTCACTAGCATGGATGGTTTCCTGGATTGACAGTGGATTTCCTAGGCTTTCCATTTCCTGTATAACCATGGAGATTGTGGGTTTATTTAGTTGTTTTGTTTTGGTTGGTTCTCATGTTTCCTTTAGCTTGGGTTTAGTTATTAGTTCCTCGAAGCCCTCCAAGGAAGTGCCTCCATTGGTGCTTTTGGTAAGAAGATTATATTTCTACAAAAGAAGGGAGTTGGTGCTTCATATTAGTGGGTGCTAGAAATCAAGGGGAATTCATATTTACATCAAATAACAAACAAGTTTTGGTGGTTTTTCTCTCGAAAGGGTTTCCATGTTAAACATCTGAGTCTCATGTGTATGTTTCATGTGCTGATTTGTATTGCTATTAAATATGTTTTATTGCTAGTAACATGAATGGTTTCCATGTTTGAATGAGAAAATATAAACTGGCATAAAATTTTAAAGTTATCGTTAATACTGATTCTCACCACCTATCAATATTAAACATTGTTTCCAATAAATTCAATGCTTGGGAGGTACTATGAGACAAATGTATGAGGAAATGATGACTCTCCACAAGGAGGTAGTTCCCTTGCATACAATTCAAAAGAAATCGTGGGAAAATGACAAAGTTCTAAACACATCTTCTGCAATGATCAATGTGATATAGGAATGGGGCATTAAGTGGAGAAACAAACTAGATGAGTTGGCCAGGAAAACAAGTCAAGAAGCAGAGTTGGAAAGGGTTGGGTTCAGAATGATTTTACATATAAACAAACAATTCAACACTTATGTGGCCAATGTCATAACTACCTATTCGTGACTATATCATAGCTTAGACTCTTTGGTTAGAGTGCACAAGATTCTTTGTGTTGGAACATTTGTGGAAAGAAAGGGGAAAAATAGGTAAGAAATTGAAGAATTCTTGAAAAACTTGTGGCAAATGTCCAACAAATATGATTTGGAGATCACAAGGTAGAACATTCAATAGTTTGTAATTGGATCTACCAAATTAAACATGAAGTTGTTCTTATTGTTGAATAATGTTTAGACTAGCTCCAGAATTATTTTCCAAGATGCAATGGAGGAAAAAGTTGAACACAGACCATATCTTCCATCAAAATTTGAGGACATAATAACGAAATACAAGGCTTGGTACCACTACGTTAAATCAAAGGTTCAAGTATAATTTTTTGAGCTAGAGTTTCCTCAAACTCAGGCATAATGTATAGATTTTGTGTTATTGGCCTCTAGCCACATTTTGTCTTATGAGGTTTTGTATTTAGAGAAAAATAAGAAATGTAAATGTAAGTGGAAGTCAAGAGTCAAATAGGGATATGAAGAGTTACTAGTTAGAATAAAGACAAAGGAAGCTCAGGTGTCATGATGTATCTCAAAGGTCATAAGGGGACTTTAAGGGTCACCTCATTTGTTACAAATGAACACTCATAAATCAAGCAAAGGGCTTTGAACTAGAGATTGGGAGCCTTGGATTCTCTAGGCTATCATAGGAGTATGTATCATACTTTGGAGAAGTAAGTGGTAGCTTCTTGTTTCACTAATGGGGCTAGTGGCATATCACCATATTGTATACTTAGAACTTTCACTTAATGATCAGAAGCTCTCAAGAGCCAACACACTTTCATGCATATATCATGGATGGCATAAGACCATTCTTTAAATGTTTACAATCTATGTTATTTCATTCATGCTAAGGACAATGAAATATTTTGTTAGATTTAGTGTATATCTTGTTGATGGTGTGTTTTCCTTGCTTTCATGATCGTTATTATATTGTCAAATAATTTGTAGGTTAATTAATGATTCTCTCATATGTGTATGTGTCTCTTTTGGGATAATGCTATTAATTTTCTTCTAGAGGCTCACTCTATTTTCCCTTTGCATGAAGGAACCTCTTATTCATGACAATTGATATTCCACAACGTTTACTTGCTACCACCAAAGTTATGTGTATGTTTTCTTATGTGTTTATTGTAGCCAAGGCACATCTTTGAGACCACCATTATAGAAACTCGCCATATTTCTTGTTGGCACTTCCACTCTAAATGGTGTGAGGTCTAATTGTGACTTCATATCACGAAGATCCCCTTTCCCTATTGTCGACATTCAACACCATCACTAGTCCCATAATCAAACCCCTATATAATGAGTTGAAGTCAATAGGAGAATATACAATTGAAGGAGGGCCTTAATGTATTCCCCCATTTATTTGAAACATAATATATCAAGAGATAATGTAAATTAATGAAGCCATGAGCTACAATATGCACTCTTATGGCTGGCACAAAAGGTCAACAAGGATTGTAAATGGTCTATTGAGGTTTAGGATTCCCTTGAACATGTAACAACATGACACAAAAGTGACTTCGTAACATTGGCTAATCAACATCATGTGATATTTCATAATAATGCAGGAGGCATTTAATCATGGTTCATAAGGATTGGAATAGTAACCAACTCCAAAAGTAACCATATCATAGATAATTCCTAACATATTATTTTTAATGAGGAGTGCATGGAAAAATCTCATGATAAGATTCACACAAGTAATATTCATACTTCTTCAATCCGTATTTGCAAATATTTTAATAAGGTTGACGAAAAAGTGCCAATGGTTCATATAATAGAAGTAACTCCGAAAGCACACATATCAATTTAGGAAATGGTGATGGAGGTGATAAGCAAGCAATAAGCAATTGTTCTAAGAAGAAGAATCCTAACAAACATTTAAACAAGTTGTTTATTCTAGTTTTCTTGATAAAGTTAAGGTAGAAAATGCATTCATGGATATCAAAACAAAGCTAAATTTGACTAGGATACCTCCATTTATTGTGACTTACATGAAAAGTAAAGACCATATTCACAATAAAAATGTTGTGGCCGATAATAAATTAAATAACAGAGCAATGGAACACATAAAAAAATTTGGAAATACAAACATAGAAAATAATAAAGAAAGAGAGACACAGATATACATAGTTCACCCAATCTAGGCTACATCTATAGAGAAACAACTAGTCCTTGTTATTATATTATCCAACAAATTTAAGGAATACAACATACAACAATGTTTTGTCACTTTCTCTTCACTCTCACACAATCTCATCTCATTTTCTCACACATAATAATCATCAACTTTTGCAACACAATTCCCTTATATAAAACTAGGGTTACCTTCTAGGGAAGAATTCCATAAATTAATATAACTCCTACTCTCAGACCTTATTTACAATATTTTACAACATAATTTTTATCTAATTTTTTTTTTGGTGGGTGTTTCCCTCGAAGCCCCACCATGGGGTAAGCTACATTAGTGGGTGTGAAAGCCCCACCATACCCCCTGGTCAAGGAGTGAGATCCAAACAAGGCTGAAATAAAAAATCTGAATCTGGACTATAATCAAGCTCTCCACCCAATAGTGGTGTCAAATCTCAGAACATTTGAAGATGAATTTTGTATCCTACATAAACCACTGCCCTTTATACCAACATTTCAAAGAGCACATTCAGCCTAGTGCTGCCATGCATTTTTGTACATTTTGTATTACAGCTCTATTCTTGGACTCATAAATAACCCTTCGGATTAAGGGGGGGAATGTTGGACACCTAATCCTCAATGGGTTAGTGTGGAAGTCGAATAGACAAAAGGAGTCCAAGAGACCTTGGGATGTGGAACCCAATGGTCACAATATGTACTATAAATGTATATCACTTGTTAATAAAAATTGAACTCTCATGTTTTATCCTTCAGATTCTCTTGTTGCCCATGTGTGTTTAACATTCATAAGTTAACTTCTCGAAGGCATAAATATACAGAATCATGAAAACAGTGATGTCGAAGCCACAACCCTTGACAACAGAATACTACTAGCATCAAATGCTTTGAAACAAACAGACAAAGAAACGACAAGGCATGACCCTACCCGATACAAAACGTAGGCGTCAGGGCAAGAGACTAGTGGCCGGGGAACCTGTTAGCACTTGAAATTTCACCTCAGGCTGAGAAAGATAAACCTCAAGGCAACATCAAACCATTTAGCCTCGTAGCTAGCCCTACGGGGCAGGAGAAGGCTCTCTCCAGTCTATCTCGGTAAAATCTTCAATGGATGAGATGACCAATATGTTAACACTGATTTTAGGCTAGTAAACTGATCAAAAAGGTTGTTTTGGGATTTTTAGGGTTTTTGGTGGCACATTGAGGAGAGGGCAATTTTGGGTGCGGGGATTGGACACAGTTTCTGCAGGGGGTTCTTTGGGGCGAGGTAGGAGATAGTATTGATGCCTTTGATTGAGGTGGATGATCAAGAATGACAGGTGAGGAGCCAAGGAGAGCAAACAATAACTTTGAATTCCCCTTAGATAGTAGAAAACATTGAAATTAAACAAATTTAAAAGCAGAGCATGGCAAGCATGAATTCTTACTTTAACACTTCATTTGTTTAATGTGCAGAAGTAAAAGAAAGGAAATGATTCACATAACACACTTACAAGAACATTTAGAAACACACCATCAACACATGAGTCCACAAGAATCCCAAAAAGGACTGCAAAACCCTGGTCTTCCTTAGCCAAAAATTGCAGAGATACAGTGAAATAATACAATGATAGCTTCTCCCTCAAGAGTCCAACCATGAAAATGAGCAAGAAAGTACATAATATAGATGATCTAACCTCTTTCCCTGCCTCCATGGGTCGAGCTCACTATCCTAGGAGCTGTTTCAACCACTTCTAAACTAAGCACTACAAACTAGGCAATCAAAACAACTTGCCTCTATAAGCTAGGAAACCAATTCATTCATTTAATATTTACCCTTTTCATGAATGAATCTTCTAGAAGTGTTACATAAGAGTAAAAGTGTCTAAAAAGTACAATAATTACATCAAATTACATCAAAATCGCGCGCCCCTGCCTGACGGGTCGCTTGCCTTTGGAGCCATCTTTGGGGCACTTGCAGGTGGCCAAATTGAGCAAAAGTGGGCTTGTTGGAAAGGTCTATGAGTTTACTTTCCAACCCAACTGGAATTTCTGAATTTGGAGTTCATTTGCCCTGTCAAAACTCAAATCTCCCAAGACTGCTTTCTGCAATTCAAAAAAGTGGCAGAAATTCAATTTTTACTAGTTTTTTTGACTTTCTGGAGGCCCAAAACTTCACCAAATCTCAAGTCCATCCATGAGCATATGTAACTTTGCATGAAAAATCTGGAAATGCTGAGTTTTAGTCAAAAGCAGTTGCCCTGATGTAGGGTCGCGCGGGGGGTGAGACCCGTTAATGGGAAAAACCTGCAAATTGCCAAAAAATGCCAAAATTCACCCAAAATTCTCAAAATTTCTTGGGATTTGTGCTGTGGCTAGGCTATTTAGTGCCTTGATCGTTGAGTGAAGCCTCAGCCAAGATACGGAGGGGATTGGGCCTCTTTCTCCTTTTCAGTGCCTCGGTCAATCGCCTTTGAAACATTTTCATCTTTGCCTTGCACACATGCATTATTGCCCAGTAATGGTTCTTCATGTTCCTCAGCAATCTCTTCTCTTGGTTGGCCTTAGCCAACAGCCTCTCCAAGTGTGCATTGACCCGGATGAGCATGGACTCTCTCTCAGTAGGCAATAGGTCACCGGGCCTCCTTCTGTTCAAGTTTCGATCTCCTCTAATCCTCCATAGCTCATCAAGGACTTTCTCATCCTCCAACTATTTGTTGCGCTACTCCAGGTATGAGATTGTCCATTGTGCTCCCTCTAACCTCCTCTGCAAGGCATCATTTTCAGCTTTGAGATGCTGAATGATCTCCTTTGCCTCTTGGCTAGGAGAACTGGTCTCAAGATCCACAAGCTCAATATCTGGAACTCCTGATGGTCCCTCATGAATCATGGGCTACTTGCCCCTCCCTGGTACCTGTGCTGGTGAAGAAAGCGAGGCCCCTTCCACCTGATGTGGAGATAACACTCGCTGAGCTGATGATGAAGGCGAGACCCCTTCCACCTGCTGTGGAGATAGTACTCGCCGAGCTGCTGCAAATAAGGCCCTTGGGCCTTTCTGATAGGTAACCAGAGGTGAGGAGCTGACATGTCTAGTGACAGGGATGTCATGCTGCTGAGATGGTCCTCCCTCCTCGTGAACAACCTCAGGATGTGGCGAGGGTGGTGCTGTGAAAAACTCACGAGAGATGAACTCCTCCCATGAGATGCCCTGCTGAGCCAACTGATGCAATACTATAAGTTGAATCAAACCATAATGGTACAGGCTCCTATACTGCTGTGCCGGGCTCTTCCTCTGCAACATGGGCACCATCCTCTGAATGTTCTGATAGAAGAAAACATGGATGTTCATCATCCTCACTTGGGTGAAGTGCATCAAGAGGCGAATATGATATGAATATACCTGTGAAAATCTGCCCTCACAGGTAAAATAGTGCATGATGAGCCTCATCATGGGAGCATACTCGCTCATGAGAAACCTGAATGGAAACACACCTGCCAAATGTCTCATGAATGGTGGCCGGACAAAAGGCTCAAAGTGAACATTATCCAGCACCTTGCGCTTGTTCCACACCTCCCCAACATTAGGTATCCCTGTGGCATGTGAGATCACCTCTGGTGTCAATGTAAAGTTTACCCCTGCAAGGTTGACATGTCCATCATGCAAGTGTAAGACAAATAGGGGAGCCAACTCTCTGTGGTGCTGAATCCGTGAGATCCTCTCACAAAACTCATAGCAAGACATATACTGAAAACATGTGACTACCTTAGGACAAGCCTGTAACTCTGCTAAAGAGGTGGGCTCCTCTCTCTTATGATGTCCACCCTTACCACCCTTATGAGGCCTCCTCTGTACCTCAATCTCTGAAGCTGATGACTGGTCATCACTTTGCTCATAGGTTTCGGTTTCTGACATGTTTAAAAGAGCAAAGTGGACAAAATGTACTGCTGCTTCTGCTTTATAAAATGCTAATTTATATGCTGTTTCAAGGGGACAAGGAACATGAGGGAAATGTTAGGGGAGGGACATTTTTACAAGGAAAATGGGAATACATGTATATAACAGGGAAATTAGGGAAAAAATAATGCAAACATCACTGTACATGCATTATCAATTTTATGTGTTTACATGGGTATTATGAGGGGTAGGGTTTAGGGCTTGATTTTTTTATTTTTAGGGAAAAGGGGTAGGGTTTATTTTCTTTACAAATTTAGGAAGGAAATTTATATAGACATACAGGGAAAATGAAAAGGGAATAAGGAAAAATGAATACAAGGGAGAAAACCATTGAAACAGCAACAAACCCTAGCATCTTTTTGCAACTTTACTATACCAGCATGTGGAGCAATTTCTCATGCACAATTTTATCATTAAGAACTCACTCATGATGTCCTTCACATAACCAGCAACCATTTCCAAGTTTAGAGAACCTACCTCAAGCAATTGGATGATTTAGAGCGTGCTTGAGCAAATTTGTAATGAGTTTGAAAGGAGGTTGGCTTGACGGGTCGCGCACCTCGCCCAACTGGTCGTGCGGGCCTGACGGGTCACGCCCGTTGTAAAAATGCACTGCAGGAACCCCTCTGACGGGTCGCGCGCACTTGACGGGTCGCGCACCTAGCCTGACGGGTCGCGCGCCTGTCACTCACCCGAATTCGCTTCAATTTTCACTTCTTTCCCTCAATCACTCGCCCAACTCTCTTGCAAGTGTCTTGGATGCACAATGAGAGTAAAAGGAGGGAGATTGGGTATTTGTAAATTCCATTTGAAAAAAATTTCATTTTCAAACCCACTTTCTAATGTTTCTCTTTGACACTTTATAAAATTGACTTTTTGGTTTCCTTTGTCCTGAAATTGACTCATTTAGTGCTTTGACTTGATTCTTTTTGCAGGTAGATCATCTGAGGGATCTAGGCAAGGGGACCAGGGTTGCATATTGTCCGCTGAAGACTTTTGAAATTTCATCACTTTTTACAAATATTTGAAAAATGACCTTGGCTTTAAAAATAGAGTTTTTAAATCCAAGGTGAGAATTAACTGTACAAGATAAAAAACTTCGAAGAAACATCTTTACAAACATCCCTCTGGCTTGCTGAACACTCATTGACCTTCAGACACATGACCTTGTAAACATATTTGACCAAAACCCTAGACCTAGGAAATTAACCTCAAAACAAGACAAGACAAGCTTGAAAGAGCTTCATGACTAAAATGACCTGATCCAACAATGCCAAGAGGAGTATAAACACACCAGCTCCTCCATCAGGGTTATGGCATGCCTAATGGGATGCAAAAATTAACACTGATGAGACACCTACTTATGCAAATGCAAAGAGTTTTGATCGCTGATGGAGGGCTGAAGACCGACTCTAACAGAACCCACTTGTACACCTGCAGTGGCCACCAAACAAGGCCATTAGAACCCAACAAACAGAACCGTAAAAGTAAGAAATTGAGAACAGAGACAAAGTTTAAGGCGAGTTCACTTGCCAAGCCTTGCAAACGAAGGAAGGAAGCCGCAGACCAAGGTCACAGTTGGAGAGCACCCACTACTCACAAGGAGAAATAATAATTAGTAACAGTAGAAAATAAAGCAGAAGCTTAAAACATGGAAGGAGAGCTTACCTCTGTTCGAATGTCGGATGGAAGTTGAGAGTCGAGCCACCCCACGGCCATGACCTACAACAAAATGACGAACTTACAGTCAAATAGCTAGATGAAAACCTTGAAGGCAAAATCATAACCGAAACCACACAATGAAAAACAAATTTACAAAGCCGAGGCAACCCAGGAGTGCAGCTGAAATAG
Source organism: Pinus tabuliformis (assembly GCA_031772625.1). Taxonomy (NCBI): domain Eukaryota; kingdom Viridiplantae; phylum Streptophyta; class Pinopsida; order Pinales; family Pinaceae; genus Pinus; species Pinus tabuliformis. Next base: position 67,039,265 of record CM062810.1, on the reverse strand, counting down.
CACCCGCAAAGCCACAAGGTAGGCAGCCAGCACAGAACCCATAGACGGGTGGAGAACCTTGTAGAAGCCAAGTGTTTCATGCCCACAAAGCTGAGCATCGAATTGACAAATAGAGGAGTATCACAGCCACAATCGAGCCATACGACTACAGAAAAGTAGAGACCAGCGTACAGCTAACCACAACCATTACCAGAGCTTGTAGACAGAAACCCTCACAGAGAACCATTCTGAGGACAGGATAGCCGAAGCCCTCATGGAGCAGCAACCTAAGACCAGAAGCTAAGACCTCACCTCGACGAAGCAGTAAAGCACCAGAGTAACAACAGAATGGTCTAGGTTAGGGTTTCTTTGATATAGTGAAGAGGTGGGAAAAGAGAACTCGAGGAAAGGACAATTGTCCTCACCACATTGATTTCCTGTACCATGCCATAAAACCAATCAACCACAAAATAATCATCCATGCAATCAACATTTAATTATATGTCATAAGTGATTAGGGTTGGTCCCATCAATTTTTGGTATCAGAGCAAGTTAGGGTTAATTTTTTTTACAAAATGGAAGTCGGAAGAAAAGGTCATGGTAGAGCTATTTGAAGAGTAGAAGATGAAGGATTGAGAGAAGAGATTAGGATCCTGAGTGTCCATTTAGCAGCAGTAGAAGCAGGAAGGAGAAGGGATCCGGAAGGAGGAGATGACAGTGAGGAAGAAGCTATAGTTACGACAGATGGATCAAATGAGGAAGGACCTAAAATCATATTGTTAAGGTCAGTTTTATGGACTAGCAGTAAGCCAAAGCCTGAGATTTCAAACTATGATGGTACTTTGTCCACATAAGTGCTATTGGAATGGATGAGTGGGTTAGACAAATACTTTGAATGTGAGGAGATTAGTGAAGATAGAAAAATTAAATTTGCTGCCACCAAGTTGAAAGGACATGAGGTCTTATGGTGGGATAGTGTCCCAGTAGAGAGGAGGAGATCAAATAAGTTACCCATTAAAAAGTGGACCAGAATGGTCGCCAAAATGAAGGGTAAGTTTTTACTCAAAGATTACCAGATTTCTCTATATCGACAGATGCAAAATTTGAAACAGAGAGGAATGACTGTGAAAGAATATACATAAGAATTTTATCAGGTGAATATGAGAGCAGGTTATGTTGAATACACCCCAGAAAAAACAAAAAGGTTTGTAAATGGCCTAAGGCTGGAGATATTGGACAAGATAAGTATTCTTTCTCCAAAAACCATAGAGGAAGCATACCAGAGTGCCTTGAAGCTAGAAGAAAAGATCGCTAGGAAGCAGAACACCAGAAGAGGACATGGATCTGGCAGAGGGAAAGGACAATTCTTTGGCAAAGGTAGGACTGCTAATGATAGAGAAGAAGGTAGCAGTTCAAAGACCTCAGGGACAACAGAAAAGGAAGGAGCACTAGGGGAGGAAGGCCATACCAGAGAGGAAGGGATAATGTCAGAGGTAGAGGAGCTGCCTACCAGTGTTACAAGTGCCACAAGTGGGGGCATAGGTCCTTTGAGTGTCCTAAAGGTGAACTAGCTGGATAAAGAGGAGCATATGTTGCTCAAATAGAGGAATCAAAGGCACCACCCCAAGAGGTAGAGAATGTACCAGAGACAGGAGAGGCCTTAGTCTTAAATAAGGTACTGTTGAAACTGGCAAAGGAGACAGCTGACCAAACCCCAAGAAAGGCATTATTTTGGACTGTGTGTAAGTCACATGGAAAATGCTACAAACTAATTATAGACAGTGGAAGCACTGATAATCTGGTTGCAATAGAGATGGTGGAGAAATTGGGTTTGAAAAGTTTAAAGCACCCAACTCCCTATAAGGTGTCTTGGTTAAAGAAAGGAAATTAACTGCTAGTTGACGAGTAGTGTGAGGTGGAATTCCATATTGGCAAGTATAGGGAAAAGGTGACTTGTGATATCATGCCCATGGACGAGTGTCATATTCTGCTAGTTAGAAAATGGCAATATGACTAAAAATTTATTCATGGCAGAAAAACAAACTGCTACAAGTTTGTCAAGGATGGGATTAAGCATACACTAGTACCCATTAAGGAAGAAGAAACAACAAAGACTAGTGGGACAATGTGCTACTAATGGGGGGAAAAGAATTTTTAAAACAGATTGAAGATAATGAGATAAAGTATGTTGTTGTAAGTAAACCAAGAGCAGTGCTATTGCATACGGAAATTTTGTACTTACATGAAGAAATCTAGGATTTGTTACAGGAATTCAACGACATTATGGTGGATGATTTACCGGATAAGTTACCACCAAAGCGAAGTATCAGTCATCGCATATATTTCATCCCCAGAGCTAGTTTACCAAACAAAGCTACTTACTGGATGATTCCTAAGGACATCGAAGAGATCAGGAAGTAGGTACAGGAATTGTTGGACAAAGGATTGATACGGGAAAGTTTAAGTCCTTTTGCAGTTCCGACAGTTTTAGCTGCCAAGAAAGGAGGCGAGTGGCTGATGTGTATAGATTCAAGAGCAATAAATAAAATTACTATTAGGTACAGGTTTCCATTGACACAAATGGATGACATGATGGACTTCTTGAGTGGAGCAGCATATTTTTCAAAAATAGATCAAAAGAGTGGATACCGCCAGATTAGAATAAGAGAAGGGGACAAATGGAAAACAACTTTCAAAACCAATGAAGGTCTGTATGAATGGCTGGTGATGCCATTTGGGTTGAGTAACACCCCTAGCACTTTCATGCGCCTAATGAACGAGATGTTGAAGGAATTCATTGGAAAATTTGTGATTGTATATCTTGACGAAATACTTATTTTCAGTAAGACCAAGGAAGAACATTTTCGACTCATTAGATATGTTTTGGAGAAGTTACAGCAAAATAAGTTGCTAATAAATTTAAAAAAATGTTCTTTCTTTCAGAAGGAGTTAGTCTATTTGGGTTTTTTGATTGCAGAAAATGAGCTGAAAATGGACCCAAAAAGAGTTGCAAATATAATCAGTTGGCCATCCCCTAAGAGTTTGTTTGAAGTTCAGATTTTTCATGGGTTGCAAAGTTTCTATCACAAGTTTATAAATAATTTTAGTGGAATCTATGCACCCATGTTGGATTCCATCAAAAAGGAAAGTCAGCCTTTCCATTGGACTCAAGCTACAGAGAAAAGTTTCTAGATATTGAAGAAGAAGATCATTGAAAGGCCAATTTTGAGATTGCCTGATTTTAACAAACTTTTCCAAGTCCGTTTTGATGTGAGTCATACAACCATTGGAGCCATACTTAGCCAGGAAGACAAACCAGTAGCTTACTCCAGTGAAAAATTAAATGAAAGCGGGCAAAAATATACATCTTACGACAAGGAGTTTTATGCCATCATCCAAGCATTGAAACATTGGAGACATTATTTGTTGGGTAATGAGTTTGTCTTGTTTTCTGATAATTCTACATTACAGTATGTTATGCAGCAGCATAAGCTGAATCATAAACACACAAAATGGGTTGAGTACTTGTAGAGTTTTACATTGGTATTGAAGCATATCAGTGGTCAAGCCAACAAGGTAGAAAATGCACAAAGCAGAAGAGTTTTACTCTTACAGGAGAGCATGATACAAGTGTTGGGTTTTGAAAACCTGAAGGACTTGTATCAAACCGATGCAAATTTCAAGGAGGCTTATGAAGCCTGCCGAAATCCCTTGTTAAGGAATAATAGTCCATGGTTGGACTATAACTTATAGGAGGAGCTGCTATTCAAGGGAGGACGGCTGTGTGTTCTAGAATGTTCGATGAGGGAGAACATCATCCAGGAAAAACATAGTGGAGGTCGAGCTAGAAATTTCAGCATTGATAAGTCCTTGGATCAGCTCAGTCATTTTTACTACCGGTTGAAGATGCGAAGAGACATGCAACGATATGTAACCAGGTGTAAAATGTGTCATTTGGTGAAAGGGAACAATCAAAAAATGGTGTTCTATACACCCTTTCCTATTCCAAACAAATCATGGGACTCAGTCAGTCTGGACTTTGTCATGGGTTTGCCAAAAACACAGCGGGGTTTTGATTCCATCATGGTGGTGGTGGACCATTTCTCCAAGATGGAACACTTCATCCCTTGTAGGAAAACCAATGACACCACCCATGTAGCACACTTGGTTTTCACTGAAATTATTTGACTACACGGATTACCCAAGTCCATTGTTTCCGACAGGGATGTAAAATTCATAGGACATTTTTGGCGCACCATGTAGAAAAAGCTGGACACAAAGCTAAACTTCAGCTCTTCTTATCACCCATAGACCGATGGGTAGACGAAAGTGGTGAACAGGAGTTTAGGAAACCTGCTATGGAGTCTAGTTGGGGAAAATACATGAATGTGGGATAGTGTACTTGCCCAAGCGGAATTTTCTCACAAAAATTCACCAAATCGAAGCACAGAAAGCAGTCCTTTCTAGATCCTGTATGGAATGCATCCCCGAGGAGTGCATGAGTTACGAGATTTGGGATAGTTAGAAAGAAGAAGTGCTGACGGGGAAGATTTCACAAGAGCAATTAACAACATACATGAGTAGGTGAAGTCAAGATTAAAGGACAACAGTCAAAGGTACAAACAAAAATCAGATCTAAAAAGACGAGAGGTACAATTTAACATAAGGGATCAAGTCCTAGTGCAACTGCACAAAGAAAGATTCCCTAAGGGCGAATACAATAAGTTGAAGTTTAAGAAAATTGGACCTTGCAAGATTCTCCGTAAGTTTTCTGCAAATGCCTATGAGCTACAATTGCCTCCAAGTATAGGAATATTGCCCATATTTAATGTGGTGGATTTATTCGCATACACTGTCAGTCCTGAAGGGGAGAGTTCGGCGCAGCCAAATCGGGATACCCAGGAAGCGAGTAGTTCGTGGATGAGACAAATGCCTTCAACTCAGCCACTTGAGATTGAAGGAATCCTTGATACACAGGTGGCCATGCAGACTAAAAGGAAGGAGTACCTATATTACCTCATTAAGTGGAAGAACCATCCAATTGAGGACAATTCATGGCTTGACGCAGGTTAGATACAATGTGCAGGGTATTCTATCAAGGAGCTCATGGACCGGAGCCATGAGTTTTCATCTACCCCGGGAGCCTAATGCAAGAGCATCTAGCTAAGGGAGGTCATGGCTAGAGTATTTATCTTTGCAGAGCGGAAGGAGTTTGAATTAGTTTTTTTTTTAATTCCATTTAAATTACAAGTTAACAACATTTGAGACCTTACGTTAAGTTTAAGACTGTCCCAGCCCACTGCTTATTTTTTTATTGTTCCTTTTTTTGTTTCAAATTAACTTTAGAATATAGACTAGGGTGAATAGTTACCAATGAATAACTAAAATGCAACTACTAATAGTTTAAATAACTAAACAATGATCTTTAAGAAAGGGGAAGAAAACCACTGTAATGATCCATCATAGTACTAAATGTAAATAAGCATGCAATCATTTTGAAAAACAAGAAAGTATGAATCCATATATTGCAGCCTAAATGTTATTTTCTTCCAAAACATAATTAAGTTCATTTTTCCATTTCATAATGGTGGCAGAGAGCGAAAAATCATCATAGAGGCAAGAAGAAAATGCGGTCGAGTTCAGCCAATCAACAGAGAGGGTTTGTAGAAGAGTCGAGCATAATTACTATAAAAGGAAGAAACGAGCATCTACAAGTACCAACAAACTTGTATCATTCACATTTATTATTTTCCTTCCAAAATCTCTATGTATATACAAATATCAAAAATTTATACTCCAAGATAGAGTTATAAAAACATAGATAACCTTGAAATAGAGGTCCTTCGTAACAGTGCCATGTACAACTACGAGTTCACCATAGAGCCGACATAAATACAGTTTCATGTTAACAACCTGGAGGAATAAATACACAGAATCATGAAAACAGAGAGGCGAAAGCCACAACCCTCGACAACAAAAGACTACTAGCAGCAAACGCTTTGAAACAAACAGACAGAGAAAGGACAAGGCACAACCCTACCCAATACAAAACCTAGGAATCAGGGCAAGAGACCAGTGGTCGGTGAGCCCACTTGTACACCTGTAGTGGCCACCAAATAAGGCCATTAGAACCCAACAAACAGAACCATAAAAACAAGAAATTGAGAACAGGGACGAAGTTTAAGGCAATTTCACTTACCAGAGGAGCTGAGCCTTACAAATGGAAGAAGTAAGACACGGACCAAGGTCACAGTCGCAGAGCGCCCACTGCTCACAAGGAGCAATAATAATCAGTAACAATAGAAAACAAAGCAGAAGCTTAAAACATGGAAGGATAGCTTACCTCTGTTCGAATGTCAAATGGAAGCTGAGAGTCGAGCCACCCCACGACCATGACCTACAACAAAACGACAAACTTACAGTCAAACAGCTAGACAAAAACCTTGAAGACAAAATCATAATCAAAACCACACAACGAGAAACAAATTTATAGAGCCAAGGCAACCCAGGAGTGCAGCTGAAATAGCACCCACAGAGCCACAAGGTAGGCAACCAACACAGAACCCATAGACAGGTGGAGAACCTTGCAGAAGCGGAGTGTTTCATGCCCACGAAGCTGAGGTTCAAATCGAAACACATAACCGATAAACAGAGGAGTATCGCAGCCACAGTCAAGCCATACGGTTGCCGAAAAGTAGAGAACAACGTATAGCTAACCACAACCACTACCAAAGCATGCAGACATAAACACTCATGGAGAACCATTTCAAGGATAGGATAGTAGAATCCCTCGTGGAGCAGCAACCTGAGACCAAAAGCTGAGACCTCACCTCGACAGAGCAACAGAGCACCGAAGCAACAAAAGAATGGTCAAGGTTAGGGTTTCTTCGGTATAGTGAAGAGGCAGGAGAAGTGAACCCGAGGAAAGGACAGTTGTCCTCACCATATTAATTTCCCATACCGCGCCATAAAACCAATCAACCACAAAATAATCATCCATGCAATCAACATTTAATTATATGTCGTAAGTGATGAGTGTTGGTCCCATCAGATCCCCCCAACAAGATGCCAAATAAAGACTCATAGCATTCCTTTTTGTTATATTGTCATACGAATATCAAATATCAATGTAGTGAGAGAGTTAATAAGAATTGTAAAAGTCAAAAGGTCATGAAGTAGTCAAAAATTCATGGGGGAGTTGAAGGATCATCTTCTCATTGGTATAAATGTCTCTACATGTCTTTAAGTAAAGGGGCATTTGGCACTTGTGTCTTTTAGTATAGTTATTAATACTCAGATATGTGTGATCATTTTAGATTTTAGTTTTTAGTGATTGTAGACTAAGTTATGGTGAGGCACCGAACTTGTCTTGGATATGATAGGAGAAGTTTTTAGTAATTGTAGACTAAGTTATGGTGAGGCAAGGAACTTGTGTTGGATATGATAGGAGAAAGGTTTTTTTCTTTATTGGATTTTGATGGAACTATTGTATATGTACTTGAATTTGCAATAGTATCAATGAGAATCTCTTTATTCTTGGCATGGATTCTAGTGCATTCATTTGTTGGTTGTAATGGCTATTAGGTACTCCAATTATGTGTGCATGTTTAATGTCATGTGAATTATATGTTGATGAACTAATTCATGGCTTATTTCTGATATAGTTGCTAGAATATTTTCTCTTTCAATCCACGCTAATGCTAAAAACCAATTGTAAACTAATTTGCAATTAACCTCTAGTAATTTCTTATTCTTGTATGTTTCAGATGGTTTTAGTTAAGTGACTCCTCTTAAGATGTACTTCTTGTTTTTATGTTGTTATGTTCATTTATCTCATATTGCAAGTTTGTCATATGTAGGTTAATTTCATCCTCATTCTCCAAGTATTTCATACTTTTCATCACACTAACATCTCTTCACTTGAAAGCCAAGAGAAAACATTCATGGTTGTAGTTGTTAGTACATACTGATGGGACTCCTATCCCAAATGTTGTGAAGTCTAATAGGCACTTCAAATCAAAGATACCCGCTTATTATTGACCATGCATTTTGCCTCTTAATAGACTTTTATGTTGATACTTCCATCTATTGACATGATTTTAATGGTGCTTTGTGCTAATAATTATAGATCATGCATAATATTACTTAACACAAAGTATTAATTTTTCCATGAGATCATTTGTGTTAGCTTTATTCATGAAAATTTAAACATGACTACAACACCTTCAATCTCAAAATCTTTGCTAAACAAAAATTTAGGGTTAAATGAAGGGCTTTATGAAATCTCTTTTCAACCTAAAAGAAAATATAAGAGTGCATGCCATGGGATCTACACCACCCCAACTTAAGTTCAAATGAATGATTTATAAAAATGAATAAGAGGGAAAAGGATGAGCTATTGGCAACCAAAATTCAACACACCCCACATAGAAAAATCTTTAATAATGATTTGAAGGGAAAATCCTTAAGTTTTTCAGCTAAATTTTTTTCCTTAAATGTCAACATTAGTAATCTAGAATCCAACCAATATTATTGCATGAAAAGACTTGAAAATGCTATATGCCATTTTATATACATCTTTAAGATAAAACTATATACATTAACCACCAAAAATGCATTTGTAAGAGAATAATGAATAGGCTGATTTTGTTCAAATGGATTCTCAATGAGCTTAAAAAAATACTCATTAACAAGACTACCAAAACCAAAGTATCTTATTATTATTATTATATTACTACTATTATTATTATAGTACATCCTTAATTTTTCAGTTTCTTATACCAATTTGCAATTGTTTTAAAATCTTAATAACCATTAATTACTTATAATGTAACTTAATTATTTTATAATAATTAATATTAATTAACAAGTTAAAAATGATTTTCTCAATAAAGTGATGTAAATAAATACTTATGAGGAGTTGTTACACGCACCCTTATTTATTTTTATTTCAACACTTTAATGAGGAGTAAAAATGTAAATGTGGAGACTTTTTAGTGATTACTACCCACCAAAATTTATGAAGTATTTTCTCTTTTGTAGGAAATTAAATTTTCAGTTTCACATATCAATTTAAGATTTTTCTGAAATCTTATTACCCATTAGTTAATTAAATTGTAACTAAATTATTTCTAATCATCATCATCAAATTACTTCTAAAATAAATATTACTAATTAAAAAAAAATCAATTAATTTTTTGAATTTCATACATCAATTTGCAATTCTTTAAAAATCTTATTAACCATTAATTAATTAATTAATTAAAACTTAACTATTTTATAATATTTAAATTACTTTCATACTAAAATATTATTAATTAACAAATTCAAAATTAACAAATATGTTTAAAATTTTATTAGTGAAATTAAATAACTCTATTTATAAGCAAATACAATGAGATAAACTCATTAACAATTAAATCAAAATTGATTAAACTATTAATTTTTATTTAGTATATATTCAAAATATTTAAACACTTAAAAAACTACTACAAATTCATTTAACTATTATATAGTTATTTTAAAAATAAGAATCATCTATTTATTTATTTATTAAAGACTAGGTTTAAACGCATGACTATATATATATTAAAAAATTATTAATGATAATTTAAAATTTTTATTGATGATAACAACAAATAACTAATTAAATAATAAAGCAATTCAGTTTTATATATATATATATATATATATATAAACAAGTTTCAATTTACAAATCAGTGAAACATAAATTAACTAAATTCTAAACCTTAACACTAATTTAAATCTAATATTTTTACATTAATTTAATTACTATCTAGCACTTATCATACATTTGACATAGAAAATATACTACACATAAAATACACTACATTGTCACATTGGTCAAAAAGCCAGTAAAAGAGTAAGAGTTCCTGCAAAATTATGCTAAAAATTTACTTCAGGAGAAGCATCCGATGATAAAAGTAAAACTTTTTGAACAGTCACAAATATTAAATAAATAACTTTTTTGATTAATCACTTCACTCCAAATTCCAGCTGCCTCAAATAATTCAGGTGCCTCCATCAATTCAGGTTTGTTGCTTTTTCAACATTTTATCTACGCCAAACTATGAGAAAATAACTAGTGTGCTAGTCACTATACTATTTGTTTCGAGTAATATACTGGTCTCTTGAAAAGTGTTTGTGCATTATTTTTTAAAGTAGAAAAAGCTGAGTTAGGATATTGTTTTTTAGGATGAAGAGGAATAACTCATCTAGTCAATCGCAAGAACGTGACTACTTACATAGGTGGATAGGGCAAATATTTTGTTTCCTTTGCTGAACAGAATAACTCGTCTGCCCAATTGCATGCGCGAATAAATTGTAGTTACATCTGTAAAGAGGGCAAAGAATTTCTCTCTTTTTCTGCGCTGAAAAAGATAACTCGTCTACCCATTTGCGCGAATAAATGGAAGTAGTAACATCGGTAGAGAGGGAAAATAATTTTTTGGGGTGAGAAAGAATAAGCCGTGTGCCCAATTTCGCCTGTAGTTACATCGGCAAATATCCATCGTATGGATCGTCGATTTATGTCATCCTCGTGACGCTGGACTTTGCATGATTGATGACGTGATTCTCTTGACACTCTTGTAAATTAAAACATAACATTTTCTCGTGATTGATATGCATAATATTGGAGGAGGTTGAGGCTTATAGATTGTAATTTTTATTTATCTATTAACAAATTACCTGCATTTTACATTGTTTTTAATGGTTTGGTTGTCATGAAGTTTTAAGCTAATTAAATAAATAAACAAATTAATTCAAAATTTATCGATCAAAATTAAATTTCAATACATATTGCTTTAAATGTGAATTTTATTATAAATTTATATTTGTAATTCGATATAGCATTCCACCCACCATGATTCTTATATTTTCTAATAACATTATTTATATGTTACAAACTAAATTCACTTTGTAAAATTAGATTTTGAAAAACGTTTTCACTTATAATGTTATTTTTAGTTTTGTAAGGAAAAAACTTTGTAATTTTATTTCAATTTTTAAAACAAAAAAAATCCATATTCTCACTCTATGTGGATTCAATAGCCAAATAGTCATGGCCATGGATGGTTTTGTTATTATAGTCACTTTAGTCGACCCAAAATTGATGTGCATTACACTCACTTTTAATGGTTTGGTTTGGTTGAGAATGACAAAATTATTAATTGATATCATGAAATTTTTTTGGATTTAAAGATATTTTTATTTTCTATTATTTTAATGTTTAGGTTTTTTTAGTTATTAATGGGGAGCCATTAATTAATGGACATTTCAAATGTGTTTTTATCTTTTATGTTGAAGAAAACTTTAGAGGTTTGTTTTTTAATACTATAATGGTATTTTGATTAATTCTATAAGTATTCTCAACTTGTATTTTGAATATTTTTGATTTAGTGCAATTTTTTATTTAATAAGAAGTAAGTTTTTGGCATTTTAATTAGAGTCACCATTTTTACTTTTTTTTCAAATAATTTGACATATTTATTGTTGAAAAAATGGTAAAATGCTCTATATGCTTCAATGCATTAAGCATGCATCCTAACACAACTTTCTTATCAACAATATGCCAACTTTCTTATGAAAGATATACCAACTTTCTATATATGTATATATATAAACTCAATTGAGCTTATGTGGGATGTTTGGGAAGAATATTATTCTTGAATCTATGTTCAATTCCATGTGAGTTACATAATGGTGAGAAATATTGTTGTAATGACTACATGCCTAGGAATATTGTTGTATTGACCCTCAATCTAGCCTTGTGGCTTAGAGAGACAATGATTTCATATATATATATATATATATAGAGAGAGAGAGAGAGAGAGAGAGAGAGAGAGAGAGATCTGTGTGTGTGTTGTATATATATATATATATATATATATATATATATATATATATATATATAGATATATACATGTCATAATTTCCCTTACAAATATGATCTATTCTTTAGAATCTTGGTCCTTACATGCTCTCTTAGGTGCATCTTCTTGGTGAAATGAATCTTGTATACCTAAGGATATAATTGTTAAGGTTTAATGATTTTCATTATATTGTCAAGTTCAATTAAATTTTGTTGTAAACTTCTATTCTTTTTTGGGTTAAGATAAGTAGTTCATTTATTAATATTTCTTGCACTCATATTAATTTCAAAACTATTTATATTCATACATACACTAAATATAGATTTCTTTCATATAAGAAGTGTAGTAAAACTCAAAAAAATCTAAATCCAAGCTATCAAACAATTGCCCCTAAATAAATATATTATTTATTAAAGTAATTATTGCTTTCTAAGAGTATTGAGTATAATGTTCATTTACTATATCATGCTTTCTCTATTCAAATCTGAAGAAGAAACCATAAATGTAGTTTACTTCATCTGACTGTTCACTTCATCTCCCGATGACTGTTCACATTACTTATTTATTTATTTACATTATGTTCACCCAATCCTGATGATTAGGTGTCAACATTGCCCCCCTTAATCTGAAGGGATGTTGGTGAGTCCAAGCATCATCTTGAATCGTTCAAGTTTTTCTCTTCCAAGTGCTTTGGTGAAGATTTCTGCAATTTTCTCATTAGTGGAACAATGACGGAGATGGATTGCTTTGGCCTCAACATGATGTCGAATCAGATGATATTTAGTATTGATGTGCTTCATTCGATTATGGAACTTTGGGTTCTTGGACATCTTTATTGTAGAGGTATTGTCAATCATGAGTGGAGTTGATTGTACTTGTTTTACCTACAAATCTTCAAGAATCTTCTGAGCCACACAATTTCTTTTGTTCCTTTAAAGTTCAGTTGTTGCCACGTATTCTGCTTCTGTTGTGGAATCTACTGGAACGCATTATTTGAGTGATCTCCAGGAGACAGATCTTGATCCAAGACTCATAGCATATCCTGAAGTAGATACCCCAGTTTCATTATCTCCATTGAAGTTTGAATTAGAGTATCCAATCAAGCTGAAGTCGTCCACCTATGTATACTTGATTCCAAAGTCTTGAGTTCCCTTCAAGTACCTTAGAACTCTTTTTGCAGTAGACCAATGTCCCTCACAAGGCTTTTGCATAAACCCGAAGAGGATTCCAACAGCAAACGAAATGTTTGGTTTGGTAGTAGTTAGGTAGTTGAGACTTCCTACAAGTTGTATATACTTTGTTGCATCCTCAAATTCTTTTCCTTCAATAGATGTGAGCTTTAAGTTTTTTTCCATTGGAGTAGTAAGAGGATTGCATTCTGTCATGCCAAACCTGTTCAACAGATCTCCAACGTATTTCTTTTGAGAAAGAAATATGGACTTCGGATGTTGGGTTACTTCAATACCAATATAGTAATGAACATAGCCCAAATCAGTCATTTCAAAACTTTTCTCCAATTCCTTCTTTATGGATGCAATGTAGCTTTCATTGTTCCCTGTCATTAAAAGATCATCTACATATACCACAAGATATACAACTGTTTTGCCAACTTTCTTGACAAATAAAGTTGCATCATCAAGATCATAATGTTTGAAATTGAGTTTCAGAAGATGCTCAGTTAGTTTTTTATACCAGGCTCGCGGTGCTTGTTTGAGGCCATACAAGGAATTCACTAGTTTGCATACTTTATGTTCATGTCCTTTCATAGAAAATCCTTTAGGCTGGGACATAAAAACATTCTCTTTTAGGTCTCCATTCAAGAAAATAGTTTTTACATCCATTTGATGGACTTTCAAACCGTTCTGAGCTGCTAGGGAAAAGAGTGTCCAGATGATAGCCCATTTTGCTGTGGGGGCAAAAGTCTCCTCATAATTGACCCCTTCCTTTTGTGTAAAACCTTTTGCCACAAGCCTAGCTTTGTGCTTGTCAAGTGAGCCATTAGCTTTATACTTGTTCTTGTAGACCCAGTTGCATCCAATTGGTTTGGTTCCTAATGCAAGATCAACCAGCTTCCAAGTGTTGTTCTTTATGAGGGCATCATACTCCTTTTGCATCGCTTCTTTCCATTCATCATGAGAGGCAGTTTCTTTGAAGGAAGTTGGTTTAAAATCTGTAGACAAGTTCAATTCACAATCATAAGAACATCCATATCAACAGGTGAATTAGAGTTATCTACATCACCTCCATTTTGCCGGTTTGAATTTCTAGTTCTTGTCTTTCTAATGTCATCAGGATGAACACTTTCATGTGTCTTTGTCAGCCACTTTGGGAGACCTTTTTCAGATGGTCTGGGCTGCTCCATTGATTGAGTTGGGACTGAATCAAGATTGAGTCTACCAATTCTATCAATCACATCATTTAAAGCATCATCTGTTGTTGGAGTTTCATGCGGGGGAGAGTGTTCTTCAGAACAAGATTCCACATGTTGATCTTGTATAGGAATCCCCCCTTCAAGATGTGGAATTTGATTATCAAATTCTTGAAATGATTTTTCTTTTGCGAATCTATCCAAGTGATCAAGTTGCCGCTCAACAACATTGTTAGTTTTGGATGATTCAAGAAAAATTACATCTCTAGATACAACAAAATTTTTATTTACTTCATCATAAAGATGGTATGCTTTGGAGGTGTTTGAATACCCCAGGAAGATACACTTATGACTTCTTGTACCAATTTTGTTTCTATGTACCTTTGGTATCAAGGCATAATAGGTGGAACTAAAGACCCTGAGATGCTTTACTGAAGGAACATGTCCATACCACATTCATATGGAGTCTTGTTTCTAATAGCATTAGATGGACATCTATTCTTTATATATGCATCACAAAGAATAGCATCAGCCCAAAACACTATCTTTACATTTTTGAAGAAGAGCATGGATCGTACCATATTTAAGATTGTCCTATTCATTCTTTCAGCTACACCATTCTGTTGGGGATTATAAGGTATAGTTGTTTGATGTTTGATCCCATGTTGGCGAAGATAGTTTTCAAATTCATTTGATGTGTACTATTTTCCATTATCAATGTGAAAAGACCCAATATGAGATTGTGCATCATTTTCAATCCATTTATGAAAGTTCTTGAATGTTTGAAAAGTATCATATTTGTTCTTCAATAAATAAACCCAACACATTTTGGTGTAGTCAACAATAAATGTCATCATATATTTATTTCCATTTGCAAAAGGAACAGACATTGGACCACATAAATCTGAATGAATGAGTTCAAGTTTTCTATGTTCTCTTGAATGTGAATCATGAAAAGACTGTTTGCTATGCTTTCCTAGAATGCAAGCATCACATTGCTTAAGTTTCCTAGGAATTGTAGGCAAACCAGCAACACCATTTTTCTTCAACAAGCGGAAGCTGTCATAGTTCAAATGTCCAAATCTAGCATGCCATAATAAACTTGATGGAGGTGTACCTTCTTCATAATGAGAATTGTATGAGAAATGTTGTGCACGAGCAGAGGTTCCTTGCAGCTTGAGAAGCCTTTCTTCTTCTATTCCCCTCATGACAAGTGAGTGGTCAGATGCTTTTCTTACCTCAAGCTTTCCATCAAACATATGAATGTAGTGACCTTGCTCGCGGATGTGGACCAAGGACAACAAGTTTCTATTGAGCTGTGGGAGATATAGAACATGATGCAGAAGAAATTCTGGAAGACCAGGCAGTTTAAAACTAATTGTGCCAAGCCTTGGTGGCTTGATTTTTGGTTGGTCTACAAAAGTATACTGCTCCATCAACATTGTCAGTAAATTCTTCAAAAAAATCTTTTCTATGAGTCATGTGGCAGGTTGCTCCTGAATCAAGCAACCAATCATTTTTCCAAGAAGCAAGTGAAGCATTAAATAAATCTTCATTTACTCCAATACCACATTGTGCCACAACATGGTGAGCAGATTCAGGTGCTTTACCTTTGTCTGTATCATCATTTTTATCTTTCTGTTGGTTTCTTTGTTGCTCAATTTTGTCCCATGGTAACTTGCATGTAGAGGCATCATGTGATCCATTTCTTTTGCAACGTATGCAGTGCAAATCTACCTTTTCTCCTTGATAATGTCTGCCCTCCCTGCCTCTGAAATATCTTCCTCTTCCTCTTCGACCACCTCTTCCTCTTGAAGAATCTTGAGCAGGGTGCTTTTCTTTATGAACAAGGAACACAACCTCTTCAGAAGATTCAGGGGCTATTTTCTTTCCAAAATGTTTCTCTCTTTGAGCAAACTTTTTCACAAGATAGTCAAAGGTGATATCTTCGAGATTTCCATTTGCTTGCAATGACTCAAGATAATTGGAGTAAGTAGGATAAAGTGCCCTGAGAAAAGTGATAAGAGGAATATCCAATTCAACCTTAGTGGATTTGATATCATGCATTATAGACTTTACTTCAGATGCAAGAGCAAGAGGATCATTATTTTGCAGTTCAAGAGTGAAGAGTTTAATCATGAGTTGAACAACTTCAAGTGCAGAATGTGAGTCATAGAGTTCTTTAAGCTTTTGTAAGGCTTCAGAGGCAGTTGAAGATGGCGAAATATGGTGACTCACCTCTTCATTTACAGATGTTGTGATTAATGCATAAGCTTTACTATTCTTGTTTTCCCAAATGATGAGCTCTTTGTCTGAGGTAGGTTGTTCTGGCTCTTTATCTCTATCTCCAACACACACTCCTTTCCACACCTATTTGAAAATGAGCATGTGTTTTATCATCCGGGACCACTCAGGATAGTTCTCTTTGCCAGTGAGAACTATTCCCACGATGTATATGATTGAATGCATACTATAACAAGAAAACTTCTATTGCTAAACTTTTACTCTTAATGGGAAAAAAATAAGATAGGACAACAAATTCAAATATCAATTGGCATTCATTTGGACAACGTTAAAGTATAGAATATATAGGTGAGATAGCCGAAATATATGGTGAGTGACTGTGTATATATATATGGTAGCCTAAGTATACCATAAATATATATATATATATATATATATATAATAAAACTATACAATGCTGGACAGAAAGCTTTACAACACATACAACAAGGTGTATATCAGAGATCCAACAACGTTCCAACTGCGTAATAGTGGTCCTTCACATAGCACTCCCAGCTTAAATTCACCGCAATGAACAATGCAACTCTCAATTTCCACGCATATCAACCCAATACCATGTGCATTCAAAACAATTCAATATTCAACCCATACCATTTTACATATGCCATGAACAATTCAATATTCAACGCCCTTCAAAACAGTTCAACACATACCATATGATTCAACCAACGGACCAGTGTTCAAAACGGTTCAATACATACCATGTGATTCAACCAAGTGGACTAGCGTTCAAAACGGTTTATTATTCAACTCATTTAACTTCATAAACCAGTGAACAGTCTCTGGTATACAAGCGTGGTATTCAGGGTATGGCCAAAAACTTCAACATATAGCTAAAAAACCAACGTTACCAACTTTATATGCCAAGAACAGTGTTAATATAATGCTATGAACAACGTTACCAAAATGCTATGAATAGCGTTAATATAATGCTATGAACAACATTACCACAATGCAGCTACGCAATAAACTCTCCAACGTGGTCCAAAGGCGAGGCTCTACTAGAAACCAATTGATTGTTATTTCGAATCCTCATGCAGCTACAAAGTAAACTTTCCAGCATGGTCCGGAGGCGAGGCTCTACCAGAAACCAATTGATTGTTATTTTGAATCCTCATGCAGCTACACAGTAAACTTTCCAGTGGCACGGCCTCAAGGATGAACACTTTCGCAGCAGTGATTTAGAAGGTTTTCAGGTCTGAGGCTGCCAGGTCAGAGGATTCAGAATTAATTATGGCAGACAAGCGCACAGGGGCAATGGAAAGAGAGTAGTAGTTAGAAGGGATTTACACTGTTACACTAAAAAATGTCACCATGACTATTTGCAGTTTGTATGGCTCCATCACCTGTCATACTATCCTCCTTGGCAAGTCTCATGCCTCTGCCTTCCATGTCAAACTCAAAGAAAGAGAGAAAAGTCATTTAAAGTCAAGTTATCTCTGGTACGCAGTTTCTCTCAGCCTTACCTGCAGGTACGCAATCCAAGTTCACAATACCTGCGTACTTGTACGCTCTGTATGTAAAGCAATGGGTGCGTACTCCTGTAAAGGTCAAAAGGCGCAAGTTTCACTCCAAAAAAGTTACTTGTGGTCATTGCTAGAGCATTCTAGAAGCTTGTTTGACGTGTATGGAGCGCCTCCAGATGGTTCATGTATCCCTATGGAAGAGGAACTTATCCCATCAAGAGGGGAGCTAACCCACCCAAAGAGGGGCTTATCCCATTGATGGTGGACCTGATTAACTTCCTCTACAGCACTATAAATACATGCATTGGGCCAGAGGGAGGGGAGGTTGAAAGCTGAACATTCCTAAGGGTAGATGCTGCTGGAATTAGGACTTCCTTGTATAAGCTTGTGAGGAGAGATTACCATCTTTACTTGTTGTATTTGGAAGTGGGTGAGCTGATCAGAGTAAAGGAGGACTCTTGTGGACCCTGGGAGGAACTTGCACAACACCAAGGCTTAGGTTGTAATGGTTTCTTTTGTTACCTTTTAATACAAATAAGTCCATTCTTCTCAACAATTTGTTATTTATGAGTTGTTTCATATACTCCTTGGTCTATATGTTAAATGTGTTTTATTTTATGTGATATTCAGGTGCTATTTAATCGTTTGATTGTTAGTGAATGCAGGTTTCGAAGAGAAGGAGGAGCTCATCCGGATCAACGAAGCTGGACTACTACAACAGCGTTGGGTTACAGGTAAGATCTAAAACACTTGATTTCTCATAGTATAAATGCATATTTAGAGAAGGATTGCTCCTATTTGTCTTGTTTGTCACTAGAAAGTCTTAGGCTTCTAGGGAGGTCGGTTGTGTCCGCACTATCGACTCTTTCCGTGTGACAAAATGGCGACCATACTGGGGACTCCATGAATGTGCTTGAGTTCTTTTTGATTTAATATTTTGGTCTGAGAAAAAGCGCTTGTTTTCTGATTTTTGGCTGTCTAACTGTGTGTTTGGGTGGGTTAGCTTAGGGTTAAATTAGATTTTCAGTTTTCTTAGCTTTGCCAGCAGTACGCAGGCTTTGAGTTCAGCACAGTGCGTACTTGTACGCACTGCGACTGTGTGCACAGAGCGTACCCGCACCTGTGTAAACAGGTCACCTGCGTACCCCTGTCAAATTTGAGAAAATTGCAATTTTTGCTTTTTGCTCTTTAGATTTTGGTTTTTAATTTGTTTTTACTGCCCAGATCCATTGGTTTACTGTCAGAGATCTTCACCTGATCTTGTTCCGTTAGTGTCGAGAGTTTTGGTAGAATTCATAGGGATTTTGCCTTAGGGTTTGATTTTTAACTGGTCCTGTAGTGACTTTGGCGTTAGAGGTTGTCAAACTTTGGATCTCCCTGGTTTTGTTCAACCCTCTTAGGAGTCGGGCCTGTCATCGAATTCACCCTTGTGAGAGACCTACCTTTGTGTCTTCTCTTTGCGAATCTCGAAAACGTTTATTGATTGAACTTTGAATTTTATTTAAAAAAAAAAAAACAAAAAGATTTCGATTTTGTTTTTTATGATCAGTTTATGATTCTGCATGGACTGATCCTTAGTTACATTTTGACTGAGTAAAACATCCGGGAATCATCCTTGTAGGCTTTTGTCCTCATTAGTTTTACTTTTAGGTAAATTTCCCTTTAATTTGCTTTTGAGTGATTTTGAATTGATTGCCTTAGATTTGTTAAATTTGGTTTTCGATAAAGAGTTTTACATGCTTTATTAGTATAGAAAAAATACAAAAAAATTCTTTTGGAAAAAGTTTGCTTTGGTAGCATTTGTAGTCTTTTGAAGAAAAAGGAAATTTCGTGAATAATTAGTGGTCATGAGTTGCATGTTTTGAAAAAGATAAAGAGAATTGTTTCTTTGATTGTCTTTGCCAAGAAAGTTGTTTTCTATAAAATTTGCATTTTCCAACTCTCTTAGCTAGGAGATTCATTGAAAAAGAAAAGTAGTGTAAATCATCTTAGGTGCATCTTTGTAGTGGTTGAGAGTCGAGTCTACACACCACCAGTTTCATCTCCACTACCTTTTGTCTTAAAGGAAAACCATAAAATTAACGCTTAAAGTAAAATCAACTTAGTAACTTTTTATTTACTAGGGCTCTGAAACACCAATATAGATCAGGCTAGTGTCTTGGAGTAGGAGAATAATTAACTCTCCAAGACAGAAAAACCAAACAAGTAGCTGATCTTGTGGTAGGATAAATCCAACTGTTTCATTTATACTCTGGGAAAGCTCCTCTTAAAGGAGAAGCACGAGCTCGTGTCCGAACCAGTGAGGGGATCAATCCTCCCTCGTTGGGAGCGACGCCAGACACGCACGTATTACAAATGGTAAACCTCGGATTAACCATTGTCGAGGAGCCAGGGGTCACTTGTCGGTAAACCTTGGATTATTGTCAAGGAGCCGGCAAGGGGATTGAGCTTGATACTTTGCCCTTGCGTGCTGTCGGAGTGTAGACTGTTCCCCCAGGTGTATTTGTTGCTGTTGGTAACCTTAGTGACCATTATCTTTAGGATTCTACCCGAGGTGACGGTGGAGGGAAGATCCCACTGTACCTGGAGCAGACGTCGGCTAGACTCACTTGGACTTTCCGGGGGGTTCACTTCACTCGAGACGGTTAAAGTGGAGGAACTTGTGCCGGTCTATTCATTAAGCAAGTTGCCGGGGTAACTGTTCCACCCACCACTTCTGTACTGAATTCGGCGATGTTGGGCTTCATCACCAACTAGTGTTTTCGGTCCGGAAGGCTACTGTTTGTGCATGGTTTGACGCCCTAGATTCTTTAGGCGTGTGATTCAAATTTGTTTGGTTCTTTAGAGACTTTAGGTGGTTTGTTTTGAGATTTTACTTTGTTTGCGTGTGCAGTAGTTAAAAACTTTTAACTGTGGCGGAATTACCGAGACAGTCCCGTAGACTTCGGGGCCAATCTCCTGAGGTTGTTTCCGTGGCCGAATTGTTGAGGAGATCCCGTAGACTTCGGGGTGAACCTCCTCGAGACGACCCGAGTAATCTGGAAGGTTTGAAAGTCCTCGTTACTCCTCCTAGTGGCAGTAGAGTAGGTTCACCTGAAGAAGGAGAGTCTTCGTTGGTAGTCCATCCAGATTACCAAAGTTTAGAAACAGGTTACAATCCTGAAGCTGTTGCAGTTTCTGAGCTTGCTGGTAGTTTTTCATCTACTAGTGATATAGGCGAAGAACCTGAAATATCTGAACCTGTTACTCCAACTTCTAGTGTTCCTGATTCACCTAGGGTAGAAAGAGTCATAACCGAAAATCTTCCTTCTGGTTTGATAGCTATTGAAGAACTTACTCCAGAAGAAGAAGTAGGCCCTGTTCTTGAAGATCAACCTACTCTTGATCTAAGAGAGCGTGAATCTATCTTTTACAGTCCACCTAGAAGTACTACTTGGTACCTTTCGTTAACTAATTATTTAGACAACTCAGGGATAGGTTTTTCTCCACCTCGTACTCCTTATCCACCCGGAGGTATTTATACTCCTGTAAATATGTCTAGTCAGTCGTCCGTGTTTACTCAACCCCCTGAATCTTTCTTGTATGGTGGTCCTTCTGTTCCTACTGGGTATCAATCACTTTCTGGTACCTTTGCAGGAGCATCTCCTCAACCCATTGGACATGGGTCATTAGCTGGAAACAATGGTAATAAACCGTTGGGTGTAGGAGACGTTTATATGATGTCAGGTTCAATTCCCGGTTCTCAACCTCAAGGTGGTCAATTACCGCCTGGGGGGCAGCCTCAATTAACGCCTGGGGGGCAACCTCAAGGTACACAAGTTGCGGCTGGGGGGCAACCTCAAGGACAGTATGTACCTATGGTGCAATACATTCCTCAAGGTCAACCCCAACCTCAATATGTACCCCAAGGTCAACCTCAGTATCAATTTATGCATCAAGGTCAACCCCAGTATCAGTACTTACCTCAAGGGTATCTACCCCAAGGTCAGTACTCGAGTCAAGGTTATCAACCACCTCAAGGTCAATCTTACGTTCAAGGTACGGGAAATGTACCTTTCAATTATCAATCCTACCCTCAACCTGGTTACAGATCTCAGTATCCTCAACCTGTTACGGGTCAATACCCCGGAATGATAGTGTGGGATCCATCACAAGGTCAACAGGTGTTGCAGCCAAGTGTACAGTTGTTACCTCAAACTGGACAACCTGTAGTTTCTGGTCCACCCCAGCAACCACAACCTGTCCAGTCAAACGTTCAAACTTCTGTAACTTCGGTAGTTACTCAGCCGCCAATCGCACCTAGTACTCCATCTCAAACGGCTGCTGCAACTACCGCAACATCTACCACACTTACTTCTGGAGTATCGACAGCTCCGGTTTCTACTGTCTCTGCGACCACTCCTCAGACATCTTTACCGTTGTCTGGATCTACGATTCAAACCACGGTCCAGATGCCTGTAGGGCAGCCTGGTTTAAGTACTGTTGTAACAAGTCAACCACAATTCACTTATCAACAGTACCAGGGACAGTACCAATTCGGTCCTGCTGTCCAACAACCAGTTTACCAGTATCAACCGTATCCTGGGTACACTTATCAACAACCTCAACAACCCCAGTACGGTCCGGTTAATCCTGGTTTTCCAGGAGGATATAATATCCCGAACGCGATTCCTGTTCCAAGTTATCCTGGATATCCTCCTCCTGGGACTAGTCTTGTGACCCAGAGTTTTAGAGATCCTAACCGGCAATTGCCGTTTATCGCAACTTTGGATTTACCTGACTTGACGTGCCTAACGAACGATCCAATAAATTATCTTCCGTTCTGGCCGCCAATGCCAAATAAGTTCCCCAGTGATATACCCATATTCGAAGGTAAGTCTGGAGAGGATCCATCAAATCACGTGATGACTTACCACCTCTGGTGTGCTTCGAATTCTATCTCGGATGATTCAATCCGTTTACGTCTTTTTCAGCGTACGCTCATTGGTCTCGCGGCCAAGTGGTACATTGAGTTACCACGGGCCTCTTTTTATAACTTTAGCCAGTTAGCTACCTCGTTCCTAACTCATTTTCAGTTGCCGGTTAGATACGATAATGGTACTGAGTTATTAACTTCATTAAAACAATCGACGTCCACTTATATTTCTGATCATATCCATGAATGGAGACGTCGAAGACGTTTAGTGAAAGTTTTTATCCCGGACCAAATCTTAGCTGAATGGTTTGTCAAATCATTATTACCGAAGATTACTGAAGATGTAGCTAAGGCCGGAGTAGTTACTGAGGAGCAGGTCATTGCTCAAGCCCAGTACCTGGACTTAGTTTACACTCAGTCGGGTACGTTGCACGAGAAGATCCCAGATCTTCCTAAGTCGAATCAAATCGCTGCTGCTCCTTCGGGGTCTCAGGCTGCTGATGGCATGATTGGTACGGTGAACACTAAAAGTAAGAAGAAATCCTCAAAGAATTCTTCTCCAATCATAACCTTACCAGACTCCCCGACAGGAGAGTCTTCCCCTGAAATTACCACTGACGTTCACGCTGTAGAGTCATCTACGGCTAAATCAAAAAACGGTGGTAAAAAGAAAGGCAAGAAGAAGGATAAAGCAGACAAGGCTCCAAAGGAGAAAAAAGAAAAGTCGGAATCTAACGACGAGAAACGCAAACCTCGCTATCCTTGTTTAATTTGTGAAGAAGATCATTTCACAAGAGATTTCCCTCATCGGGCAGAGGTTGTGAAAATCGTTAAAGGTTCCCCAACTCCTGCTGTTTTGAAAGATCCATTTCCAAAGCAGGAGAGTAAAATGATAGGTTCTTCCTCGAGTGCCAGTGAAGAACCCATATTGATGATGTCTCATGTACGGATTGCGACTCGATCACACGATTATGGTAGTAAGAGTCCTGTTGATGGCAAAGAAGCAGAATCTTCTCATTCTAATCCATCAACCTCAGCTCTCGGTTCCGATCCACTATAGATCGAGAAACCTAACCCTGACTTAGTAATCAAACCGCCCGCTAAGGGTGTACTTCGAAGGTCTGCTTTCAATCCACATGCGAGAGCGGCCCAGAATTACAACATTGTTGAGGATTTAGCTGTTTCACCCTCAGCGATGTCGGCTTTAGAAGTGCTGCAATCATGCCCGGCACAACGAAAATTACTTTTGTCGGCTATAGGAGCTGTTGATATTCAGGACCCGAACCTGATAATCTTTGATCTAGAAAATAATACACCGCGTCTACCCCATCAGATGGCTTTCCAGATTCCAGTGATAGTAAAAAACAGGCCTATTCATCGGACTGTAATTGATGAAGGAGCTTCTACGTGTATTATGTCGATTCAATGTTGGAGATCGCTTGGTTCTCCTTCATTGAACCAATCCCCGACGATTCTTAAGGCCTTTGATGGCCGTGGGTTCCATCCGTTTGGCATTCTACAGGATTTGCCTATAGGGGTTGAAGGAAAAACCGTTAGTCTGGATGTGGAGGTGGTTGATGCCCCTCTAGACTACAACCTTCTCTTGGGTCGCAGTTGGTCTTACGCTATGACAGCAGTCGTCTCATCGGTCTTCAGAGTTATAAAGTTTCCACATAATGGCAAGATCGTGACAATAGACCAGCTGGCTTTCTTTTCATCCGACCCAGCCTCTTCAGAGAGTATCCAGCATGTCGGTAAAACGACTATCCCTTATAAGGATGTTGGCGTAGGATTAGTTAAAGATTCTGGTTTACTGGGAACTTTTCCTTTTCCTCCAATCAACGCAGACCCTTCATTCGCTTCCATTCATATGATTACATCAGATACTATTATTTACGATGATCCATGGATTGTCCCATCTGAATCTGAGATAGACTCATTCGGTAATGCTATGCCTTTGAGTCCATATGAAATTGCTTATGAAGCTGTGCAGTCTTTTACCGACTCGCGTTCAACCCAAGTCGACCAAATGAATGTGGTCTGTGAGGAATCACTTTTCACGTCAACCTCAGAATGGATAGCATTTCCCGAAGTTGTGTCATCTGACGAGCAACTTCGCGAAATCCTAAGTGTAGACGATCTACCATGGGAAGATCTCCATCATAGATCTTCGTTTTTACCTGAGGATGATGGCTTTGAAAATGATTTTTCATCAATTTTTACGACTGAATATGTTAAGGACGCTCAGAATCCCACGAAACATCCTGATTCAGAGTTGAATTTGGGAAACATTTCCCAAACTATTGCCATTGACATTTCAGTCAAAACTGGAATTATTGAGAACATTCATATAGGTGCCTCGTGTACAGATGACGAAATTCAAACATACAAGGCCCTATTTCAAGAATTTCGCGACGTGTTTGCCTGGTCCTATGAGGAAATGCCAGGAATTGATCCCTCCATTGTTGTTCATGAGATCAAGACTTACCCGGACGCTAAACCCGTTCGGCAACGTCTGCGTCAGATACACCCTAGGAAAGCAGCTGCAATTAAAGCAGAAGTTGAGAAGCTGTTGAAAGCAGGTTTCATTTATCCGATCCCGTTAACGGATTGGGTATCGAATATTGTTCCGGTTAACAAGAAACAGGGAACAATAAGAATCTGTATCGATTATAGGGATATTAATCGTGCTTGTCCAAAAGACAACTATCCCACGCCCTATATCGATCAAATCATTGATGATTGTGCCGGCAGTGAAATATTTTCCTTTATGGATGGCTTTTCCGGTTACAACCAAATCAATATTCTACCTGCTGATCAACCAAAAACGGCTTTCATTTGTCCTTGGGGGACATTTTCTTATTGCAAATTACCTTTTGGACTTAAGAATGCCGGAGCCACTTTCCAACGGGCAATGTCTTATGCGTTTCACGACATCAAGCACATTGTGCAGCCGTACCTCAATGATTTGCCTGCTCATTCTTTACATCGAGCTGATCACCTTGTCCACTTACGAGCTATTTTTATGAGGTGTCGGCATTATCGAATTCGGTTGAACCCCCACAAGTGTGTCTTCTGCATAGAAGTGGGACGATTGCTGGGATTTGTCGTTTCAAAAGCCGGCATTCACGTCGATCCCTCGAAGGTCGAAGCTATCATCAAATTGCCTCCCCCTTCGAGTCTTCGCCAACTCCAAAGTTTGCAAGGGAAAGCAAACTTTCTACGCCGATTCATTCCTAACTACGCCGAGGTTACGAAAGGTTTTACGCGGTTGTTGAAACAAAACGCTCAATTCACTTGGGATGAGATAGCTCAGCAATCTTTTGATGCACTTAAACACGCGTTGACCCATGCACCGTTGTTGCATCCTCCCAACTACAACCAAGACTACTTTTTGTACCTCGCCGCCTCTCATTCCACAATTGGGATGGTATTAGTTCAGGAAGACGAATTCGCAGCAGAACATGTGATATATTATCTTAGTAGGACGTTAAATCCCACTGAGCTAAAATATTCGCATGTGGAGAAATTGGCCCTGGCAGCCGTTCAGGCTGTCCAACGTTTTCGTCATTACATTCTTCTCCGTAAAACTACAGTCATTTCGGATTGCAACCCTATGATCTACATTTTGACTAAACAATTGCTAGGGGGCAAGTACTCTAAATGGATCGTTATCCTGCAAGAGTTCGACTTAGAGTTTGAAAAATCTAAGTCTAAGAAATCTTTAGTCTTTGCAGAGTTAATGTATGACTTCCCGCGTGCTGACACGGAAACTGTGGCAGAGGAACCCATTGCGGACGAATCTTTGTTTCTCATCAGCACTTTAGATCCGTGGTATGGGGATATAATTGTCTATCTCCAAACCCAATCCTTTCGGCCCGAAGCTTCAAAGACGGAACGTCGGAAAATTCGATTCCAGTCCCAACAATACAAAATAATAGGAGATACTCTTTATCGCCGTGGGGCGGACTTGGTTTTCCGACGTTGCTTAACTCACGAAGAGGCAGAAAGGGTTTTGAATGACTGTCACTCTGGAGCGTGTGGCGGTCATATGTCTGGGTATGCCACAGCTCAGAAGGTGTTGTGTGCTGGCTATTTCTGGCCGTCCATGTTTAAAGATTGTATCATTGCGGTCCGAAAATGCCACAACTGTCAAGTGTTTGATCGCAAGATGCGCGCACCACCAGCTCCTCTCCACCCTATAATTGCCGTTGGTCCTTTTGCTAAATGGGGTATTGACTTTATTACTTGTAACCCTCACTCGGTCGGGGGGCATGCGTATATCATCCTTGCGGTTGATTATTTTACTAAGTGGGCCGAGGCGATGCCTACATTCGAGGCAGACGGCAAGACTGCTATAGTTTTCGTATTCAATCACATTATTGCTAGGTTTGGTGTCCCACAAGCGATAATCACTGACCATGGGCGCCATTTTCGAAACATTATGATGACAGAACTTACAGGCCAGCTTGGTTTGCGCCACGATAGCTCAACACCTTATTATCCACAAGCCAACGGTCTGGTTGAGTCCATCAACAAAGTTTTGGTCATCATGATCCGGCGAATCATTGGCATTCATCGGTCGAATTGGCACAACATGTTATTTTCCGCGCTGTGGGCATATCGAACTTCGGTGAAAACATCAACAGGGTTCACTCCTTTCCAACTAGTTTATGGTTTGGAAGCCGTGCTACCCATTGAATGCGAAATCCCATCACTTCAAATGGCTGTCGAATTACTCCCAGCTACTTCCGAAGAGGAGAAGCGTTTATTGTATTTAGCTCAATTAGATGAGACTCGACGTGATGCTGCACTGGCAATCGAGACTCATGCAAAACGAATGAAAGCTCAGTACGATCGAAATGTGACCCCTTGAAATTTTTCGGAAGGAGACCTAGTGCTATTATATGATCAAGCTAACGATATATTAGGTGCTGGAAAATTCGTTCCTATGTGGCATGGACCCTACATTGTTAAGCGAAAGCTAGCAAAAGGGGCCTATGAGCTGGTTGACTTTGATGGGGACTCTTTGGGTAAACCCAGAAATGGACTTTACCTAAAGAGGTACTATGCTTAAATGGTGGGTGTGAAGATTTTCGTTAGGGTAGTTAGGTTAATTTTCTCTTTCTAGCTGGTATGTGTGCTTAGTTTTTAGTTTAGAGAGTGTGGTTTTTCGTCGTTATTCTGGCTTATCTTGGTTTTACTCTTGATATTGCAGTTGTCGATGCCTCTCCAAACGTACATTGGATTTGCTGATGGTGCTTGTCGTAGTACACGGAATATCTCTTCCGCAGCCTGGGTTATCTATTCGCCCTCTGACGAGTTAGTTTCTATGCATGGGGTGAGCCTCGGTCAAACAACAAACAACATTGCAGAATACAGTGCAGTGATTGAATTATTATCTGAATCCATTTCATTTGGAATTCGGAGTTTGATAGTGAGGTTAGATTCTGAACTCGTTGTATTACAGCTTAATAGAGTTTATGCCATTAGAAATCCAGTGTTATTAAGGTTATTTTTGAGAGTGCGTCTTTTGGAACGTGAATTTGATTACATTGAATATCAACATATTCCAAGGTCTTTTAATACATTAGCAGATGCAATTGCTTCTCGAATGTTAGACAGACATTTGCGATAATCATACATGTAAATTTAAAAAACATTCATTTAATCACACATGTGTAACAAGATAAGCCGGTAATAATGATATATATATAGATAGGAGTGTGTCAAAAAATATACATCGTCTTCGATCATAGGTTGAAAAACACCTTATGGTCGACAAAAATGATAAGTACAAAAAACCAAAAATGTCATATGTGTCTACAAAAGTGACTAGCCAATCACTGGTGGTGCTCTCTATACGAGACCACTGCCCGCGCTACCCTACACAGGAACCTCCTGATAGGTCCTGGGACTGCAACCACATAGCGCTGAAGTCGAATGGGAATATCATCTATAGTCGTCTCTGGTATGTCCGCCGTGAGACGCTCTAGGTCCTGTTCCAGCTCGGCTAAGGCCTCTGCGGCTGCATCCTGTGGGGCCGGTGCTGGTGCAACTGGTACTCTCCTCTCGAATGGCCGGAGATTGGCCGGACGCTGTGGGCCTACATCTGCATTTTGAAAATTGTCACTGTCAGTTTTGAGACGATATAAAAACAAATAAAAAGTAAATAATTTAAAAACTTGTGAAAAATGAAATACCTCTGTCGTCCCATTGTTCTCCCTGTGGAAGAACCATGTCCGGATCACCGCGAAAATCTACTCCGGCATAAGGAAAGTCCTGAATCGCGAAGACCTGGTTCTCCAACCAGTGAAAGTAACCAGCAGGAAATCGAACAACTCCCGCTCCCTCATCAGGATGCCGGGCCATCACCGTAACCCATCGTATCAACTTTGGCTCCCGAGGTGGCCCAACCGGAACAGTGAGATGCTGAGGGATAAGCATCGAAACTCTCTCTAGGGCAAAGCTCACAACCAAAGGCCCATACCCAAAGGTCTTTAGTTGCCCGTTCTTTACCCTAGTCAGTTGGCCCTTCATGTTGGCCAACACAGCATCGCACCAGTTGAAAATGGTGCCTCGGTAGCAATCTATCGCTATCCGCATTTGGGACTCAGTGGCATTGTGCAAGGCGGCTACGCCGCAGAGTCTGGTAACTGTAAAGGCAATTACCATAAGTTCAGGCAGGGATATATATTTGATTTCTATCCCTTTCTCCTGGTTCTGATTGTTGCACCACTCTAGCCGGAGGCTAGCAAGGGATTGGCCACCCGGCCTAGTCCCGGAGAGAGTCAGTTGCTCACCCCTATTAGGCAAACCAGTGAGAAAATATATGTCAGAGGGCTCTATCTCGAGCTGGTGCCCTCCGATGTAAAAGCATTGTTCCTGGACGTTCCACCTTTCAACCAGCCACTCTAAGAATGGCACCTGGGCCCTCATGCCAGGTATGGCCCAGTATTTGTATAGTCCGCATGCCTTCAAAGCATCAATGGAGGGTTGATGATCTATTGCGGCTAAATCGATGTCCTCGTGTTCTCTTTCATGCCAATCAAGCATGGTGTGCACCCTGCACATCATAAAACATCTATTAGAGTCCATTAAATTTTAAATTTTTGGTCCATTTTGGAGAAATGAGGGTTTCAAAACGCGTTTTGCGGGGTACGCACCCCGGCTTTTAGGGACAGAGCGTATGTACGCAGCTGCCCTTAAGGCCGGGTGCGTACGCCCGGTATTTTCCCCATTGAGAAAATATCGGGGTACGCAGGTCAGCAGTGCATGACCTGCGTACCCCAAAGGGCGCATCTTGAAACCCCAAGACCTCCAAAAAATCAAATAAAAACCTAAAAATGAATTCTAAACGGATGGAAATTAAGAGAAGGATGTTGTAGAATACCTGATGAGACGACGTTCGATTCTGACGGTCGGATTCTCCGCAAAGTCCACGGGAAGTTTCTTGTCAAAAGCCCTTTTCTCTCCCTCAACAGTAAAATGGTAAAAATGACATGGTAAAAAGTCTTTTTATAGGTTTTTTGGATAAATGAATGCTAGGTTTGTTTATTTTTCACCATAAAGAGATATTTTTCAATGTATTTTTGTCTATCTTAAACAGGTATGAGTAATGTGTTGTTTTTGTGCAGGACAAAGGGACTTTAGGGTAAACTATCATTTTTCACAAACCAAGAAATCAGAGTCATCTTTTAAGCCCTTTTCTGACTCCTAAAACATGAAAAGATTGCCGAGCGTTTCTTTTACACTCGTTAAAACGAAATTAAAAGACGGTCCCCTTATAGCCCTTTTCTGACCGTAAAAACAAGAAAAGATTGCCGGGTTTTTGTCGTTTCAAACTCGATACTGGAAATAAAACGACGTGTCCTTGATCGCTTTTTACTTTTCAGGTCAAAGGCACTAATCATGAAAGTACTCCTTGGTCGCAAGATCAAGCGGTTCTCTCAGGTATTATTTTATACTTTTTCGGGCTTGAGGGACACAAATTTACGAAAAAGTTCAACCCTGGAGTCTTCTTTAGTTTTTTCAGACTCTCTAAAATTGAAAAACGCCGAGTTTTTCCTATACTGGACTCGTTAAAATTTCACAGTAAAGGACCTGTTCGATTACAAACAGGAACGGACCACTCCTTCTTAGGGTCCGAATCTAAACTAAGTTGGACTCATCCGAAGGATGAGCTTATAATCAAGCATATGTTATCCTCCTCAAGCTTGTAAAAAATAAAGAGGTACTTGCTAGAAATGGTGGGGGAAAAGAGAGAAGAATGAACCTATTTGTTATCCTTTGTTACAGAAGAACCTTATCACCGCTCTTGAACACGACACTTTTCATTCACCTGGGTTGGGAAATCCTTTGCCTTAAAGTTGATCAAACCACTTTGAAAGACTTCAACCATTTCTGGGTATTAACTTTGGGTCAATCGTCACCAAGCCATCTGTCATGTCGTTATGTGTTCAAGAGGTCTCTGCAAATAAACCATTCATATGCAAAATACTTGTCATCCATTTTGACCATCCCTGAGTCAGTCCTTACAGCAACATTTCTTCAACTTGAACAATGATTTCGTGTTGTGGGCTTGCCTGCAACGGGTCGCTTTCTATCGACATCAGCACATTATCTAGAAAGATGACTTAGAGATCGTCAGTACCTTGAGGTCTGCATGCATCAATGGCAGGTTTCTCACCTTTGACGACAGTTTACATCATTGACTTTCGATCAAAGGACTCCGTGACGTGTTCGACATCAACCCATTCATTCACATTTCATGGATTGTACTGGGTACTTTGAGAACCATTGACATCACTGGTGGTCTCTCTCACACTTGTTAACAGCTTACATCATCGACTGGTAATCAAGTGGTTTCTACCATGTTCGACATCGACTCATTTATTCGCATGGATAGAATCGTACCAATTCAGGAAGTAGAAATGAAGACCCTGGATCTAGTTTCCACCATCCAGGCTGCGAGGAGTTTTGTATTCATTATATAGTAGACTAATCATAAACAGATGGCTGCGTCCATACTGTGTCTACAAAAGTCTATAATTGTGATGTACTGCAAAATCATTCCTGTATCGGAGCAGTAGTTAGATTGTTAGTTAAAGTTTTCAATCTGAGTATGGGAATGCCTACCTCAGCGATGATATCATCTTATATATGTATTTTGTGTTGAATATTTGCAGGTTCTGACCAGGCTCTCCACAAGATAATCCTTGAAATGATAAAGTACTTCACCCTTCCTAGATGTTTTGAAACCCTAATCTACTTCAGGCTTCGCACTTTAGGGGGCAATCTGTTACACTAAAAAATGTCACCATGACTATTTGCAGTTTGTATGGCTCCATCACCTGTCATACTATCCTCCTTGGCAAGTCTCATGCCTCTGCCTTCCATGTCAAACTCAAAGAAAGAGAGAAAAGTCATTTAAAGTCAAGTTATCTCTGGTACGCAGTTTCTCTCAGCCTTACCTGCGGGTACGCAATCCAAGTTCACAATACCTGCGTACTTGTACGCTCTGTATGTAAAACAATGGGTGCGTACTCCTGTAAAGGTCAAAAGGCGCAAGTTTCACTCCAAAAAAGTTACTTGTGGTCATTTCTAGAGCATTCTAGAAGCTTGTTTGACGTGTATGGAGCGCCTCCAGATGGTTCATGTATCCCTATGGAAGAGGAACTTATCCCATCAAGAGGGGAGCTAACCCACCCAAAGAGGGGCTTATCCCATTGATGGTGGACCTGATTAACTTCCTCTACAGCACTATAAATACATGCATTGGGCCAGAGGGAGGGGAGGTTGAAAGCTGAACATTCCTAAGGGTAGATGCTGCTGGAATTAGGACTTCCTTGTATAAGCTTGTGAGGAGAGATTACCATCTTTACTTGTTGTATTTGGAAGTGGGTGAGCTGATCAGAGTAAAGGAGGACTCTTGTGGACCCTGGGAGGAACTTGCACAACACCAAGGCTCAGGTTGTAATGGTTTCTTTTGTTACCTTTTAATACAAATAAGTCCATTCTTCTCAACAATTTGTTATTTATGAGTTGTTTCATATACTCCTTGGTCTATATGTTAAATGTGTTTTATTTTATGTGATATTCAGGTGCTATTTAATCGTTTGATTGTTAGTGAATGCAGGTTTCGAAGAGAAGGAGGAGCTCATCCGGATCAACGAAGCTGGACTACTACAACAGCGTTGGGTTACAGGTAAGATCTAAAACACTTGATTTCTCATAGTATAAATGCATATTTAGAGAAGGATTGCTCCTATTTGTCTTGTTTGTCACTAGAAAGTCTTAGGCTTCTAGGGAGGTCGGTTGTGTCCGCACTAACGACTCTTTCTGTGTGACATACACCTATCTTGGGAGCTGGCTCTGATACCATGTCAGGCTAGGAAGTAACTCCTCAAAGAAAAATTGATTCGTATGTTTATTCCTTCAGGTTGGTCTTCATTATATACATGAGGGAGAGACTGTTCACTTCATCTCCTGATGACTGTTCACTTTACTTATTTATTTATTTATTTACATTATGTTCACCCAATCCTGATGATTAGGTGTCAACAGAAACTGAAAAACTGAAAGAGACAGTTGTAGGGGTCCAAATGTGATAGGTGGGTGGGCGGACAATTCCTCCTCCTTAGGAAGAAATGGTCCCCATTGTGTTGAGTTCCTCCATCTATTGAATTTGGTCCTTGGTGAGTTGTTTTGTAATATTTGATGTGTCTAGTAATGGTGGGATGCATGGTAGAGGGCAGTCCACGTTGAACACTCGATGTAAGCGAAGGAATGGGGGAATGTTGTGCTCTAAAGCATTGTTTCCCATAGCCTTGGTAATGGTGTAAGGACCATGTTGGAGTGGTTGGAGCTTCAGGTGGGCTCTTGTAAGGCATTATTTCTGCAGATGTAACCAAAATTTGTTGCCCACTTGAAACTTGTGTGGTACCCCTGTGGGTGAGGAGAAGTTGTTCTTGTGTTATTTCATAACCGTAACCCTCTGTTGCTGCTGCTCCGTGGAGGAACCCTTCACAGGGGTCATGGATGTGGCAACAATCTTCCCCTTACTTTGGGAGCGAATGAGACTGAAAATGAATTTCCTAGTCAAGGAGATGAGCTCGCTCCTTTTCTTAGCAGAGATCAAAAAGGTGGTGGTAGATGGGGCTACCTCCAGTATCCTCTATAATGAATTACCCAAAGTGATAATAATAGGGCGAGGCATTGACACATACACAACATGTTTCCTCCACAAGTATGGCTAGCCTAATAATACATCACAAACATCTAGAGGTGCAACATCACACAATACCTCGTCTCTGAAGGGCTTGATGCTATAGGGAAGGCAGAACTACTGGTGAAATCAGAGATCTCGTCCTTGGTGATGCCATTCGATACTGTACGGTTGCAGGTGTGGTGTAGTCAGTAGGCCCAACCACTTCACGACCTCTATTGAAATGAGGTTCTTTTGGTTGCCACTATTAATAATGAATTGCAACAATGAACCCTTCACCCACATTTGTGAGTGGAAAAGATGCTCCCCCTCCTCTAGGTCTTCAAGCTCATTCTTCTACACCTTGGTGGTGGCAACAATGTTGTTGGGCTTTGCGTCAATGATCTGCTTCCCTTTGCCATTCCCCTCATCAGGCTCTGACTCAAGGTCTGAGCATGCATCTGATTCTTAAGCCTTCAACTCGGCCATCGGCGACTTCTTGGTCCGACACTGACTTGTGTTGTGAGTGAGGCTCTTATGGAACTCACACTACTTTCTTGTGTCCTTCTTCGACTTTGTGGTGTTGTTATTTTCTTGCGGCTTTGATGGGTTGTCTTGGATTGCCCCGTCTTGGCTTTGTCCTTGGTTCTACGATTTGGGGAAGCCTTTCCCTTCCTTTAGATTTGTAGATCCAAAGTCTCGCTTCTTTTATTTGAACTTATTCTCGATTTTGACAGCGTATCAGTACGTTGTTCTGAGTGAGGATATGTTCAAGAAATCCATCACTTCCTGGATGTATCTATGTAGGTATCCACAGTATTTGAGTACCAAATGTAGCTCAGAGTCCTTGATAACAACTGTGTACGAATGGTATGAAAAATGTTTGTGAACTTTGGCACATCTTGGTCCCTTCCCTGTCGAAGCATGGTCCACTCTACGTATTTGTCCTCATAGTTTTTGATATGGTAATACTGCTCCTTGATGGAATCCCAGAATGAATTCCAAGTGGGTGTGGTAAAAAATAATGAGCCAGTACTTTCATCCTTTTTCTCGCAGTTGGTTTTCCACCAGTCCTTAACATGGGGGGCTGCTTTGAGAAGAGCTAAAATATTCTTTTCCCAACTGGAAAAATCATGAATAGAAAAATAACCCTCTAGTAGATTTAACCATTTATATACGACATATGCATCTATCTGACCCTCAAATATGAGGATTTCAAAATTAACTTGTACCTTAAACGATGTGGTGTTTCCAAAGTAGTTGTTGGAAGCTGATGTGTCGCCTTTGGGTAGCCGCTGAAGGATCTAGGCAACATTGTCCATCATCGCATTCCTTTGCCGCTCGAGGGCTTCTACGATCAAGATTTTGATATGATCTCCTGCCCCGTCATCTTTCTTTTTATCCGCCATGGGAGGCCGTCAGGATCTGCGGGGCTGGTCTTGCAAAGGTTCGACCAGTTCAAGCCCTAACTCCTTATATCTTGACCTTATTGGGGACATGCAAAGAAAAACAAAGAAATAAAGCAGACTGCTCTGATACCACTGATTTGGATTTAAATAGGAACACAAAAAATTATAGAGATAACCATAAAAATAGAGATGCATCAGAAATAATACTTCATTTCATTAATGTAATATACTGAAATATGCTTAAAAACGAAAATTGAAATAAACCAGTTAGGGCGATGGTAGCTTATCTCTGAGAAAAGATGTGGTGGCTACATGCCTCTGGACTGTGTTACAATGAGGCTCTAAGGCCTATTTATTGTTGATAAATAATGGAAAACCCTAAACATCCAAAAAACTAACTTTAGAAGATAAAACACCAAACTGTGGGCCCCGTTTTGGGTAAATTGGTACATCAACTTCCCGGGGTTGTAACTTTGGCATATGATATCCATTTGATGCACACCATAGCTCGTTAGAAAGATCTATTTGAGTACGTCCATTGACCAACTTTGCTCCCAGATTTCCTAAAAAATGTCTTTTAGGGCCTTAAAATGGCTCCGAAAGTTCAGGACCCGAAAAATTGCTAAAAATAGAAAATTATGCTACAATTAAGGAAATTGGAAAACTGAAAGAGACAGTTGTGGAGGTCCAAATGGGATAGGTGGGCAGCCACCAAAATCCACTTGGATCTTCCGCATATGCATGGGAATACACTGACATGAAAGGAGTTAGTCCTAAGACTTGTATACATCACATCTACATTAGGAAAAATATAGACATATCAGGCAACCTCAATGAAGGATGAATCCCAATCTTAGGGAAATAGTGAAGGAGGAGTCACAAAAATTACTGAACGTAAACTTCATTTACCCAATTTTAGACACCCAGTGAGTTTACCCTCTAGTGATTGTGCCTAAAAATAATGGTAACTTTAGGGTATGCATTGATTATCAAGAATTCAATAAAGCTACCCTAAAAGATCATTTTCCTCTACCCTTTATAGATCAAGTGTCAGATACATTAGCATGTAAGAAGTATTTCTCATTCCTGGATGGTTTTAGTGGTTACAATCAAATTCAGGTAGCACCTGAAGATCAAGATAAAACCACATTCACCTGTCCATGGGGAACTTATGCCTACTGAATACTTCCTTTTAGATTGTGCAACGCACCTACAACATTCCAAAGGGAAGTACTAGGAATTTTTTCTGATCTAATACATGATTGTGTAGAGGTTTATATGGATGACTTCACAATTTATGGGAATACATTTGTAGAAGCTTTAGAAAATTTGGAAAAGGTTCTTAAAAGATTTAAGGAAGCAAACCTTTCACTAAACCATGAAAAATATTTTATGATGTTTACAGAAGGGATTATTTTAGGACATCACATTTCAGGAGATGGAATTAAAGTTGATAAATCTAAAGTTGAAGTCATCTCTAAACTACCAATTCCAAATTGTGAAAAGGACGTTAGAAGTTTTCTAGGATTCACAAGATACTATAGAAGATTTATATAAAATTTCACTAAACTAACATCCCCACTCTTCAAATTACTCACCAAAGATTGTGAGTTCAATTGGAATCCTGATTTCTAGTTGGCATTTGAGACTTTAAAAGCAAATGTTTCTTAAGCACCCATCCTAAGAGGTCCAAATTGGAAACTACCCTTTGACATTTCAACAGATGCTTCAGGTACAGCTCTAGGAGCCATATTAGGAAAAAAAGATGTGATACCTTACGCCATCTATTACACAAGCATGAATTTGACTCCCATTGAGTTAAATTACACTGTAACTGAAAAGGAATTCTTAGCTATTGTTCATGCTATCAAGAAATTCAGACATTACATAACAACCTATGAAACCTTTGTTCATACAGACCACTCTACAATTAGGTACTTAATGAATAAATCTATTACTAATGGAAAAGTTACAAGATGGCTATTACTCTTTCAAGAATTCAACATCATTGTTCCAGATAGATCTGGAAAACAAAGTACAATTGTTGATTTCTTGTCTAGAATTCAAAATATCAAAGATGATACTCTAGTTGAAGATAAATTTCATGATGAATATCTTTTTGCAGTAAGTACTCAAACCCCTTGTTCTCATTTGTTTCCTAGGGAGAAAATAAAAATCATTCAAATAAGTCTAAGATACTCATGGATTACTAATGAATTGTATAAAACAGGTCCAGATCTCATGATCAGAAGATATGTTTGAGAAGATGAAATGCCTGAAATTATTAAGGCATGTCATGATGAACCTTGTGGTGGACACTTTGCTGACAGATGGACAACCTATAAAATCCTTCATTTAGGATATTATTGGCTATCCATCTTTAGAGATGCCAAAGAATATGTCAAAAGGTGTGATTTCTACCAAAGGGTAGGAAAAATTGCTCCTTCAGATGAAATGCCACTACAAACTTAGGTACTCGTTGATCCTTCTGAAAAACGGGCCTTGGATTTTGTTGGACCAATTAATCCTCCATCTAAACAAAAGAATTATATTTTGGTATGCACTAGTTATGTCGCTAAATGGGTAGAGGCTAAAGCATTACCTTTCGCTAATGAAAAATCTTTAGTTAATTTTCTTTTTGAGGATATCTTCACTTGTTTTGGTGCTCCAAGAGAAATTGTGACAGATCAGGGCTCTCAATTTACATCTAAAATGGTGAAAAGGCTTGTGGAAGATTACAAGATCAAACACATAAAGTCTACTCCTTGTCACCCACAAGCAAATGGTCAAGTTAAATCTACCAATAAGGTAATTGAAGGAATTGTCACTAAGACTGTACATCCACACAAGAGAGACTGGGCAGAAAGGCTTCCTGAAGCCTTATGGGCCTACATAACTAAATCAAGGAACACAACAAGACATACTCCCTATGAACTTGTTTATGGGAAGCAAGTCATGTTCCCTAAAGAGTTTCAAATCAGAACCTTCAAGATGAAAGTCCAATTGGGACTTGATTTATTAGAAGCACAGAAACATAGATTGGAGCAACTCAATGAGCTTGATGATATCAAACAAGATGCAGTTCAAAGAACCAGTATAGTCTAGCAAAAAGGGCTAAATGGCATAATAATTATATCAAGGAAAAGAAGTTTCAAGCAAGGGATTGGGCACTTTTGTTCGATTCAAAATTCAAAGATTTTCAAGGAAAGTTTAGACTCATTGGCTTGGGCCATATGAGATTGAAAATGTCTTTGATAATGGAGCAATGAAGATAAGGACAATAGATGAAATAAAAGTACCTCTTCTTGTGAATGGTCATCGGTTGAAGATATATCATAAGACAATTGCAAGAGAGGATTTTATCAAGATTTTCCATGATAACATTAAAATGAAGTTGGTGAAGAAGAGTTCTTCTTCTTCACTAACTTAGATATATATATATATATATATATATATATATATATATATATATATAACAAAATAAAAATGTATAAGTATGAAAACCAATCATTGATTGGCATACTTATACATAAAATACAAGGTGAAAATTAGAGATTTCTGATATATTTTCCATTTCTTTTCTGTAATAAGTAGTGACATAAAGCTACATTCATTTACAGTTCATAATCGACATATCCATTTCATATTATAGTTTTATTCCATCTCACTCCATTTTCATTTCATTTTACAGTTTCATTCCATCTCACTCCATTTTCATTTCATTTTTTAGTTTCATTCCATTTCACCATCATATTCCATTTCCATTACATTTCACATTCATGTTCCATAGCCATACTTCATTTTTTTACAAACCATGTTCTACAACTGATTCCATTCTTTAGCTAATTCGATTCTGCAGCCATATCTCATTCAACAGCTCTGACACAATTGTACAACTTACAAACAAATGATGATTGCAAGGAGTTGAAGAATTATGTTTTGAAGACCAACACGCTAAAAGGGTACCTGTTAGTGTTAGTGTCTTCACACTACCATCAGTGATCAAAATATGCTCTTTTGAATTTCATAGTATGAGTCTCATTTTGATGAGGTTGCATTACATTAGGTGATGGATCCACTGATGGTAGGGTTTACTTCAGTTTTTCCCTCATGATATGTAATTTTTAATTTTTTTTCATACTTTTCAGTCACGATTCATGTTCATTTTGCAGTCCATTTCATCAAATTCTAGGGTTTGGTACCATTAGGTCTTAGGGTTTCCTCCAATGGTCAAATTCAATGATTATATGTTAATAATGGTCAGCAAGCACATGAGAAGGCCAATAATGATGGGTAAAGTCATAATTTGTTATTTCAAAAGCTTAATGTAGTTCTCACCTCAAAACTTGTTTTG
Organism: Pinus tabuliformis; assembly: GCA_031772625.1. NCBI lineage: Eukaryota > Viridiplantae > Streptophyta > Pinopsida > Pinales > Pinaceae > Pinus > Pinus tabuliformis. The sequence continues at coordinate 66,999,370 of CM062810.1, read as the reverse complement.
AGGTGAAAACAGAGTATTATGTTTTTTTATCTTTCTTCATGATGTAATTTTATTGTTTCTATATGTAATATTTTTTCCCAAGCTCCTCCTAAAGCTTGTGATGCTACCAAGTACCTGCCACTGCAAAAATCAAGTGATTTTGAGCATCAATTCACTTGCCAAGAAAAAGAAAAAAAGCATGAAAAACAGAGCATTTTAAAAGACAAATAGACATTATAAAAATGGGTTTTCACATAAAAAAAATTCAAAAGGTGAAACTATATAAACCCATCCTCCTATTTTTCATCCCATTTTGTCATTATTGAAGATCAAAGAGCCAAGAAGAGAGCAAAGGTCGATTTTCAAGTTTTAATGAGAAAACATAGCAAAGCATTGCTTTTTTGGAATTTTGGAGTGGCACTGCGCTTTTGAGAGGTGGCACTGCACTTTCAACTAGGTGTTGCGCTTCTAGCAAGTTTTCGCAGTGTAAAAATACACAGGTGCTGTGCTTTGAGGCTAGCACTGCGCTTTTCCCAGCAAAGCCCCAAATCACCTAAAATCACAAAATTCCACCAAATTTCGTCAAGTTTACCTCTTTTGCAAGTAAGTATCCTAATATCTATTGTTGTTTAGGGTTTTATCTCAAGTTCTTTTGTGATTTTTCACTCCCAAAATCAAAACCCTAGTTTTCCTACAAACTGTCTCATGAATTGAAATCCTCACTCTACTATTGTTTTCTTACTCTATCCACACTCTCCCTAAACCCCACTCCCACATACATTCTCCCTAAACTCTATTCACACACACATTTTCCCAAACGCCCGCATCCATACACTCTTCCATTCCATTCCTCCACATCAATTATCCACAACTATCCATATATAACCATATTGTTCAAAGCCAAAGGAAAACATTGGAAAGAGACAGTGATTATGAGTATGAAGAAGAGACACTTAGTGACAGTTCCATGAAGAGATATAGGCAACAGAGGAAGCCCCATAAAGGAGGAAAAATATTCAGAGAGAAGTGCACTAGCTTGAGGGAAATACAGGCCTGCCCACTTGCAGTTACTTCTTTCGGGCATCAAGCATGTTTTGAATTTTTTGAAATGGTGGAGAGAGTTCAGTTTAACCATGAGTTGGCCAGAATTTTTGTGACTCATTTTCATAACAATGAGGTGACACTTGCTGGAGTGACCTTCACAATATCATCAACTGTCATTTTAGATGCAACTAGAATCCCTAATGTTGGTGAGAAGTGGTACAAAATTCAGGACCTTGATGAGAGTTACTATGAGCCCTATATCAAGGCTAAATAAAAAAATCAAGTGAAGAGGTTATTCCCCTTTAAGTTTTTGGAAAACAAGTATGTTCCTTTGATGAAGATTATTATCAAGTACTTCACTTGTGAAGGTAGGTTCTCCCGATTGTATGCCTATCATATTAGAATTCTCATGCATTTCACTAGAGTAAAGATGTTGAGTCTCCCTTACTTCCTGTTTAGAAACATTGAGAAAATGGCACATATTATACAGAGGAAATGATACCCCCAGCAGTTGAACAAAATTTATCATTACTCTTTAATTAAAATCATTGTTCTACACCGGCTTAGCATTCTTAACATTCCATCGACGACTTTCATTACTCATGAGATGTTCAAAGGCCACAAATCTTCTCACAAGTGCATCATGAAGAAGGTGGACCTTCTAGCCATGCATAAACAAGGGAAGAGGCCAAGGAAACCAAAACTATTGAGGTGCCAATGTATTTAACATATTAGAGAGGCACAAGGAGAATTTTTGCAGCTGCTAGGCAAGTGTTTGCTCCACAGGCTGTGGAAGGGGCCTCACCTTCATCATTAGTCTGTAGGCAAATGTTTTCTCCACAAGGTGTGGAAGGGAATTTGCCTTCTACATCAACAAAATAGGTACAAGTTGACCAGTTGAGCAAAGGTAAGGAAAAGGTGAAAGAGGAAGATCTTGGTGATGAGCAGGAAAGAGATTTTGACCTTATTGAGCATGAGGAGCCACAACAACATTTCACTCATCATGGAAGTGGCATTATTGACTTGGAGGCTCAAGATGAAAACACCATCAAAGACCTCATCATTCAAGAAAAAGAAGCTCAAATACAATCCTTGGCGGACAACTTAGAGAGAGCCAAGTACATCATCAAATACTTAGAGCAGGAAAATAAAGAAGTGAGTGACAAACAAGTCCTCATGGAGCTGCAAATGATCAAAGAAAACAGGAAAATGGCCAAAGAGGCTCATGCCACATTGACTCCAATTGAGCAAGAGATAGAAAATGATAGGGAAACATGGCTTGAGAGGGTCAACATACATCTTGAAGGGCTGATTGAGAATGCCAATAGGGATAAGAAGATGCTTTGACACATGGCCTACCATTACATGACCTGCAACAAAATTTGTAGGATGAGAATTCAAAAGTTAAAGGCTAGGCTAAGGAGAGCTTTGAAAGGCAAAAATGAGCAAGATAGATTGAAGATGTTGGCTGAAGCCTCCCTATCCCATCAAAGTAGCTAATGTTGGTGTTCCATGCCAAATTTGGGCAAATTTTGGGCAAATTTTGCAATTTTTTTGCATTTTTGCATTTTTGTTATTTTAAACACAAAAATTTTGCCCAGAAGTGCAGCGCCACCGGCACTGCGCTTTTCCCTGGAGCATCAGATGGAGAAAAAGTTTGCATATTTGGATTCAAGAGGATGAGGACATGCATCTTGGAAACTTTCAAAAGTTTTGGAGAAAATCTGGGTTACTGAAAGGTCCAAAAACTACCAAAAAATGACCTTTCTGCCTCTTTTTGGACACACAAAAGCAATCTTGGGAGATTTTATTTTTTAGGGGTGGAATGACCTCAAAATTCAAACATTCAAGTTGTTACAGAAACTAGACTTGAATACCTTTCAAATGAGCTATCATGGGCTCAATTTGGTTAAGGGGAAGGCCTCTAAAAGTAGGTGGAAAGCCACACTGCGCTTTTGATTAGTTTGCCGAAAAAATCAAAATTTCACCCGTTTTCACTGTAAATTCACTTTCTCTCTCCTCATGGATGTTTTCAATGATGTAATTGATGTCATAGAATTTAAATGTAATGGTAAAATCATCTTATAAGGTATATTTATTAGTTAGAGGTGGTTTTGAGGCTAATGAATCAGTTTCCATGCTTATAGAGGTGAGTAGCTTGATTGTCTATATTCCTGGTCCATGTTTGGAAATGGTTGTAACAACCCCTCTTCTCATGGATTTGACCCTTGATGGTTAGGATGAGTGGTTTTGATGTCTATATTATGTATTTTCTTTGTCATTAGCAAGGGTTGGTTTCACTTGGATGCTCTGAACAATATTGTATATCATTGTAAGCAGTTTAGCAAGGAAATTAAAAGGAGTTGCAACTATTTTTATGGGATACCTGTGGTATGGTGATTTTGTATAGTTTCTTCTTTTGTCATCAGTTTTCACATGTTTTATGTATGCCACAATCTATTTCACTGCATCTAACTGAATGATATCAAGATAGATAGGTAGAATTCATTGTTTACAGTGCTCTACCTTGGGAAACCATTTAGTATTCTATGTTTTCTGTTGTTTGAGAAGGATACATGATCTTTAAATGCCCTCCTCAGCTCCTCACCAGTATTAGACATCCCACCTCACTAAATTTCAAGTGCCAAAGCCTATACCTACCTTGCCCCATAGAACACCCTACATCCCTACCTAATTTCCCAGACCCAAAACTTCCTGGCTCCATTTGATCCACAAAAACCAACAAATTCAATCAAAATACTCTGAGCTACTATACCTAGCCTAAAATCCCATCTGATCCAGTCATCTAGCCTGAGGTTCATAAGGAGAGTGCCCTCTCCTGACCTAGTAGGGCTAGCTACTAGGTTAAGCTTGTTTTGTGGTTATCCTAGGATTTCCTTCCTTAGCCTTGAGGTCAATCTAGGCTCTAACAGTACCTAAGGATCAACACCAAAGAAAACAGAAAATGAAAAGGTTAAGTTCTAAAAGGTAAAGTGCAAAAATTTATTTTAATAGCAAGGCTAAAACATAAAGCATGTATAATATGGATATTCATATGTTTCCTTGGCAAATCATCATTTGATTTGATTGCAATCTCCATCATACTACATATCAGCCACAACATCAATATTTTTTTGCATAATGGTGCATAATTGACTCGCTCATTGATCATTAACGGTCATGACTAGGACATGACATACTTGTCTACATTTCTCCAAAACCCCTACCATCCATTTATTCATACCATCCTGCAATTCCTTTCACCATATTCACAGGCAATTCATAGAACAAGGAAGGGTAATTCTGAAGGTTGAGGACTTTGCACAATAGAAGGCATGGGGCTAATTGTCAGATCAAAACTAGTAGGAGAAAAGTACATGGAAGGATACCCACAACTCAAATAAGTGTTGTAGAAAACCGGATGGATTAAATTCATCGAGAAATTTGATGATTTTCATAAAGAGATTACAAAATCCTTTGCTTGATATTTTGATGGCATAGAGGTAGAAATTGGAGATATCAAATTTGCAGTGACTGAGTCATTCATGGCCAAGGCTGCACAACTTCCCAAGCATGGTGAAAGATGGTTCAACAACAAGGAGTTCCACAATGAATCATGGAAAGTAATACTCAAAAACCCAAGTATGAATGTCTCCATTTTTAGAAAAGGCACCCCAACACATCTCTTAAAAGTAAATGGAGGAACATGCTCTCGATTTTACAAAAAATTATCACTTGTGAAGGGAGGTTTGATTGCATGTATGTCTACCATATCCATTTACTGATGAATTTCTTAGAAAAGGGGAAATTAATCTTCCTTTCTTCCTGCTAAATAGTTTAAAAAGGATTGCCTCAAATGCGCAAGAGAAAATATAGTTCATAGATACAACCATGTATCATCATGGGTTGATAAAGATATTGGTTGAGTTTCATTTAAAGAGCATAGGAGATACCTGGGAGACTTTCCTTATTAGAAACCATTTTCATGAAGCATCAAAGTCACCTAAAGAAGATAATGTCAAAAGAAGTAGAAGAAAGAGGATAGATAGAACTATTGAAAATAGGCCTGATTCTTCATTGCAGAAAAATGATGGAAAGCTAATCTCTAAAGAATTGACAGAGATAAGAAATAAAATCAAGACAAGAGCGAAGATAACAAAGGAGAAAAAGGTTACAAATGAGGAAAATGTAAGTCTTCCACTGATCTGAAAATGGAATGTACTTGTTTAAGGGTGCAAGGTATCCATTTCCCATAATTTCAAATGTGAGCTATACACTCCAAGTGACCTCTGAAAATATGAAAACTTCTTATTTCTTATACAGAGATAGATTATAGGGGCATTCACCGGACATGTCACCTCTAAATAGAGGATGAGTTCCAGAGGCTACCTGGCCCTCTACAGGCTCTGCCTAAAGAAATAACGAAGTAAACACTTAGAAGTCTTTGACATACACATACTTGAAGTTTGATGTCTTGCGGAATAAGACAAATAACTTTCTGCAGCTGAATAGGTGATTATGTGTGTATGCAAGTTATGTATATTTGTTGTTTAACACTTTATATCAGTTTTGTTTAGCATATCATCTTCAGCAAATAAAGACATAAAAATGATAAGTATGTGTATGTCAAAGACTTCTAAGTGTTTACTTCGTTATTTCTTTAGGCAGAGCCTATAGAGGGCTAGGTAGCCTCTGGAACTCATCCTCTCTTTAGAGGTGACATGTCCGGTGAATGCCCCTATAGTCTATCTCTGTATAAGAAATAAGAAGTTTTCACATTTTCAGAGGTCACTTGGTGTGTATAGCTCACATTTGCAATTATGGGAAATGGATACCTTGCACCCTTAAACAAGTACATTCCATTTTTAGATCAAATGGTATCATAGTAGGTTGTTGCTTCTTTATATCAAAAGTAGTCAAATAAAGTTATAGACAGAGCCTAAAAAGAGCCAGGAAGCCTTCGAAATGCTCTTGTTATACAATTACAAAGTAGATAAATGCTCTTTTCAGTCAATCTCTGGTGTAGTTGTCTTTTGATTGTTTTGTGCAAGGATAATTTGACTGTCTTGCAAGTTTTGATCACAATAGCTTGATTGTATAGCTTGAAGGGAAGATTGGGGATAGCCACTGAATAGCTAAGTCTTGGAGAAGAAAAAAAGGAATAGCAGGTATTTTCCTTGCCCCAAGGACCTCAAGACAATCCGTGAAGCACAAGAAGTTTGATGCAAAACAGGTTGTTTGAATAAGAGTTTGACTCTGCAATCATTTGATTCAGGAATTTGTTAATAGATTCTGAATTTTGCTGAAGCTCTTTTGTTCATTTTTATAATGAAAACTTCCATAATTGAGTTCTCAAAATCATCCTCCTTCACAAGATTCTTTGATGAAGGCTTGAAGCAAGAAATTTTCATCATGATGAATATGGTGAGAGAAATGTATGAGGATGAAAGAAAGAGCTCTAGACTTCAAGAGCAGTTGAATGCCATGAGGGAAGAGAAGCAGTTGCTTTTTGACCAATTGCAAGAAATGGAAGGCCAACTTCATATTGCAAACATGAAGCTAGAAAGGGTGCATGAGTTGGAGACACAACTCCTTGTTGCGAAAGAAGCCTTAGCCAAGTATCAGCTTGAAGAAGAGGTAAACAATTCTAGTTTGTCTTCAAATTCTTATAAGAATGTTTATGTTGGTTCTTTTGAGAAACATACCAGAGGCATAGGGTCCAAGTTGATGTCCAAAATGGGATATGAAGGAAAAGGATTGGGCAAACATACACAGGGTATAGTTGAGCCAATAATGGTTGAGGTAAGGCCTAAGAATTTGGGTCTTGGCTATGGACAATCTTATGGAGAAAGCTCCAAAGCAGCCATGAAGGCAATTGAAACAGTTCCTAGAAGGAGTTTCATTTCAAGTTCTCTATCTCAAGGTTGTAAAGGTTGTATCCTTGAGGAATGCAATAGTTTGAAACATACCTTGCAAGAAGAAGGTGTGCATAAGAATGCACTTGAACAAGAGAATTGTGAAATCTATAAAACCATTGAAGGGATTGATGGTGTTCCAAAAGGAGCTTATTTTTCATTTGATTCACCTCCTCATGAAGGTAATGAAGGTGAAAGAGAAAGGTATAAATCTGATTTCAATCATATTTCCTTTGATCATGTAAAGCATGGTAAATTTCCACATAAGAATTGGAAAAGAATTGCATGTTCTTTTTGTGGTTTGGTTAACCATAGGGTTTCTAGATGTTGGAAAGAATGGCAACATATAGGAAACTTTTGAAGGAAAGGAGGCAAGAAGCCAAAGTTCCATTGAACAATGCAAATCATGCTGTCGAGAAGATGAACATGTGTTGCACTTATTTTCATAAGCATGGACATACTACTGAAAGGTGTTGGACTCTGAATCCAACAATGCTTCCACAAAAGTTGAAGAAATTGGAGAAAGAGTATGGCAAGAATGGGAAGGAAGTTTCCATCATTGATATGTGTCAGGATGATACACATGTTGATATCGATGTGCAGTTAAAGGAAGCGCCTTTGAAATGGATTGGTAAGAAATGGTTAGAATTCTTATCCAATTAAAGTTGCATGTCTTTTGATTGAATGCATTTTCTTTGTTAAGGGAATGCAAGTTGCAGATGGAAAAGCTGAGTATGAGACTCACTCTATCGCAGCAAAAGTTATATTCATTTCAGCTTTGAAAGTACATGTACATGTGATCGAGGATATTGTACTTATGATTATACTTAAGAGAAAGTTGAAGGATAAACTGCATGCATGAGAATGATATGCATGAGCACAGGGATCATGATGATTTCCTTGTATTTTAAACATGTATGTGTGACTAACTTGAAGGGTTGATTACTTTGTTTTTAACCATGCATGTAATGTAATATTGACTTGGAAAAAGTTAATTTGATCTCCAATATTGTAAAGAGGAGAAATGATGAAGTGTTTCATCTTTGTAAAAGCCTTCTCATTTGGGAGGCAGCTCTTCTTCTAGAGCGGAGGTGCCGTGGATGGGCATTGTGACAGTTGATAAGGCAGGACATTTTGGCATCAGTATGCTCTTTTGGTTGAACGGAAGAGGATATTTCTATTCCTCAAGTGTTGTACAATTTAGTTCAGAGATTCAGTAAGCTTTTGGGGACCAAAAGCCTTCTCATTTGGGAGGTGTGATAAGGAGCTTAGGACCAAGTGTTGTAAAATGGTAAAAAATGAAAGTTCTTAGAACTGATTTGAACCTAAATGACCGGATAGATCTCGTCTTTCTGATTCCGACACCTTGAACGGTTCGGAAAACGGTCGCCGTATGAGAAAGTTATGCCAAAAAGAAGAATTGCCCAATAACATTGAAATTCTGAATTTTTTCAAAAAAAAATTAAAAGAGAATATTCCATAGGATATTCATTGGAATATTCTGTCAAGGGCAACGAATGGCAGGCTGCCACGTGGCGAGCATGGAGGCCACCACGTGGCCAAGGTGACATCAGCACTTCGGGCACATGTTTAAAAGTTTGGTCGAATTGTGGTTTGAACCCGTGACCTCCTTACCACAAGCCACACGTCTTACCACTTGACCACGGTGGAAGGACTTGGCATGAGGGCAGTGGAATTCATTTATAAAGTTTAAACTTCATTTGGGCGGGGCCCAAACAGGGCCAGCCCCCCCATGCCATACGACCCAGCCCCAGAACCGTAGGTTTAAGCCTACCCGCCAGCGGAAAAACGCCAAGGTTAACATTTAATGTCCAACGTGGCCACATTTGAAACGAACGCGGATTGAACAACACATTCAATGGCCAGTCCACAATCAATTAGCGCAGAATCTAAGGCAACTTAACCTCCGACGAATGTTTGGTCACATGCGTGCTAAAACTGGAGTTAAGGCAGTTAGACTGGTGGGAACATTGGCAGAGCGCCAAATTTGGGCGGTCCCGCCATAATTGGCAGACCTATCTGGACCTCCACTACAGTTAGCTGGAGTGATTTTAGGCCAAATTGGAGGAAATCTTCAATGAGCCATAACTTTGGCTAGGAAAGTCCTTTTTGGACGTTTTTTTTTTTGGATTTTGAGTATTCAGATGATTCTAAAGCCATTGGCACAGGTGAGAGAGCAATCAGAGGTTGTTTGTAGGTGTATTTGCTCCGTGGAAGTTCTAGGAGCCACCAAGGCCCAACATTGTGAGAGCTGTATTGGGTTGCAGGTACCCATTGGAGGTGAACCAGTGGTCAATCCTGAAGGATTTGAGTGTTTTGAATCCATTTTTACAGTCTATTTCACCTGTAGAGGCTTGTATTCATCTGTACAATCATTTTGAGCTTTTAATCAAATCAAGGACATGCCCATTTGGGAGCCTTGGACCCGACAGATGTAGCCCAGGAGGGGTGAACTGCGTTATCAACTTCTTTTGCATCTGTGGTTGAGTTATTTTCCTGAATAAATCTATTTTAGTATGTTAAACAGAGAAATGAATTAATTCTACTACACATAAAAGGGTCATAAACAGCTGAAAAACTCATTTGTTTTTAATTTCAAGACATGTACATCACTTAAACATGTATGTTTGTTGAATTGAATAACTTGCTAAGCATTTACAAGTAGTTTCAAATTCAGATCATCCACAATCGAGAAGGAGCTTTAGACTCTGAGGTTTGATAAAGAAAACATCATCAAAAGGGCCAGAGCTTATAAATTTAGACAAGGAAACCCCAATACCATCTCCTGTTAACATATCTTTTGCACATAGTCCTCAAAATTCTAGTATTTATCAGTTTTAAGGTAGCCCCGGCAGAAGATCTCCAGGCATAGACCTAATGCAACAACAAATATATGATTATATAGAATCACTGGACAAGAGAAGTACCTCAATGAACCCAGAACCTTCTGTCAATCCACAAGAACCTCTAATTGATTCTCTCAAACAGGATATTTATGAATTAGAGATATTGAATAGACATATCAAATAGGAAAATGAGACCTTGAAGGAACAAAATAAATTGGACAAGGCAATTCATGATAATACCATTCTGCATCTAGGACTATGGTATAAGAAAAACAGGAAATTGAAAAGAAAGAATAAGGTTTTCAACAAAGAATTCATTAACCTTGAATACAAGCTTCTTATGAGAAGGCCCAGAATGGAAGTCACTTTAAAGAATAACAAAATAAGGAAATTCGATGTACTAGTAGAGGTGTTTGAGCAAATGCAGTATGGATGAAGAACTCACATTTTTGGAAAATTGCATTAGGACATGCAATGATTTTGTAGTTGGGGTATGTTGAACCTTAGAATTACCCTCTCCTTGACAATTTTTCTCACCTTTTTCCCTCACTTTCTCATAAGATTATAGACCCCAATCAATGATAAATGCTAAGTTTTTCCTTAAGGAATGCATTGAAATGATTGCCATATTATATTTTTCATCTTCTTGCTATTTGAGTAGATTTTTGCAATTTAGCTACAGAACGCAGCCTATTCTGTAGATAACTGTGGATTCCATAGCCACTCTCATGGTTTGGTAAGTTCTAGGTGTCAAATGAAGAATTAGGCCACATGGGAATTTCTAAAATCATCTCCATGTGGATTCTATCCTATTCACTCGGTCCAAATCGATAGAAAAGTGAACCTAAGATCATGGTCAAAGATGGAGTCAAAATATGTTATCTCGAAGCAGTAGGACTCTTGATTTGCTCTTTCATAGGAAATCAAGAGTCCAACAGTCCTATTGCAAATCTATTTCGAATTAGACACCTGTAGCAAGTTTATCTCACAAATAGTTATGTTATTTTCCTTTAAATATTGGTTACATAGAACTGAGAAACAATTCAGAAATTAAGTGTTAAATTCATGCTTTTTGCTGATACTCTGTATTCAAACTTCATTTTATCATAATATAAAGTTCGTGTGGCGAATGATTGGTTAAGAACATCTTTAACTAACTAGTAGTCTAGCCAAATCAGTTGGAGAGGGCCCCTGCACTAGAGGAGGATTTTATTTTATTGTTGTTTTTAGTTCAATTTGCATTCCTCTCTTTTCAACAAATTTGTTTTCTAATTATGATAATATTTCATTCCAGTTTTTGATCAATAGCATAGTGATAATTCACAACTGTGCAACCTTGTTCTTCTAAGATATTTCAAGGAGAAAAATAACTCTATTTCTGAACGGAATTAAGATTGAAGTGATAAGAATACACCGTTGCTTAGTTTTCTTACTATTTTTTCATTCGTTTTCTTAGAACAAAATTGTCAATTAACTGTGTTAATGGATGTTTTCAAAATCTACTTCAAGATGATTATGATCCTAAACTAAATGGTCAAATGTCTAATTCATATAGTGATTGAAATTACTCAGTACATTATAATTAGCTTCCTAGGAACTTAGGAACTAAGGCATAATTGACTTCTTACATAGCAGTTCAAGAGGGTAATGCTTCACATTTGAATGTTGGATAAATTCAAAAAATGCATTAGTTGTTTATAGTTATTTTTACATGCTTTCATATTTTTTCTTTTAGATTCTCACTTAGTTGCACACACTGCTTATTTTTCTAGGATATTAGAAGTTAAAGTACAAACAATTTCTTATACTCCATCTCAAGAATATCACATTTCATAATTGAATGCTAAAGTAACCAGAAGTACTTTAATTGATTCCATTTTTTGTCTTTACTTCAAACAAACAATGCAATTTCATTTTTGGTTTTAAGAATTAGGTTTGTGGATTAGGACTAATGATAAGATAAGATAGATGCTTTCTTTTCTGAATTAGGTTCTAACTAGCCAATAATTTTTGGTTTAGAGAATTAGATTAACTTAGGAACATTTATTTAGATTCACTTAAATCTTCTCATACTTTTAGGTTGAACGTTTTTAGACATCAAAGAACAAAAACCCCCCAAAACAACATAAAACACAAAACAACGAAGTAAGAAAAAGTTAACTAAGAAGATATAGTGCACCACACTTCATTAGTTTACAAACCATGGTTGATAATTTATGCAAGAAATTTAGGACACTAAATTGACTAAACATTGGTTCACCTAAGTTGAAGGAATCCAGTATAGAGGCATGATTTCGCTAAATTGAACATGGTGGAGTCTCATATTAGTCGAGAACCATTCATCTCCTTGCAAGAAATGGGAAAGTTTATAGTATGTAGGGTTCTGTAGTGATCTTCCAACGACAAATCTTGTTTGTTGTTGAGTTTGTATTTATATATTTTTGTTTTGTAAACTAAAAGTGTAGAGCCAATTGAAGAATAGAGAAATATAATTGAATTAGTGGTTGTCTTTGTTCTTTTGTGACCAGAGAATGTATCGTTAATTTGATTGTATGAGTCTTTTATATGTTGATGGATCTTGTTGTGCTTCGGGCTTCAAGAGCATCAATTACAAGTTTTTTTATGAGATCCATGTGTGTAGAAAGGTCAATTGCATAATTTATTGTTGGATACAATCTACTGTTGAGATTCTGCTTCAAGAGATCAAGAAGCATCAATTATACAAAGTTAATCAAAGATGGTTAGAGGCGATTATGTCTTAAATGATTTGAATGGGAAGCTTAAAGATTGTGGTGGTGAAAAGAGCGTTGTTGAGGAGACTTCAGAGTGGGGATAAGTGTCGAGGAAGGAAAATTAGACAAATGTGACATGTGAATTGTAATTTGTCATTTTTTGTACTGGTGTAATTTAAGCACTAAAGGTTGTACTTGAAATAATTCTCACATTATTAGATAGGTAGGATTGGGTTGTTGGAGTTTTATTGAGCTATTTTTTCAACAATGTTCTCTGTTGGATTTCATGAACACTATTTATGTGGCTTGTAATTTGGTTTTGAAAGTAATATACGAATTGTTTTGTGAGTGAATTTGTGCACCATATTTGCTCTACCAATTTCTTTGTAAATCCTCAAGTTTTTTAATTCAATTTGTTTCCTTAAAGGTGTATTCAACAATAACTATTGTTACATGAAAACACTCAAAAATGCTATATCCCATTTTACACCATAAAACTATATATATACTTAAAAACATTAACCACTATTTTTACAAACATAATGAATAAAAAGATTTTGTTAAAATAGTTCCTCAATGAGTTAAAACAAAAAAATCATTAACATGACTACCAAAGCAAAACTATATTAGACATGTAATCCTATTATTTATTAAACATGCAATCCTACTAGTGATGTACTACACATAAAATACACTAAATTATTATTATTGACAATTAGTGACGTTTTCCTTTAGGGGTATAAAGTGACATGTGATACATAGATTCACATGCAAGATTATGATGAAAGGTCATTAAAGTATAAGGGTTGAATGCAAGATTATGGTAAATAGTCACTATACATGATTATGGTAAAAGGTGGCAACAAAGGTAGGGTTATATGAATTTTTTTTTTGAACCATCACAAATATTAAATCAAAGAATTAAATCACATTGGCAGTGTTAGAATGCTCACAAACATTTATGAATAGCTCGTCTACTCATGCTACACTTTTCCTTATTGCTCTGTCATTTTAGTTAAGCATATGATAACTATATTATGTATTTATAAATCGCTATTAGTGTTGTCATGTACACAAGTGGATATACAGTACATTTATATATCATTGTCTATGACTCAATATGTGAAGTAGCTATGCCAAGTCTGGGTATTTCGTTTATCGAGAAGAATTTCTGTTAAATTTTTATTAGGAAAAATATTAAAAATAAATTAGAGTACTAGTTAAATTTTAGAATTTTGTGATTTATATGGTTGAAATAATGTTTTTAGGATTAATTGTATTATTAGGATTTTGTCCACTTTTTAAACTAATTAATGTAGTTTATCTTAAAAATAAAGGTGAAAAAAGAGTTGATCTTCAGGAACAAATAGTAAAAATGCATCAAGATAATAACCATTAAAAATTAGCCCTATTTGATTAATTATTAAATTAATTAAAAAAATTTAATTATAAATTAATTGTTAAAAATTAGTTATTAAAATATTAATATTTATATTATTTTTTAATATATATGATTAAATTAAATAAAAAACAAATAATTAGTTTTCAATAATAATATTTCTATTATAATAGAAATAATATTATTGAAAACTTATTATTAGTTTTTATTTAATTCAATCATTCATATATATATAATTATAGAAAATTAATATTTTAAAAATTAATTTGATGTAATTTATTTTTTAGGATTTATTGATTTTTTTATTTTTGTTTTCAAGAACCATATAAATTATTTTTAATCTTGATCAAATCTTAATGACGTAATTAATCCAAAAAAATAATATTTCAAGGGCAATAACTACCCAACCTTAATAAATTGATTAAAAGTAGTGAAAAATGATCAGAAAGATACTTTAAGACTCATCAATATGTAATAACAAGTAGGGAGTTAATTTTGGAATAACTCATTAGTGAATTGCGATTTGTTTTTATAAAGCTAATTAGGAGTAGGAGTAGGAGTTCGTATTTCAACTTAGGTGGATGGATGTGTGTTAACTTTTTATTTATTTTTAAATAAATGGAGGAGATTTAATCTCATCAGAATATTCTTCGTCTAAATTACCCTTCCATGGTTGTGATCTATCCTCCTCCTCATTACAAAACAATTAATGGATATTTTAATAAAAAACCTACAACATTTTGGTCACGCCAACGTGGTCGGTAGCCACCGGTGTGTATTGATGAAGATGTGTCGTTGAATCAAAAGAGGCCTCGCTTCATTTCAATCAGTTTAGAGATCATCTACCGAATCAGTTTAGTTTCTTTGAAATGATAGTATTTGTCTTTGGTTCCATAGTTGGTATCGATATTGAGATACATGGTACACAAATTCCCACTAAAAGTTGAGAAAGTCCAACGTCAGGAGGATGACACAGATAGATGCCCTATTTACAGATGTATGAAATTATTCATGCAATTGGGCAGACGAGTTATTTTTTGCCCTCTTTACAGATGTAACTACTCAAATTTATTCGTGCGATGGGCCAGACGAGCTATTCTTTTTTAGCCAAAATCTCTCACACAATTGGACATGCTAGTTATTCGTTTCTAGCCAGAATCTTTGGTACTTGGTTCCATGTCAAAAGGAGATATGCTAACACAATTCTGGTTATGAGTAGATCTGTTTATTAGGGATTTTATTTTAGTGTTTACTTATTAAATTTTGGCATGTGATAAAAGATAAAGTAAACAATCAATATTTTCAATAATAATAGTATATTTGGTGGTTTTGATGAGTAATTTCTATTAACTTTGTGCTTTTAGGGATTTTGGTAACCTCCAAATCATAAACTTATTAGACTAAATAAGAAGCAATAGATTCAATCATGCCATATTTACATGTGCCTATGGCCCTATAAACCAGGTAGACTCTCTTCATGACTCTTTTAGTGTTTTGATAGAATTATCACTATTCAAAGTTGGTCTTAGGGTCTATTGCAATTTCTTCTTTCTAAATGAAATATTCAATGACCATGAATTCCAAGATTATGGATAACTATGACCTGCTCAAGATATAAATCCAAGATGGAGCCTTTAAGCATTGTATGTATATACAAAATAAATCCCTAAAATGTATATAAGAATTGTAGTTATGTTTCTCATAGTGTATTTTTAATTAGCAGAGTGAGCCAAAAATATTTAGTACCATTCTTAAGATAACTTCATCTATAGTCACACAAAGAGTGGAGTAAAGAATTTTTACATTAGCACACATGTGTGTGGAAGTAATTCTCAGTAGGGGCTTACCGGATCGCATACAACTGAAGCACAAACAACTAAGCTAGACACAGTCTACAAAATACATGCCTAGAATACAAAAAAGATAGTAGAAGGAAGAAGAAAACCCGAAAACACCAAAAGGGTTGGAATTTTCCCCCACCTGAATAGGAGGAGGAGTTTGAGGTGGAAGAGCCCATCCCAAATGAGAACAATCATGCAAAAACCTAGCAGACATCTCAACAAGGACCTATGGAATCACAACCAGAAAAGATTTCAAATACAATGGAGAACAATGGAACCAGATGGCTATAGGCATCAAACACCTCTAATTCTGACAAGGAAAATCCCACCCTGAAAATCCACTTCAACTTGTTCCCACTATACCCTCTAAAGGGGAGTGGCCCAAGGTCTAGAAGATAAATGGGAGGAAAACATGATTTCCCCCCATATTGATATATCAATGCTCCCTACCTGGAACACATGTTTAGGCTTTGTTTTTTGTACATCTACACACTGACAGGCTATACCACCTCACATATGCATATGGTATGGCATCTACAAAATGTAATTTTCAAACTTTAATGGAAATTACTACTTTTTTCCAAGGGAAATAGAAACTTCATCTATAGTATCATTATCATCATAACCGAGCATGAAAAAAAATAAATTCCCCAAAATTCCTTGTCTATAAGGTTCCTATTTAGAAGGTTCTCTGAAGATAGAACATTGGAAAGGAAAGATAATTTCAAGAAGAGAGGCTCCTTTTGGGAGGTAGTAAGGAAATTGGTGTTTCACTTGAATTGTTGTTAGGGATTTAAATATTGGGATCAAGGATTTTCATTGTAGAAATGTGCAACATCCTAAGAAAGTATTGACATCTAAGAAATAGATCTAGTAATTATAGGAAAAATAATTGGAAAATAGTCATTTGACATCATGACAAGTTTTGCACACCCATAGACAATTTCTAGGAAATGGTAGGTTGCAAGGACAATAACTTTAGCAAGGCCACAATGAGAGGTGGAAATTCAATCACAAGCATTCTACAATTTTCCGAAATCTATTTGGAAATTATTTTATGGAGTTTCCCTAGTAATCTAGGTTCTCAAAAAATCCCATTCAATGTCAATTAGGCTTTGGGCTTTAGGGTTGTCAGAAATGCTTTTAGAAGGAACAACAACTCTCTTTTAAAAGCCATAGGGAATATTAGTAAGTGTACAACTAATTCAATGGATAAATGGGAATAAAAGAATAAGCATATGTGAATATTTTAGGACTTTGGGATATTGGATAGTGTTTGATATTTGAAATGGAGTTCCAAATTTTGGCACTTTCTATGGTTGTAAAAACTAGTGGAGCTTCTATGAATAGTAACTTTCTAGATGATATTTTCAAACTCTGACATAATTAGTTAATACTACCTTATATTTTAGATAGATTCCTCATTCTTATTTATTGTGGCTGGAAAATTAATCATGGCTATTTACTTTTCCAAACACTATATAGTGATTCTATTGGAAACCTCATCAGGATTTATGAGTGGTTCCTGCAACCTTTTCAATGGCTTTTAAAACTACCATTCACCCTCAACAATCTATGTGTTGGTTCAACAAGTGCAAGGTTGTATTATGATTGTGAAACTTTGTTAACCCTTCAAATATATTGTAACCATTTCTTTACAATGTGTATATGACATTGATCATCCCATCACATTTGTCATTCAATAATCCATGGATTTACTTGGAACTTGTGAATGGATGTGATTGAGACTTGTGTATTGATGTTGCCAACTATTGACATCATTGTAATGGTGCTTTGGGTTAATAATTAAAAATCATTCATAACTTCATGTAACGCAAACCCTTAATTTGTACATGAGATCATCCATGTCAACTTTAATCATGAAAATTCCAATATGACTACAACACCTACAATCTTAAACATCTTCCCAAAAAAAATATTTGAGATAAAGGAAAGGTTTTATGAAAATCCATTTTAATTGAAAAAAAATATTAGGGGGCATGGATGGGCTTTCCACCACACCAACTTAAGTTCAAATGAATGACCTATACAATTGAATAAGGGGGAAACGATGATCTCTTGGTAACCTAAATTCATGACACGTGTCCCCCAAAAAACTTTAATAATTATTGTTAAGAAAAATCCTGAAGTTTTTGAGTTCAAATTTTTTCCTTAAAGGTCTCTTCAATAATAATTGAATATCAACATTAGTTATCTAATTATGAATCCAATTAATATTATTACATGAAAATACTTAATAATTCTATATACTATTTTACAAGATAAAACTATATATATCCTTAAAAACATTAACCACTAAAAATGCATTTCTACAAAAATAATGAATAGGATGATTTTGTTAAAATATATTTTGAATTACTCAAAACAAAAGAGTCATTAAAATGAATACAAAAAAAAGTTTATTAAATGGAAAAAAATGAAAAGAAGTATGGAGAAGTGATTTCTCTTCTCAATATTATCAAATACTTTTATAAAATTACATAGGACACATCAACAACAATGAAACTCAACTAAAGTGAACTAGAACACTTGAATGAACAAATGTGACACCTAGGAATTAGATTCTCCAACACCCACCTTTAACTACAACTAGGTAAAATTTAATTAACATGTCAGCTAGTCTAAGTCTCACCTAGGCTTATAATCTTGTAGCCTCTAAATGGTTTCATGTTAGAAGAAAGTAATAATAGGAGGGTGGGGTGAATGAATATTACAAAAATACAAAAAAAATAGTTTCTACAAATAAAACTTATTTATAAAATTATTTTAGAAAAATATACCATGATAAAACACATGAGAAGCACAAAAAATCATCACATGTAGACAAAATAAATTCTCATTACATTACATTAGCTAGCACCCACTAGAAATGGAGCACCCACCCCTTGATTGAAATGAGAAATGTTGGCCACAACCAACTTGGAGCACCCACTCCTACAATAGACAAATAATATGCACTAAACTTGAAGCCCCTACTCCAAGTACAAACAATTCTTCTATGATATGATTTATAAATAAATGTGGTGCTGCATAATTAAAACATGCAACAAGAGCTCACACTTATGCAACCACAAATCCACACAAAAATTGAGAGAACAAAACTCTCTCTACACACCCTTTAAAATAATTTTCAATTTTTGCATACAACACTCAAATGTTGTTAAAGATTAATTTCTGAAGGACTCTACAACTCTGAAATTTTTAATTAGTATTACAAAAATACAAAAAATCATTTCTGAAAATAAAATTTATTTAGAAAATTATTTCACAAAATTATAGCAAGATCAAACACATTAAAAAAAACAATCATGGAATGTAGACAGTTGAAGTTTAAGTGGAAAAACCCCCCTAGAGGGGAAAAAACCACCTAATTGTTTGTTGCTTCATCTATTTTGTATTGCTTAAATTTTTTTTATCATTACATTACATTAGCTAGCACCCACTAGCAATGGAGCACCGACCCCTTCAATGAAATGAGAAATGTTACAATAGGTAAATAATATGAACTAACATTGAAGCCCCTACTCTAAGTACAAAAATGTTGCTATGATATGACTCAGAAATAAATGTGGTGTTGCATAATCAAAACATGCAAGAAGAGCTCACACTCATTCAACCACAAATCCACACACCAATTGAGAGAAAAAAAACTCTCTCTGCACAACCTTTAAAATGATTTTCAATTTTTGCATACAACACTCAAATGTTGCTAAAGAATAATCTTTGAAGCACTTTACAAGTGTGAAATTTTGAACTCACTTGATGTGCACTTGCAACACATGCACAATCACTTACTCACTCTCTCTTCTTTTGAACCAACAACTGAGCCTCTTTCCTTCTCATTTTTATAGAATGTGGAGATGGTTAAATCAATTAATATTTTAGATGATGGAGCTCACACAAAACCTATTCACGTGCTTTAGAGTTAATTGAGATTGGCATCTTGACCATATCAAACCACTATGTCCACTAGTCCTTTTGATAATTTCAAATTTAGTCACTTTATGGATGCCCCCACAACTCGTCCCAACTTTTTCTTGAAGCTTACAAAAATAAACTCCTCTAACAAAAATTTAATTCCAAGAGTGTACAAGGAAACCATATTGAATTTAGTGTTTTCCCTAGGATGCATGCACAATAAAAAAAAAATTTCTTTGGACACTCCCATAGTAACTGTGAGCCAACATCTATAAAGCTCTAGACACTCCCACAACCTTTCATCCATGCGTCTGGGACTTCTCTCCCTTAGACGTTCGTGTAGTAACTGTAAGACATTGTGTCTAATGTTCCATATGCTCCCACAACCTTTCATCCATGCGACTTTACTGTTTCAAATGGTCTGATGAGCCTCCATCCATGTGACTGGGGAAGAGCATGGCTTAAAATAAAAAAATCGAACCCTCAAACTTGCAACGGAGCTCCATGAAAATGAAATGGCTTATCAACCATCCTTTCAAACTTAACTTGACATCAATAACCTAGATTTAAGACTTCATCAAGACATCACACACACACCATCAACTAGATCTCTAGACAAGTTAGCTCAGCTTCACATGAAGCCTTGTTACCTCATGACACCACTCCTATAGACTTTTTGGGACTTATTTCAGCAGGTTACAACGACATGATAGCCTTTGACAGATATACAATAGACTCAAGACTTGACATAGAGACTCATGAGTACATGACTTCAACGGGTGACATCAATGGAAGCACAAATATGCCAACAAACACCCCCTTTTCCAATGGTGTCAACCTATAGCTTCTAAAAATAAATATGACATTCACATATATCAATCTGAAGTTAAGCACATACATAACTCCCTCTCTCTCTCCCTCTTTGACATCAATTGCAAGGGGTTTTACCTGGCAATAAAAATTACATAACACCAATGTGATACATGGCCAAAAATTAATAATTCCCTGTGAATAGGTATAACCACTAATCCCCCTAAGATGCTAACATTCTCCCCTTCAATATGTATGAGACCACACCATCTTGAAGAAGCAGTAGACATGAAGAAACAACCGATCTTAAAATGAAACAAGAATAAGCAATAAAACAATTCATAATGCTTTGAAAATGTATGCAAATAACCAATCAACACCCATTCTACAAATTTTTCAGTTGAAAATTCTCTTGATGGGAGCCATACGAGAACAACTAACTCCATGAAAAACTCGTTAATGCCTTTGAAAGCCACAACACCCATCTTCTCTCTAAGATATTCAAATTTCTCTCTTGGAAGTGGCTTGGTGAAGATATCTGAAAATTGTTCATTTGAAGCAATGTATTCCAACTTCACCACTTTCTTGACCACTTGTTCTCTTAGAAAATTATATTTTAATAGTATGTGCTTGGTATTGGAATGAAGAACTAGATTCTTGGAGATTCTTATTGCACTTGTGTTGTCTACCATGATAGGAAGAGGCTCTTCAAATTCAACATGCATGTCTTGAAGAGTGTGCTTCATCCATAATATATGAGTACAAGTGGTTGATGCTATATATTACACTTGAGCTGCAGAGAAAGAGATAGAAATTTGTTTCTTTCTTTCCCAAGAAACCAAACAATAACCCAAAAAATGAGTTCCTCGTAAAGTGCTTTTCATGTCATCAACACTACCAGCCCAATCAACATCAGTAAAAGTAATCAAATTGAAATTCTTACCTTTGGGATACCATAATCCATATTTAAGAGTGGCTTGAAGGTACTTGAATATCCTCTTCACAACATTAACATGAGTCTTCTAGCTATTAGCTTGAAATCTAGAGACCAATCCTACAACTTGCATTATATATGGCCTAGAAGAAGTTAAATGCAATAAGCTTCCAATAATGGAACGATGCATGAATTGATTTACATCTAGTGATTCATCATCTTTACTAAACTTACAACGGGTAACCATAGGAGTGCATATTGGTTTGCAATCTTCCATGCCAAATTGTTTTAATTTCTCTCTAATATATTTTGATTAAGAAATAAAAATGCCTTTTTCATCTTGAATAACTTGCAAACCAAGAAAGAATGTTAGATCACCCAACATTGGCATATCAAACTCATTTTGCATTTGTTGTGAAAAATTTGGCCCATCTCCTCCAAATCAATCCCAAATATAATATCATCTACATACACAAAAATTACCATAAAATGATTACCTTCAAATTTGATATATAAATTGATGTCGATAGATCCATTTTTGAAGCCTTATTCTTGTAGACTTTTGTCTAGTTTTGCATACCATGCTCTTGGAGCTTGTTTCAAGCCATAAAGATCTTTTCTCAACCTCCACACTAGATTTTCATCATCACCCAGTAAGAAACCTTCAGGCTACTCTATATATACTCCCCCTAAATCCCTGTTCCAAAAAGATGATTTTACATCCATTTGATAAAATTTAATTTTTTTGTAGCATGCAAAGGCGAAAAGCATTCATATAGCACCTAATCTAGCTATAGGTGATCCAAGATATTTTACTTATAGATGCATCAAAATTACATAAAACAAAGCTTATAAACTTGGGAATTGAAAAGCACATAAAACAATGCGGAAAAAACATGATAAGTAAGAGACCATGACACAAAGATTTGATTACACAGTTCGTCCAATTTGGACTACGTCTTCAGGCCCTGCTTAATAATGGGGAGGCCTTATTTCATTAAGTGGCATCAAAAGAGATAAAAGTACAAGAGACATTCAAATACAATCCTAATACTTCCAAGATGGAAGATAGATGATGAATGGAGATCCCAACTTTATAAATAGATAGTACCATTGAAATCTTGGCAAAAAATTGTGAAAAAATGCCTATTCGAACACCCAATTCGGATAATCGGACTTTCTGCACCTTCTCGGAACCTCCCTGTTTCTCAAGGTGAGGTTTCACACTACTGCTAGGTCGGGTTACTATTGTAGACAATTTTCTCAACTATCATGTGAGTCTCCTCCCTTTCTCTGATGCAAATTTTCCTTTATATACGCTGGTTGTAAAACCATCAATACCGAGGGAATTCTACACAATAGACAAAGTTTAGCATGCGTGTTTGATTTAATACCAAGGATCTCAGGTCATGAAAACAACCCTTTCTCAACATGGAAAAACTCTTTAACCGCACATTTTAAACCTGGCAGCTTTTACTATCGGTGTTTTTAATCGGCGAACAAACCAAATCCCATACATCAAGTTCCTTGCAATAACCAGGGACCCGATGAACTATTAACCACAATATATAATATATCGGGTCTCAGAGCCCATATCACAAATCACAATAGGTAGAAACCAAATTTGGTACCACATGCGACTACCTCCCCTTTGCAAACTGTAATTGTGATATTGCAATCACAACATGATTTTGCGATTGCAATCACGTCGCAACCTAGCTTGCTCTGAGGGCTGATTATTTAACCTTCTCCTTTACGATGGGCGATTGCAATTTGATCGCATCACAACCATGACTTGCTTCGGGCCGATTTTCTTTAAGTAGTGGCCTCTTCCTTATGAAAGTTGCAATATGTGGGACCAATGGAAGCTTGCCACTTGGCGGTTCCCCATTCGCTGAGAGTGTCTGCCATGTC
This sequence comes from Pinus tabuliformis, assembly GCA_031772625.1. Lineage (NCBI taxonomy): Eukaryota > Viridiplantae > Streptophyta > Pinopsida > Pinales > Pinaceae > Pinus > Pinus tabuliformis. The sequence continues at coordinate 66,975,996 of CM062810.1, read as the reverse complement.
ATCTCCTCCTACCACCTATCCAAGTCAAACATAAACTTTGACTTACTGTAAGTTCTTCATATGAACTCAGATTTGAGTTTTGTTTGCATCGTTGGAATTAGGATGAGAATCACTTTGACCCAATGATAATTTTATTCAAATACAACCACTTTGAGTTTTGATCCTTTTACCATGTCACTGGTACTTCTTTAAAGAACGACCTAGATCAATCCTCCCCAATAAGAGCTTTTGGACTGCCAAAATCCTTTTCAGTCTATTGGAAAGTGCCTCACTTTCTCTTTCCCCATCCACCAAGCTTTACTCAGATGCATTCCCTTGAAGCCAACATAAAAGTACTGCACATCTCCCCGTCATGAAGTTCTGATTTTCTTGTCGATTATGATATATTTTGGAAACTTTTCTATATACTTTGGTGCAAAATCATCCATTGTAGGAAAATGTGCAACCACTTTGGTATCCATAGTCAATGGAGGATCATAAAGCTTCAGGTTTTCAACATTCACTACTGAGTACATTTTCATATAAGCAGGAAAGTCAAGATGAAAAGAATTGTCTCCAATCTTTGCCAATATGGTGAAGGGACCATATCAAATGGCTCTAAACTTATTCCCTTCTCCCTTCATTCTATCCTCGTGATGTGGAGCCATACCTTGTGCCTAACTTGAAACTGATGGTAAACTTGATGCTTGTCATGTCAAGCTTCTTACCGAGCTTGACTCTTCTCCAACTACTCCTGTACTTCTTAATGAATCACTTGTATCCATTGAATAAACTTCTATGCTTTTTCCCTATCATCTCATCCATTTCCATCCTTATCTTCCCAAAGACCATGTCTAATGGATCCTTTACTAGATAACCAAAACATGTCTCAATTGGTGAGCTCCATGTGGATGAATGTGATGCTTGATTGTATGTGTGTTTCACATAAGGAAGTTGTTCATGCCACAATAGGCTGGTAACAAGTGTACCACAGTGCGGTTGGCGACCTGTGTCTGTCCATTAGTATGTGGATGAAATTTCGTACTTCTTTTCAGCTTAATGTCCACCATTCTCCATAAGTTTGTCCCGAATGCTCCAAGAAAGTGAGAGTCTTTATTTGACAAAATAGATGTGGGCAACCCAAGATGGACTCAAACATGGTAAAATAAAATGTAAGCAGTCTGATCAAGAGTGACCTACATTTTACAAGGCACTAAAATATAGATTTTACTAAAATTATCCATGATGACATAAAAATAGTCGTGACCTTTCCTAGTCATAGGCAAACCACCTACTGTTGGCTTGTTGGGGCCTAGCCCAGCTTCAGAGTTAATTAGCTAAACAAATCCCTCTATTACCAGCCCTTTCAGTAACAGTTTGTTGAGCGCAGACTGAGGTCTCACCCAAAGTAGAATGGGGGGGGGGGGGGGGGGGGTGGTGCTAGAACCAAGTTTCCACACCCTTGACACGTCTAAGAGGTTTGATTGGGTCGAACCGTTAGTCCCTTCGCATAGGTTACTTCACGCACTTCCCTGTCCCTCACGCCCTAATATACTTGCCTTTGTGTAGCCCTAATTAGGGGTTGTGGGGCTTTCATGCTACTGGAGCAGTTCTTTGCACTATTTCCCTAAGTCGCACCTTAGATCTTACTTATCTTTCTACACCAGTGGGTTATCTTTGTGTAAATAGATGCTTTTACATTATGTTTATTTATACATCACATTCATTTGAGTTCACGCAGCAAATAAATAGTAAACTTAGAATTTATACCCAATAATACATAAAACATTAAAAGAAACACATAAATATGATCAAACTTCTATTTATTAATGCTTCCAATGGTTACAAACTCGACCTTCCCTACGCACTCAGTTGTAGGGGTCCACGCACTTAGGTACAGACTACTAGGCCTCTGCGCACATAGCTGCAGAGCCTTCTCCTACTCTATGGCCCAAAGACACAATGTACCCTTTGAGTTAATCCCTTAGACTCATCCTGTCTGTCTTTTTTTAACTTCTTTTTCTCTTTTCTACATTTAGAGCCTCGCTCTATTTATACAATCCCATGGTCTGCAGACCATGGGCAGGTCTATCAAGCCGACATTACATTAAAAAAACAAGGGCGGAGAACCCTGTGACTCTATTATGTCTTCTTGCTCCGTGCCCACAAATTTCAAAGTCTTCATAATGGACTTGGTCAAAATTTGGGCTTTAAGCCCCAAAACATGCCTTGGACGGATTCCATGCCCAACAGGTCCCCAACAAAAACATCGTGACTTGCCCTCGACTCATTCTGTCGGTGCGGAGATCTTCGCATGGAGTCCCTCTAACTCTGCTCGAACCGCTGCAAGGTTGGCAACGCACTGAGCGACTACCTGTTGAATCTTTTGTACCCGTTGTTTCGAGACCGCTGTGTCAAAACTCCTTCCCCGGACCTGTTACTGCACCCCCTGCATTTGTGCGATCTTGCCTTCAATTGTTGTTGTAATCGTGAAGGCCTCGGTGATCCAAGGCTGAATGGGTGCCTTCAGGACTGCTTCTTTGTGCTATGTTGCATCCACCTGCTCTTTCAGTGCTTTGGCCTGTTGCATTTGCGCAAGCCTCTGAGTGAGGGCCACTGTCAGTGTGATCCCTTTAACGTTGTTTTACTGCTGCTGGAGCTCATGCACCTCTATCTCTAAGCATTAGATGTTGGGGTCCTCCTGCAAATTTGTGAGGACCTCAAATGACTCCTCCAACATTTTGGTGCAGTCCCTTACTGCATTGCCAATCTCTTCTAGCCCTCATGCAATAGTGCTAGCATGATGTTCTCGTACTTCATGAGGGGTGGACAGTTGCACCTTCAACCGCAGCTCTACTATCTGAAGGTTTAGCTCCAGTTGAACCTTAGTCATTTCTTCTCATGCCTCACACACCCTTGCTACTAGTCTATGGATGCGCGCCTCTGTTGGTGCGTCTACTAGGATGGCTAGCTCAAGGACCATTTGACAGGCTTCTTCGAGTACCTATACCATATGCCTATTCTATGACACCCCTTCGTTGGGCTGCAAGCTCAACTGCTCCATGTTGATCTTTTGCTTGCTCAACACTTGCAGTTCATGGCTCTCCCTAGCCCATAGTAATCCCATCTTGCAGAACATATAACGTCTTCCACGGGAGTGTAGCCATGTTGATCCTAATACCTTTCAGTGTGCTAATCATAGGTCTTTCAGCCTCATTTGTTGTCACCAATGCCCCTTCTCACAGCACTATTGTATTTGTTGTCTGAGCGCGCAACATCTAGTCCACTGTAGTTGTTCCTACTACGAGGTTGGTCTAAAGGGTACTGTCTTAAGGAGTACACACCTGCAACTCCTAAAGTTGTGCTCTAATTGCCCCCAACACAATCTCATTCTCTGGTGCGAATTTTTAGAGGGCCTCGGAGGTGACGTTGTGCATCGTCTCGTCGATGTCGTGCAGACCACCCTTAGTTAGGGTGATCAGGTTGATAGACAACTTTGATGCCTTGACCTTCTTGTGTGGCCTCGTCTACCTGCTTGGGCACTGGCGCTTTAGTTGTGATGACACAATTTATGGGTCCACGTCGCCCTTCTCTACTTATGTTTCCTGCCCATGCGAAGGCACATTCTGACCCTTGTGCTTCTTCTCGACTACCTCCTCTGCTACTGCTGCCTTTTTCTGTTCTGCTGTTGACTGGGTAATGTCCTATGCCTCCTTAGCTTTTACTACTGCTGCTTCTTTCCTTCTCTTCTCTACCAACTACTCCATGCATAGTTTGGCCTCCTCTTTATTCTTTTGCGCCGCATACTTTTCCATTGCCACGATGTTTGGGGTGCACCACTCGGGCAACCATGTCTCTAGTATATCAAAGATTACGGTGTCCATGTCTACAAAGGGTAGCTCTCTCCATTTCTTGGCCGGCTCCTTGCATGCTCTGGTATAGGTGTTGTGGAGGTTCGCTTTAAACTCTGCAATATTTTGTGGGATGTTGTAGACAGTAGGTGATAATCGTGGCTGGTTGTTAATCCCCATTCTGATGTTCATTTCCATGAACACCTACAATATCTTGCTATCATGGATTCAGTTTGCGTCTTTTGTGGCCCATAGTGAAGTATACTTTGCAGCCTCTGGTAGATCCCCGTCAATTGTGGGGAACTGTTTGTCCTCTAGAAATTCCCCTACCACGAGCACTATGGACAGCAGAAGCCATGCATAGTAGAATGTTTTTCCTTGTTCCTGGGCCTCACAGAAATTCTCCAAGAACTCCTTACATAAGAACATGGACCAGTTGAACTGGAACCCCTCTGCGTATTGCTTAGCAAGTGCCACTATGAGTGCGGGTACCTCGTCCATGTGACACTTGCACATAAATTTACTCTCCAGTATCTGGATTGCCACCTTAACTACCTTGTTGTTGATGATAGATATGGTGTAGCCCCTTTTCTTCTTCTCCAGTTTGTATTTATTCTTCATGGCCTCCGCGATGGCCAAGTCACTGCTCTTCCCCTCCGAGATGTCTGCGAGGTCCTCTCATTTGCATGGGAGCTGGATAATTCCGTGGATTAAGTGGTCCATGATGGGGATGGGATCCTCAAGCCACAGACACCCACCATGCACCAGGTAGAGCATCTGCCTAATGACAAATATTGTTATTGGGGCGTGGTGGAAATGAAACACCCAGAGCAGGTTTAATAACCGTGCATTTTCTACTCCATGTAACCAATTTTGCGGCTCCAATTTGATAACCCTTGTCACAGTGTTCTGTTTGGGCTTCATGAGCTACACGGTCTCTAGGTGAGGGAACTTATCATGGTCAGCAAGATCCCAATCCTAAAATTTCAATCTAGACACCTACCCCAAGTGCATGCTCTCAAAGATGATGCCGTCTAGGAGGACTGGAGTGAGGAGAAAGCTCCTTCTCTCGTTGAGATCCTTGGGCACTTTTGCCTTCCCTTTCCACAAGGGGATATAGCTGGCAGCTTTGTTGGAGGGTAAGTAGGCTCAGTTTCTTCCTCCATGCCTCCATCCTCATCTTCTTCAATGATAAGGTCCTCTAGGTCTTCCTCCTCCTCATTAGTTTCCACGTTAACGACTTTCCCTTTCTCCTCCATCATTAACCTGGTGTGCAATGGGTTTCCCAGGGATACATACACAGGAATCATCAACTGTTTGTCTTTCTTCAGCCTCGGCATGCGTGGTGATTTAGGGATTTCCATCAAAATCCTAGTGCCTTCAAGGGTATCCCCCACAGTCAGGGCCTGCACAGCCTCTTCAGCTGTCATCTCTGTAATTTCCCTAAATTCTTGTGACACTACCATCTTGTTGGTCTTGGAATCTTTCAATCGCGTAATCAGGGGCTCAATCAATGCTCGACACAAGGCAAATAGATCTCGGCTCAGAATACGTGGGGCATATAATAGCTCAATTAAAAAATGAGAAAGTGTTGTTTGTTGGGAAGCCCTTTGTAATTTATAGTGCCTTTTGAATTTGAATTCGGCCGTTCCCCCCGAAATCTGGTTCATTAATGCTCCCATAATAGCAGATTTTCCCAAATCTTGCCCATAAAGCAGGTCTTAAATGCTCCCACCCGCTCCATTTGGTCTCAAGTCAGGCATCACATCATGAGTAGTGACTCCAATGGTCACTTTCCAGCCAACCCATGAGGCAGCGCAGTCCCCCTTGCATGGTCGTGGACCTTGTGACACTTTTCTTCTGCACACAGCTTCAACATCAATAGAAATTCCCACCGTAGATCCCCTGATAATGTAATATACTAAATCAAAATACAAGATCTACTACTACAAAAAATTTCCAGAAGCTTAATGGAATTGAGAAAGATCAAGTAGAACACATATAATTGAGAATGAGAAATCAATCACACATGAACATAGAAGAATACTCCAGGGAAAGCCTCATCTAAAAACGCCGATCTTTGTATCATCATACAAGTGGAAATATGTCTAAATTACACAAAGCTTTAGCTCACAAGCTATCCAACTCTCAGTATAATCCCTCTGCTACTCGTAGACAGTCAAAGGCTTGTCACAAACCTTCTCCTCTGCCCTCCAAGCCTCCTATTTCCTTGCGCAGTTTTCCTTGGGGTCTAGTACTGCCACCTGTGTGAACTAGCCTCTTCACTCACTCACTAACCTCTGATCTAACTGCGCAATCCTAAAGGACATAATTCCTTCTGCATGGATGAGTTTCCTATATGGGAAAATTCCTCCAACTGATAGTACACTATCCCTTCCTCTGATCTCAACCGGGTCTCTGATTGAACTGACATGAATGAGTTATTTATGAGATAATATTTAGTTATCTAAAATGTAGCAGTTACATGCATGCATGCATTAACTTACTGAACTCACAATTAATTCCATAAACTATTGGAACTAATATAGACTTAACTTAGATAACTAAGCTAACTAATTACAACTCAAATTTCAACTCATCCTTATCTCTTTAACTGAAGGATAAATTCCTCAATCAATGGAGAAACTGTTGCATGTCTTCACATAGACTTCATGTTTGATTTTCTACAACTAATTAACTCAATATGATTTAATTAATTATTTTAAAAACAGCTGCTAAGATCAAATTCGAATTTTACTTCGCTATTTTAGTTCAGGGACTAACTAAAGTTGGAATCCATACCGAAATGCTATTTATAGCAATGCTATTTTTAGCACTTCCATTTTTCATTCATTATTGTTATGTCCAACACTGGTACTCAAACTGCTATTTATAGTAGTGCTATTTTTAGCACTTCTATTTTAACATTTCTTGTTGCTAATTTCAACACTCCCTCTCAACAAGAAAAGCATTCAACTCGAACCCGATCCTGAACCTTTGGAATGTTTTGCATACAACACTTCTCCTAAGTGTTATTGCTCCAATAACTCTAGAAACAAAAAAAACTCCCAACTGACCTCCCTGTTGGGCTAGAAACATCCTCTGATGCTAAAGCTCCATTTGCCGCTGAAAAGTGCTCCCTCTCTGACCTCTAATCTGCTGCAAAAATCCATGCATCTCACACCGTTGCACACCTCTCTATGCCATCCTGCACTAGTGCAACACTCATGTGCCACTTGCATTGTTGTAGCTTGCTAGAACTGCATAGTCTTGGGACTCATGCACTGTAGCTCTCTCTGCCACTCCATCCATATCTGTCTCTACCTACTCAGCCATTCTTGCTACTCCTCATCGGGGCTCCCATAGAAATTTTTAATCAAAGAGGCCAGGTACCTCAAGGATCCTGCCCCTATTTCAGTCTTCTTGAACTGTTGGATTTATGACATAGGTGTTGTCCTTAATGGCAACTAACTCAGATGACAGATCATAGTTTAGTAGGTTAATAGCACAAAGTTCAAAATCAAACTGCTCAGAATGAAGAAAGAGGGGTATACACAGGTTCATCATTGGCAAAGCCGTGTATACAGGCGGGTTCTATGTATACAAGTTGCATATACATACCCACACACTTTCACAGAATGCAAGGTGCGTATATATTGGAAAACTAAGTTTTGGTCCAAGGTATTTGGTCCATGGTATTTTGATCCATGGTATTGGTCCAAGGTATCTGGTCCGAGGTGTTGACCCCAGGTATTGGATCCAAGGCATTGGTCCTAAGTGGTTTTGGTCCATGGTATTGAGTAAGGCCTTAGACTATAAAAGGAGGGGAAGAGCATTAAGCCAAGTAACTCAAGTATTGAATATCTGATGAAGAGCAATATCTGATATGTAGGTTATTGGGTTATTGTGCACAGCTAGATTAGAACCAAGGATGAACCTTAGTTAATCAGATCTAATGATGAATGGGGATATTAGGGCATAAAGTTAACTATAATTATGTGTTTTTTCTCATGTATATATTGGATCTGAATATTGATTCATATATTATTCCATAAATGAGATGATTTGGGTATAACTGAAGTCTGGCATAGCTGCAGAACTAAGAATTAATATTTGCAAATGTATATGTTGGTTGGCTTTGAGGAAAGTGCGTATACTTGAAAGTTCGACACAAGAAAGTGGCGTATACCTTATAATCTCTGTTTTAGTTGTTGATGTTAGTTATTGCAGTGTTCTGGGTTCTGGCTTGGGTTCTAGTTACTGTATTCTGGTAACAACATTCAGAAAGATCTGATTGATGGGTTTTCAAAGTTATTGATTGACCTAGTTGTGGTTGGTTCAATAGGAGATTGGTTGATGCAGATATATTTTATGATTAAATGATGTTATTGATGGATCCAGTTTGAAAATTTATGAAACATGGTCCCTAGAAGAAAAGTGAAGGTTGTAGCCTTCTGTAGGCCGACACCTATGTACTAGTAATCATATTAGCTAGCACAAGAGCTACGGTGGTTGTAGCTCCCTTCCAGGAGAAGCTAGAGAACGAGAGAAGGTTGTAGTCTTCTACAGGTAGAAGCTTGCATACTCGAATAAGTCTGCACCAGTACAAAAATTATAAAAAGAAGTTTCTTATTAAGAAGAAGATAGACATGATTGTAGCAGGTGCTTTTCACCCACATTGGGTTTCCACCTTATATCTTGTGTTCATGTGTGTGAATTTTCTGTTCTTTTTTTACTGCACCTGGTTACTGTTTATGTGGTTCTGATGCACTAATTAAAGATCAACAGGTGATGAATTAATTGAATCATAAGTTTGTAGGATATATGCTAGTTTCCGTAAACACAGTTGCGTATACATGAGAGTTTCATTAACTGAAGTAGCGTATATGAATTTGATTGTGGAAATGAAAAACTGTTGACTTGCCAATAGTGATTCACCCCCCCCTCTCAATATTATTTCCAACAATTGGAATCAGAGCCAGGTTCTTTGGAAGAAGCTTGATCGCTTGAAGGAAAATCCATCATCATGAGTAATCAAGAAAGAGAGGGATCCATCAGACCACCAATCTTTGATGGTAGAAACTTCGTTTATTGGAAGGTAAGAACCACAACCTATATTCAATCTCTTGGAACAGATGTTTGGGAAATCCTGGAAGGAGGATATACATTTCCATAAGCAATTCTTACAAATACGATAGGTAAAAAGAAATATGAAACCAATGCCAAGGTTGTCAATACATTATTGGGAAGTCTGTCGCAATTAGAATTTGTCAAAGTTATGCAGCTCAAATCCGCCAAAGAAATATGGGACAAAATCATTCTAATCTATGAAGGAGACTCTCAGGTAAAACATGTAAAACTGCAAACTCTCAGAATTCAATATGAAACTCTCAAAATGCACAATGATGAAAGTATAGCTAGTTACTTCTTGCATATAGATGAGATTGTCAATTGCATGAAGAATTTGGGTGAAGAGATAAAATAAGTTACTTTAGTTGAAAATTTTTTAATATCCTTGTTTGCTATGTTTGAATCAAAAGTATCTACCATAGAAGAAAAGTAGGATCTTCAGACTATTACTATGACACAACTGCATGGAATCTTAATATCTTTTGAGATGAGAAAAGGAGGTCCATCAGATATGCGAGAAGCTGCATTTGAAGCTTCAAGAAAAGAATAACTCAATGATTCAAGACATATTTCAGAAGGAGAAGGAGAAGAAAATTTTTTCAAGAACCTTCAACGGGGTTTCGGAAGATTCAGAGGTAAACTACCTTTCAAATGTTTTGCTTGTGGAAGAGTCGGTCATTATGCTACCAAATTTCCTCATAAAGATAAGTTTGATAAAGGTAAGGAATCTGCAAAATGGAATAGAAAACAAAATGCAAGTAAGAAGAGTTACTATACGCATGAAGATAGCGATGGTTTATTAATTAGTGATGAAGATGAAAATAGTAATGACTATAGACTTCTGATGGATTTTGAAGATGATGATTACTTGGATGCTTTAGATGAATGTGACCTTTATGAAGAAATCTCTAAACTCAAAATCTGTTTAGAAGAAAAGAATATGATTATAGATACTTTGACATTCCAACTTGCTGAAAGAGAAAAGCACAATGAAAAAATAGAATGTGAAATTGTGGGTCTAAGAAAGGATATTGAGAAAACAAAAGCTCTCAATCTTAGATTTGCTAAAGAATCAGAAACCTTAAATGAAGTTATCAAAGTGCAGTGTTCTCCTCTAATAAAAATAGGCCTTGGATATACTGAAGAAGCATCTCAAGCACAAAAGTCGTCAACCTCCACTAAAAGCTATCTTGAGGCAACAAAGAGCAATGAATAGTTTGACAATTGTCAGCAAAGGCATAAAGTGGATCACTAGGTAATTCAGGCTCAATTTAATTTAAGGATGAACAGAAGCTACAACCAACCTCAGGTAAATCATACTCAATCTAATTTAAGAATGAATATCAATAGAAACTACAATCACCAGGTCAGTGGATTCTAAAATCGCAGGAACTTATTTAATGGCTAATGTTTTTCATGTCATAAATTTGGACACAATGCTGCTCAATGTGTTGCTTACAATACCATCATGACTAGAGAAGCACAAAATCAAAGGAATGTGATATGGATCATGAAGGGGTCCTACAATAACTTTTCTCCTCTTGAAAATGAAGTAGAATGCTCTATATGCAACAACTTCGGTCATGAAGAAACTGAATGTAGGAGTAAATTTCAGAAAACATCTCAGAAGGAGCAAACACCATTAAGTACCAAAATATAGAGAAAGAAAGAACTGCAAATAGAAATATGTAGTACAACCTTGTATGTAGAAGGACAAGAAAATCAGTGGTACATCGATAGTGGATGCTCAAAACACATGATAGGTGACAAAGAAAAACTTCATTCATATAATTCCTCAGAGAAAGAAAAGAAGGTCTCATTTGGAAATGACACTCCTGCTGTCATAAAAGGTAAAGGCTCTGTTCTCTTAAAAGAAAAAGTTAAAGCTGGCAAAGTTATGTATGTTGATGGTCTAAAGCATAACCTGTTGAGTGTCAGTCAAATGTGTGATCAAGGAAATGAAGTTGTATTTCGATTAAATGGATGTGTTGTTCATGAGCTTGATATAGGAGAAACTGTGATCAAAGGTATAAGAACTCCAAACAACTTATACATGCTCAAGGGAGGACAACAACAGTGCTATCTAAGTGAAAATGATGAACACTAGCTATGGGACAGAAGATTGGGGCATCTAAGCTTCTCTCAAATAAGAAAAGCATGCAAATTCCAGGCTATTCGTTATCTTCATGATATCAGCATTCCAGAAAATACAATATGAAAATCATGTCAATTTAGTAAGCAAACCAGATCACACTTCCCTTAAAAGGAAGGATCAACTAGTAAGACTCTTGAACTTGTTCATATTAATTTATGTGGACCATCAAGGAAAAAGTCACCCCGTGGAGAAGAATACTTTATATTGTTCATTAATTATTTTTCTTGAATGTGTTGGATAGGACTTCTAAAGCATGGAGACGAAGCATTTGAAAAGTTCAAAGCCTTCAAAGCTTTGGTTGAAAATGAATCAGATCGCAAAATCAAATGCCTCAGATCTGATCGAGGAGGGGAATTTACCTTGGATTAATTCTTTGACTTTTGTGAAGAACATGGAATAAAAAGGCAACTCTCCACCACAAGGACTCCTCAACAAAATAGAGTGGTAGAAAGGATGAACAAAACTGTTCAACAAATGAATCATGCTATGCTAGATGAGTCTGGAACTCCTGCACTTTCTGGGGTGAAGTTGCATTCACTGCCATCACTATTCTCAACTAAGCAAATGTTCAGGTAAACAACACTAAAACTCCACATGAACTTTGGTATGGTAAGACTCCTACTATAAAATACTTCAAAGTTTTTGGAAGCAAATGTTACATCAAAAGGACTGATGAAAAACTTGGTAAGTTTGAACCTAGAGCAGATGAAGGTATTCTCCTTGGTTACTCTTCCCGAAGTAAAGGATATAAATGTTATAATAAAAGACTTGGGAAAATTATTGAAAGTATTGATTTTGTGGTTGATGAAGCATGAAAAGATTCAAAACAAATAAAAACTGAAGATTACGAAGAAGAGGAGGATTATCCTCCCACATCAAATAAGACTAATTCTAAAGAAGAAACCAATGAAGCACCAGAAGAAGAGATAACAGTAGAATAAAAGACTCCGTCCAGGTATGTTCAGAAAAATCATCCAGAGACTCAAATTTTGGGACAGAAAGAGGCAGGTGTGCAGACAAGAAGAACTATTACATAAGCTTCAAGCTATCTAGCATTGCTATCCTCCACCGAACCTAAAATTGTAAATGAAGCATGCAAAGATGAATGTTGGGTCAAGGCCATGAATGAAGAACTTGAGAAAATTGAAAAGAATAATACTTTGGAATTAGTTTGTAGAACTCATGATAAGAGTATAATAGGAACTAAAAGGATATTCAAGAACAAGCTGAATGAAAATGGAGAAGTTATTAGAAACAAGGCTAGACTTGTTTGTAAAGGATATGGTCAACAAGAAGGTATAGATTTTGAAGAAACTTTTGCATCTGATTCTAGATTTGAAGCCATAAGAATGTTCCTTGCTCTTTCTAGTTTTCAGAAATTCAAAGTATACCAAATGGATGTAAAATTTTCCTTTCTTAATGGAGACTTAGAAGAAGAAGTCTATATCAAGCAACCAAATGGATTCATTCTTGGAAATGATGGAAAACTTGTATGCAGACTCATAAAGGCTCTCTGTAGTCTAAAACAAGCTCCAAGGGCCTCATATTACCATCTTGACAAATATCTCCATCAACAAGGTTTTTCAAAGGGATTAGCTGATAGCAATCTATATACAAAGATTGACAATAATAAATTGCTAGTACTTGTTGTGTATGTTGATGATACCATATTTGGTAGCAATGAAGAAGCCATGAGTCGAAATTTTGTTTCGGTAATGTAGCAAGAATTTGAAATGTCCCTGCTTGGTGAGCTTACATATTTTCCTGGTCTACAAGTTCAACAAAATAAAGATGGTATTTTTCTGTCACAAATGAAATATGTAAAACAGATCTTGAAAAAATACGGCATGGAATATTCTAAACTAGTATGTACCCCAATGGTAACAGAATGTAGTCTAAGATCAAATGATGAATCAACAGTAGTACATCAACTAACTTATGGATCCATGATTGGTAGTTTGCTTTATCCAACAGGTACTCGAAGAGACATCATGCATGCAGTAGGAATAGTTGGAAGATTCCAAGCAAATCCAAAGGAATCACACCCTCAAGAAGTCAAAAGGATTTTCAAATATCTTCAAGGAACACAGAATTTCGGTTTATGGCATCCTAGAGATACAGATCTTCCACTTCAAGCATATACAGATGTAGATTGGGCAGGAAGCGTTGATGATAGAAAAAGCACTAGTGGTGGAGCATTCTATATGGGTTCTAGATTAGTATCTTGGTTCAGCAAGAAACAAAGTTCAATTGCATTATCTACAGCTAAAGCAGAATATGTGGCTGCTACATCTTGCTACACACAACTCCTTTGGATGATGCAAACATTGCAAGACATTCATATCACATGTACTCCACCCATCTCCATTCTATGTGATAATACAAGTGCCATCAGTACTTCAAAGAATCCAGTCATGCATTGCAAGACCAAGCACATACCCATTAAATATCATTTTCTATGTGAACAAGTGCTTGAACAAAAGGTCAAATTGGAGTATGTTCCCTCCAAAGAATAGGTTGCTGATATATTCACCAAACCACTGCCCAGAGAGACATTTGAATATCTCAAACAGAAGCTGGGAGTAGTTGAGGCATCATCCTACTATAAAAACCTATCTGTTTCAGAGATAGGTGGTTATATGCAAGTTCTGTGAAGCTAGTCATGTACATAGGTTGGTTTCTATGGATACAGTCGCGTATATGTTGGTTTGAAGAAAAGTAGTGGGTTAGACTCAGGAAGAAAGGGGTTTGATATGGTTCAGTGGATCATCTGCTCTGCTTGATGATGGTTACAATTTGTGGATGACATGTAGAAGTATGTTGGCTCTCATAAGTTGTTGATAACTTGATGTATTGATGATGATGCCTTGATAACTCTTCAATTATATGAGATGATCAAATCTGACAATGATCATTTGGCATAGGTTTAGGGGTAGCATATGCTTCTAATAATGCATTATTGGCATTATCTTAGAAGATCTTGGTATAGATTCACATAGTTGTTTTTTATTCAGGCGAAACAGGTTGAGGGGGAGAATATGGTTTGGATGTTGATTGACAGATGCTACTGATGATAGTTGTTGATGAATATCATGGTCTTATTTAAGCTATTTGGTCTCTGTTATATATGTCATGTATATATTTTCATGTAAAGGTCATGAAATGACCTAATTTGTTACTCGACTATGCATGGGATGGTTTATGTAATGTTTCTTGTTTTGACATGTATAAACTATTGGTATATCCCCACTTCGTTGGGTGGATGAGTCAAACTTGGTATATCCCCACTTGGTTGGGAGATGGATGTATGTATGAGTCATTGGTGATAGGAAGGTCATTTATGATGTATGTATAGAGTCATGGTCTTCTTTTAGAACATCTTTTTGCAGACCTTGCTTATATTCAGCGAGAGAATAGACATGTTCATGGAGCTCAATTAGCACACTTCAGCATATCAGAAAATTCAGCATGTGCTCAAGGGGAGCATAACCCTTTGCCCTTGATGAAAAATGGGGAGAGTGACTAGGGGTTGCCATCAAGTCCAAAGGGGGAGATTGTTGGCTTTATGACACAGGTGTTGTCGTTGATGGCAACTAACTCAGATGACAGATCATAGTTCAACAAGCTAATAGCACAAAGTTCAGATCAGATTGCTCAGAATGAAGAAAGAGAGGTATACACGAGTTTGCCATTGGCCAAGTCGTGTATACATGCGGGTTATATCTATACAAGTTGTGTATATGAACACACGCACTTTCATAGAATGCAAGGCACGTATATCTTGGAAAACTAAGTTATGGTCCAAGGTATTTGGTCCATGGTATTTTGATCCATGGTAATGGTCCAAGGAATCTGGTCTGAGGTGTTTACCATAGGTATTGGGTCCAAGGTATTAGTCCTAAGTGGTTTTGGTCCATGGTATTAAGTAAGGCCTCAGACTATAAAAGGAGGGGAAGATCATTAGGCCAAGTAGCTCAAGTATTGAATATCTGATGAAGAGCAAGATCTAGTATGCAGGTTATTGGATTATTATGCACAGCTGGATTGGAACCAAGGATGAACCTTATCTAATTAGATCTAATGATGAATCGGGATCTAAAGGCGTAAAGTGAACTATCATTATGTTTTTTTGCACATGTATATACTAGATCTGAATATTGATGCATATATTATTCTGTAAATGACATGATCTGGGTATAATAGAAGTCTGGCATAGCTGTAGAATTAAGAATTAATATTTGCAAATGTATACACTGGTTGGATTTGAGGAAAGCGCGTATACATGAAGGTTTGAGACAAGAAAGTTGTGTATACCTTATAATCTATGTTTTAGTTGCTGCTATTTGTTGTTGTAGTGTTCTAGGTTCTAGCTTGGGTTCTGGTTACTGTATTCTGGTGACAATATTCAGAAAGATCTGATTGATGGGTTGTCAAAGTGATTGATTGACTTGGTTGTGGTTGGTTCAATAGGAGATTGGTTGATGTAGATATATTTGATAATTGAATGATGTTATTGATGGATCCAGTCTGAAAATTTATGAAACATGGTCCCTGGAAGAAAGGAGAAGGTTGTAGCCTTCTGTAGGTCGGCACCTACATACTAGTAATCATATCAGCTAGTACAAGAGCTAAGGGGGTTACAGCTCCCTTCCAGGAGAAGCTGGAGAATGAGATAAGGTTGTAGCATTCTGCAGGTAGAAGCCTACGTACTGGTATAAGTCTGCACCAGTACAAAAATTGTAAAAGGAAGTTTCTTATTAAAAGAAGATAGAGACAATTGCAGCACGTGGTTTTCACCCACATTGGGTTTCCACCTTATATCTTGTGTTCATGAGTGTGATTTTCTATTCTGTTTTTACTGCACCTTGTTACTATTTATGTGGTTTTGATTCACTAATTAAAGATCAACATATGATGAATTAATTGAATCATAAGTTTGCAGGATATACGCTAGTTGCCTTAAACACAGTTGTGTATACACACGAGTTTCATTAACTAAAGTACTGTATATGAATCTGATTGTGGAAATGAAAAATTGTTAACTTGCCAATATTGATTCACCAACCCCCCCCACACTCTCAATATTATTTCCAACAGGGACTATCACTCCACATCGCCCCACCTCACAACTGGAGGTATGGCTACATGTGATGCCTGTTGAACCTCAGAATTTCCTTCTCCTTGACAACTATTCTCACTTTTTTCCCTTGGTATTCCATAAGAATACATGTCCTCATCAATGATAAATGAATGAATTTGTCTCAAGGAAGACATTAAATGATTGACATGTTATACTTTTATGTTTTGGTTATTTGAAATAAGTTTTTTCAAATTAGCTATGGAATGCAACCTATTTTGCAACTAACCATGTGTTCCGTAGCTACTTCCATGGTTGAACATGTCACAGGTGTCAAATGAAGAAACTGGCCACATGGACATCTCTGGAATTGTCTCGACATGGATCCTGTTATCACCCCAAGAAACTCTCCTAGGTTGTATATCAGAGATGCTTGGGAACATTACAAACTCAACTAAATGTTGGATAAATGGTGGATGAATGCAAGAAATGCTACACATTCAATCCAGATAACCACTTCTACTATGCTTAACCCCAGACATGGGTGAACACCCCCAAACTACAAGGCTTTTGACCACCAATTACTCACAGTTTTAAGGAAAATGTGATAATGGAGAATACTGATCACACTAGTAGATGCACAGGACCTGTGATGGCCAACTGCAACCAGTTAAAAGGTCTGTAAATTATATTTCCTAATGCACAGACAAGATGACATCTCTCTGGCATTAAAACAATAGAAACCTACATACATATTTGATAATGCTAACTAGATTCTAGCAGAGAG
Organism: Pinus tabuliformis; assembly: GCA_031772625.1. Taxonomy (NCBI): domain Eukaryota; kingdom Viridiplantae; phylum Streptophyta; class Pinopsida; order Pinales; family Pinaceae; genus Pinus; species Pinus tabuliformis. Next base: position 66,959,017 of record CM062810.1, on the reverse strand, counting down.
GCGGGATGACAACCCCTCTACTGCTAAGCATCAAAAGCAAATGAAAAATGCGTACAACCACAACCAGGAACAAAGAAGAAGTGGAAAGTGAGCAATCAGCAGCAAAAGAAGCTTGCATTAGCTGAAAATGAAGACTAGACGCTGCAGGTATCATAGTAGTTACAGTCTCTAGAAGTTGAACCTTACAACAAAATAACACTCATCAACCTATTACATTCTGTCTTCTGGATATATATAGAGGTTATTTACAAAATTGCTCTGCTAGGCAATGCGTGGAGGTGTCTTAATGGACCACCAACCACATTAATTCTCAGATATGGGGCTCTGCTACACTCTGCCTGGTTTAATGAACAAATTGCCCTTTTATGATATTCTAAAGTCCTTCTCGGGAAACTGGAGTAAATTATGGATGAAATTCCATGCCTGATAAATGCTTTTCACTGCTCAAGGTCATCCTTTTCATCCTTGGTCATGCTGCTCTTTGAATGAGGTAGCTGAGGATTTAATGTGCAGGTCGTTGGACTATGGCCTCCTTTCTTTTCTGGCAACAGAGAGTAGTCGGGAGTGATACAGCTAGTACGGCGGGAGCAGGCCGAGAAAAAGAATCAATCTCAACCATCAGATCACAGAGATTAATGGTGGAGACTGCTAGATGAAGAGTATCAGGAGTTAGCGGATGGGCGAATGTGGGCCGTCAGATCCATAGATGAACGACAAAGATCAATCTACGGATGAGATTGGAAGAAAACGGGATCAGACGAATGAGGGCCGTCGGATCTGGACATGGCAGATCTGACGGTGATCGCAAGCAGAAGGTGATCGACAGTTAACGAGTGGGAGGAGGGCCGTTTCGGGGGCGGGTGGTATTCCCCGCACCGCCTTTTGACCCATGGTGGTTTTCGTATAATGGGCAACGATCCAATAGAAATGATACACGCGGTAGGCAAAAACCACCACCCCTGCAGGTTAACGCGTGTGCAAGTCGCGCGATCGGGGGGAAGCGTCCACCGTTGATATCGCGATGGATGGCTAGATGACAGGGAACATGCAAGAAGTTTAACACGCAGGCGGAGAACGCGAAAACCGTTAGATCGGGGCGATCAAATGTGGAGATTTAAAATATGATAGAGGGTTAAAATGGCATGGGTTCATGTTTTTTTATTAAATGCACGTGGCTATATAATCCATGGATTCGTAGTTTTAGTTTTGTGCCTGGGACCAAAGGGAAAATGGGTTATACAAGGTTTCATAGTGTTAAAACAAAAAACGCTCGGGAGCCGAAGAAAGGGATTGAGCTGGGTTTAAAGGAGAATGAGTAAGATTAAGAGGAAGGAGGAAACGGAGGTAGTGGTAGTTATAAGGGCATAATGTAAATGAAGGAGGAAGGATCAAATAGACTGTTGCGAGCTCCTTTGCAAAAAAAACAAAACTGCCCAACCTGTTTTATCCATTAAATGTTGCAAACTGTACCAGAGCTAACACTGGCTCCTTCTGGGGATGAGATCCTCCCTGTGAGGTCTCAAGAACCTGTAGACCAATGCCTTCATGCAAAATCAGCTTTAAAAATTATGCCTAGTATCCATTGAGCATGGAGTCAACTAAGCCTATAATAGAAACCTGTAAAAGAACATGCTTACAATCATTAAGGCCTAAAAACTTAAAACCTCAAAAACTGCCCATTTGCTGGACCATCAAAATTATTGCTTGTCATCTGGTTCATCATAGATCAGAAAGACATTATTTATTTGATCCTCTACCTCAAAGAGTTTAGGACATTTGATCTTAATAGGTAGAAATGGATCAACCTTCATCTCCCTTTTGTGTATTTTCCTCCTTGGATATTCTTTACAGGAGCCTTTGTACACCTGCTAAATAATCATGGCTCCTGTGTACTTTTCTTTGTCACCTGTGGCCTTCACAAATAATATGAATGGTGAACCATTGTTTTTTTGTGCAGGGGATATATAGACATCATCTGCTCCTTTATTTTTGTTTAAACAATCCTCATCCAAGGAGGAGTTCCAAGACTGTGCATCTTCTTCCTCTGTCATCAGACAAGCTACCTTTTTAATCTATCTGGAGGCCTCCTAGGCAGGCATCAGAAAATCAAAACTGAGGTGATCAGTCTCAGCCTTGAGCATTGAGCTATTTCCTGCCTCAGTGTTCAAGGGGAAACTTTGAGGGATTGTCTTTTGAGCAGACAGAGAGACAAAAGATGATGGTTAGCTTTCCTCTCCATTTTTAGTCAATGGACTGGGGACAAAAGCAAGCTGGAAAATTGGCAGATTTTCATAGCCATGTGAAGATGAGCTAGCATCGAGCACAGATTCTTCAAGGATGAAGGGACCAGTTGTTGATTGCTGCTGCTGATCAGCTTGTTGTTCTGCAGCTACAACAAGCTCACGAGCAGTGCCTTTGGATAATGCTTCTTCATATGCAGCTCTGGTTAGGAAAGGAGCACCTTCCAAACCATGGACCTCCTCCTCTTCTTCATACTGCACTTCTTCCATGAATATATTCTGTAAAAGGGTCTTCACCCCTTTATCTTTACTTGTAGCTTTATTTCTTTGCAAAATATGCAAATGCTCATGTGCTCCTCTATATGGATTCAGAATTGAAAAAGAAAAGTCATAAGGAGCTCCTGCTTCTTCAAAATACTGCTAAGCTTTTAATTTAGAAACATCAGAGGCAAAGAACTCAATCATCATAGCTAATTCATCAATCTCGGGCTCTGAGGATGATGAGAATTCACCTCCCTGTCTTCTCCTTTTAGCATCTCCTTCGAGTCTTTCTGCAGCAATTATATTTGCTTCTACTTAAAAGGCTGCAGCTTGCATATCAGCCAAACACGTAGATCTTCTTTCTCTTAACAGCAGGAAAAACTGAGAATCGAGGGCATTAGCATAAGTTATCATAGCAGAAGCAGGGGTAGGTCTTACTTCAACTAGCATTCTGCTGTACATATGATTGAATCTGATGTTAAATTCAGACAATAGCTCACCATCTTCTCACTACAAGTTCCCAAATTCATCATGATAAAAGAGCAAGTGTTTATTATTCCCCCAATGCTTTAAAAATACATCATCTAGGGCCTCAATGTCTGCAATGGACCTAGGGGTTAAATTTCTAAACCATTTTCTAGCTTCCCCATCTAGGCTTTGGACAAAAACCCTCATCCAGACATCTTCTTCATTGATATCCAGATTATCAGCATAGCTATAAAAGGATTCCAGGTGCTCTTCAGCTGATATTCCTTTTGAATCAGTAAACTTTGGCATAAATTCTTGATAATCTCCTACATGCATGGCACTCAAAGGGGTAGGCAAGACTAAGGGTCCATACCTAGCAGCAACTACTCGTTCTATCTTTGTGAGGGCTTACTGGCCTGCCATGACTGAGGTACACGAAAGGGATACTGGTGGACTGAGTGGAATGAATCAATGAAAAGAATGACAAAAATAGAGGAATATGATGGACAACATGGATGCTTCTTTGAACTAAGGTCTGAAAGGGAAATGAATAACTAAGGAGCTAATTGAATCTCTGAAGGTGACTGTCACTAACAGAGATACACAGGACTTTCAAAGGCATACCTGGTCCTGATGCTCCTTACTGCGATATTTTCTTCTGCTTAACGATCTTCTCAAAATCAGGCACTGGTTCAGCTAATGGTTTCTAAGGATTTCTACGAGTATGCCTCACCAACTGCGCCAGAACTGCAATGTGGAGTCGCCAAATGATGGTCTTCCTCCAATGTAGTCGCCAAATAGATGATTACAATGAAATTATGTGCCCAGACCTTGTCTATCATCAAAATTTAGAACTGTGTTGTTCTCCTAGGGAAGTTGAGCTTCAATCTACTCTCCCCGGTAACAGCACCAATTAATGTTATCACCCCAAGAAACTCTCCTAGGTTGTATATCAGAGATGCTCGGGAACATTACAAACTCAACTAAATGTTGGATAAATAGTGGATGAATGCAATAAATGCTGCATATTCAAGCCAGATAACCACTTCTACTATGCTTAACCCTAGACATGGGTGAACACTCCCAGACTAAAAGGCTTTAGACCACCAATTACTCACATTTTTAAGGAAAATGTGATAATGGAGAATACTGATCACACCAGCAGATGCACAGGACCCTGTGATGGCCAGCTGCAACTAGTTAAAAGGTCTGTAAATTCTATTTCCTAATGCACAGATAGGATGAAAGCTCTCTGGCATTAAAACAACAGAAACCTACATACATATTTGATAATGCTAACTAGATTCTAGCAGAGAGGTGGGATGACAGCCCCTCTACTACTAAGCATCAAAGGCAAATGAAAAATGCATACAAGCACAACCTGGAACAAAGAAGAAGAAGTGGAAAGTGAGCAATCAACAACAAAAGAAGCTTGCATTAGCTGAAAATGAAGACCAGACATTGCAGGTATCACAGTAGTTACAATCTCTAGAAGTTGAACCTTACAACAAAATAACACTCATCAACCTATTACATTCTGTCTTCTGGATATATATAGAGGTTATTTACACAATTTCTCTGCTAGGCAATGTGTGGAGGTGTCTTAATGGACCACCAACCACATTAATTCTCAGATATGGGGCTCTGCTACACTCTGCCTGCTTTTTTGAACAAATTGGCCTTTTCTGTTATTTTGAACTCCTTCTCGGGCAGCTGGAGTAAATTATGGATGAAATTCCATGCCTGATAAATGATTTTCACTGCTCGAGGTCGTCCTTTTCATCCTTGGCCACACTGCTCTTTGAATGAGGTGGCTGAGGATTTAATGTGCAGGTCGCTGGATCATCGCCTCCTTCCTTTTCCGGCAATGGAGAGTAGTTGAGAGTGATACAGGTAGTATGGCAGGAGCAGGCCGAGCAGAAGAATCAATCTCAACCATCGGAGTGCATAGATTAACGGTGGAGATTGCTAGATGAAGAGTATCGGGAGTTAGTGGATGGGCAAATGTGGGCTGTCGGATCCACAGATGAATGGCAGAGATCAATCTAAGGATGAAATCAGAAGAAAACGGGATCAGACGAATGAGGGTCATCGGACCTAGATGCGGCAGATTCGATGGTGATCGCAGGTGGAAGGTGATCGACAGGTAACGAGCGAGAGGAGGGCGTTTCGCGGGTGGGCGGTATTCCCCGCACTGCCTTTTGACCCATGGCAGTTTTCATATAATGGGCAGTGATCCAATAGAAACACGACACGCGGCAGACAAAAACCACCGCCCCCGCGGGTTAACACGCGTGCAAGTTGTGCGATCGGGGGAAGCATCCACTGTTGATCTCGCGATGGATGGCTAGATGACAGGGAACGTGCAAGAAGTTTAATGCGTGGGTGGAGAACACGGAAACCATTAGATTGGGGTGATCAATGGTGGAGATTTAAAAAATGACAGAGGGTTAAAATGGCGTGGGTTCATGTTTTTTTATTAAATGCCTGTGGCTGTATAATCCATGGATTCGTAGTTTTAGCTTTGTGCCTGGGACCAAAGCGAAAAGGGGTTATATAGGGTTTCATAGTCTTAAAACAAAAAAACACCCAGGAGCCGGAAAAGGGGCTTGAGCGGGGTTTAAAGGAGAATGAGGAAGATTAAGAGGAAGGAGGAAACAAAGGTGGCGGGAGTTATAAGGGCATAATGTAAATCAAGTAGGAAGGATCCAATAGACTGCTACGAGCTCCTTTGCAAACAAAAATAGCACTGCCCAACTTGTTTTATCCATTAAATGTTGCAAACTGTAGCAGAGCTAATAGATCCCATCCTAGTCACCTAGCCCAGATCGACAAAAAAGACATCTCAAGACCACAGTCAAAGGAGGAGTCAAATGAAGAAACCCGAGAGCAATAGGACTCTTTGTCCACTCTTCATGGTTAATTAATAAAACCCAACAATTTTGTTGCAGCAATAACTCGAACCAGCCACCGGTGATAACAATTTCATGCAACCATCTTGCTTGACTTAAAGTCACCTGTATATGATCAACCATTTATGCAAATCTGTTATTAAAGTTGCAAAAACTAAAAATAAAAATAAAAAAGTAAAAAAAATTAAGAAAAAGAATTATAAATTAATTAATTAATTAATTAAATTATTTTATGAATTAATTATATTAATTAGATTATTTTTAGATACTTAGGTTAAATAAAAAAGATTAATTAAACAATAAAACTAACCTATAATCAATGGAATAAATATGATTAATAAAAATTTACATCTCTGTTAATTAAATACTTAAGGTTCATAGCTTAATTAAGTGATTAATTAATTTATTAAGTAATTTAGTAATAAATAAAAATAATTTTAATTTAAAATAAAATAAATTAAATTAAAATAAAACTAATAATAATAAAAGGAATCAAATAAACTTACAATTAGTATTTAATCTATTGTATTTAATAATGATTATTAATTAATTTATCCATTTAACATATGATTAAAATCAAATAATTAAAATAATAAAAACTAGAATTAAAAAAAAATTAAACTAAAATTATTATTATAATTAAAATAAAAATAAAAGAATTCATATATGTAAGGGTCACTTCTACATAATTTTTTTTATCAATTTCTAGGTTTATATATACTCTGGTCAGAAGATTCTTCTCTCAAGAAACCGTCCTTCATATTATATCAATTTTGGTCCTGATGATGGACCCCCTTTGGGGTTCGAGACGTTGACAAAATGAACATAATACTGTGGATAATTCGGATCTTGCTACTCGAAAAAACTACCACAGAAGCTTAAAATCTAACATCTCTAAATTATCAATTCCAAATTGCCAAAAGGATGTTCGAAGTTTTCTAGGATTCACAGGATACTATAGATGATTTACAGAAAATTTCACTAAAATAGCATCCCCACTCTTCAAATTACTCACCAAGGATTGTAAATTCAATTGGAATCTTGACTGCGAGTTAGCATTTGAGACTGCAAAAACAAAAATTTCTGAAGCACCCATCTTGAGAGGTCCAAATTGGAAACTACCTTTTCACATTTCAACAGATGCTTAAGATGTAGCTCTAGGAGCTGTACTAGGACCAGAAGACTTGATTCCCTATGCCATCTACTATACAAGTAAGCATTTGACTCCCACTGAGTTGAACTATACTGTAACTAAAGAGGAATTTTTAGCTGCTATTCATGCAATCAACAAGTTTAGACATTATATAATAGCCTATGAAACCTTTGTTCATACAGATCACTCTGCAATTAGATATTTAATGAATAAACCTATTAATAATGGTAGATTTACAAGATGGCTTTTACTCTTGCAGGAATTCAATATTACTGTGCTAGATAGACCTGGAAAACAAAACACAGTTGCTGATTTCTTGTCCAGAATTCAAAATATCAAAGATGACACTCTAGTTGAAGATAAGTTTCCTGATGAATATCTTTTTGCAGTGACTACTCAAACTCCTTGGTTTGTAGATATTGCTAATTACTTAGCCACACGGAAATTACCTTCCCATTTGTTTCCTAGAGAAAAAAGAAAAATGATTCAGATAAGTTCAAGATACATATGGATCACTAATGAAATGCATAAAAGAGGCCCAGATGTTATGATCAAAAGATGTGTTAGGGAAGATGAAATGCCTGAGATTCTTAAGGCATGTCACGATGAGCTGTGTGGTGGACACTTTGCTGACAAGAGGACAACCTATAAAATCCTTTCTTTAGGATATTATTTTCCATCCATCTTCAAATATGGAAAAGAATATGTCAGGAGGTGTGACAATTACGAGAGGGTAGGGAAACCTGCTCCTTCAAATGAAATGCCACTACAAATTCAGGTACTCATTGAACCTTTCGAAAAATGGGCCTTAGATTTTGTTGGCCCAATTAATCCTTCATCTAAGAAAAAGAAGTATATATTGGTATGCACGGATTATGTCACTAAATGGGTAGAGGCCAAAGGATTACCTTTTGTTAATGAAAAATATGTAGTTAATTTTCTTTTTGAGGACATTTGCACTCATTTTGGTGTTCCAAGAGAAATTGTGATAGATCAGGGATCTCAATTTACATATAAAATGGTGAGGAGTCTTGTGGAAGATTACAAGATCAAACATATGAAATCAACCCCCTATCATCCACAAGCAAATGGTTAGGTTGAATCTACAAATAAGGTGATTGAAGGAATTATTACTAAGACTGTCCATCTACATAGAAGAGATTGGGCAGAAAGGCTCCCTGAAGCCTTATGGGCTTATAGAACTACATGGAGGAACACAATGGGCCATACACCCTACAAACGCTAATATTAATATGATAAACAAAAATGATTAATATGAATAAACTAAAGAGATTAATAAACTGAAGGGACTAATAATATTATCAATTCAAGGGATTAATAAAATCAATAGAATATTATTAAAACTTAGGATTGATATTATGAAAGTGAGGAATTAAATACTCTATAATTAATATTATAAACCGTATGATTATAAAATTTAATATTATAATTTCTAAACCCAATATTATAAACCAAAATATTAAATCTCAATTTATTCAATATCCCAATGTGGCATTGAATAAATTGCAATTCTATATTATAAATCAAATGTTATAAGCCCCAATGTTATAAACCAAATTGTAAATCTACCAGATAAATATTATAATCCAAAGGATTAATAAACTCTCGGAATTAGTTTTAATTCCTCGAGTTTATAAATCTATCCAACATTGCAATTTGACAAGGAGTGTGATAAGCATTGTCACAATGATATATTACATTGAAATATATTCAATGCCACATTGCAACATTGAATAAGTTACAATTTAATATTTTGGTTTATACTATTAGGTTTAGGTTTTATAATCTTAATGTTTATAATAATAGTTTTTATAATATTAACCGTAATTTTTTTTAATTCCATTGTTTTATAACATAAACGCTATGGCTAATAATCTATTGGGCTTACAATATTAATCTTGTGGTTTAATTTTAATACTATTTCCTTGAGTTTATTATCCCTTGGGTTTATTAATATTTATCCCTTAGGTTTATAATTACTTGGGATTATAATATTAATCTTAGGGTTTAATATTAATCCTAGGATTTCTAATATTAATCATAATGTTTAATATTAATACCTTGGGTTAATTAATTCCACCACTTTATAATATTAATAAAGGTTTGGGTTTATTGATCCCTTGTGTTTGTTAATATCTTGTTTTTAAAATATTAATACTGAGTGTTTTCCTTATGTTTATTAATCATCTCAGTTTTTTTTGTAAGTCAATATTCTATTCATTCAGAAAAAAAATATATACATCCAATATTTCAAAAAGCAAATGGTCTCACCCTGACTGGGTTTGTTGACCATAGTTTGTAGAAGGTGGAAAAAAAAAGAGATTCTAGTAACAGTGTCCACAAACGAGAGGGCCATAGGTTCCAATAAACAAACAAAACATAAAGAAAACCAGAGGACATACTAATTGACTGAGGTGACTAAAGATGGGTTGTCTGGAGTAGTTCTTGGAGGAGGCAGAGGATGGAAGTTGCACTGAACATGCCCTTTGAAGTGTGCCACCCAACTTTCTAGTTGTTCCAATTTCTCCACTAGATGGTTTTATCCCCGCCAGACTATCACCACTCGTTTCGTGACCTGGCACTAGAAGTAATGCATCTGTTCCAATGTTTCCATTAGCTCATCATGCTTTTCCGACTTAATTCATTTTTCCGCATCTACTCGGTCCACCAAGGATTGGATGAGACCTCGATATTTTTAAAAGCAACAATGTTGCAATCCCTGTGGTTTGGGGCATCACAAAGACCATATTTTTGAGTTGCATGAACCCTCCTATGACCGCCACCTCTCTGAGAGCTAAGAGTCTGTTTACTACTACCAGTGTAGGGTGTCTTCATCCACCACTGGCGCCACGCTGAGTCAACTTCCACCAACTCCGGCCACCTTGAAAACCATGACGAAGTCGAACCCCTCACTCTTTGTGCACTCTAGTACCTACACCCCGAGCCTTTCCCACTAATTCTCTCACACTTCCATGCACCATGGTTTCCAATGCAAAGGCCTTCTCCCTCCTTGTCTCTGGTTTCACCGGGAGGTTAGACTGCCCCTGTCTAGGATTAGGATGCATCTGTCGCTACCCAATGACACCCAATTACGCCGGTTGTGCTGCCCCATCTGCTAAAATGAATTTCTTCCCTCCTGTCCACTAGGCTGAACTTTAGGCAATGCCACTAGCACCACCTTCACATTCCCTACCACACTAGCCACTCCACTGAATAGTGTTGACTACCAGGAGTACAACAGTTCTCTAGAAGCTTGACACCTGCCAAACACGACCCTCACCATGACACTGCCAACTTTTACATAGATTCTCCTTACCCCAAATGAACCACAAATAACGTTTGCCTTCACACCATGTTTTCCAACCTAGTTCGACCTTTCAAGGCCTGAGAAAAACCAAGAGTTTGGTTCCGTTATATGAAACAAACCGCAATTTGCCAAATAAAATCAAGAAATCACCAATTTTGTCTTGCCTTTGATGCCTCTTTCATTATCGAGAAGGAGGCCAAGTATAGTTCAACCACTAAACCTGTGCACTGAACCGAAATCTAGACACCTTCCTCATCCCACTTATCAACCCAGCATTGCGACCCTTTCCTAATGTGCAGTAAATACTCATACTCCTGAGAGCTAAGGCTCTTGTATGCCATTCCCTCCTTCGCATGGTATGAGGGGACCTGGAGGTACAACCCTCTGCACCAACCCATTTTTTACTCCTCACAGGCCCTGACGATCATGTTAGTCTCAGTTCTCACCCTCGTCGAGAAATTGCGGTTTTTAATATAACTCCCAGGGTTTATATTATTAATCCCTTTAGTTTATTAACCTCTTGAGTTTAAAATCTAAATAATCCCTTGGGTTTATAATACTAATAATACCTTGGTTTTATTGATTCCTTAGGTTTATAATATTAATCACAAGGGTTTATAAGATTGGTTTATAATATTAATAAAACCTTGGATTTATAATATTAATCTCTTAGGTTTATTAATCCCTTTTGTTTATAATATAATCACATTTGCTTATAATATTAATCCCTTAGATTTTTAATATTAAGGACTTGGGTTTATATTAATAATCCCTTAGGTTTGTTAATTTTTTGGGTCTATTATTATTATCAAGGTTTATCATCATCATCATTATTATTATAGTTAATATTATATATGTGATTAAATTAATGATGAAAGATAAATAAGTATTATTAATAATAATATGTTATTATTATATTATATTATAGTTTTAAATATAAGTATTAAATATATTAATATCATATAATATAATAATACAATATTGTATTAATATATAATAAAATATTTATATGTTTGTGTGGTCATTATTATTTATATAATTATTAATAATCTTTAATATTCAATATTTAATAGGTACCTTTACATTATAGAGGTAATAATTAGTAATGTGGTTGACATATACCTATCGACATATATCAACCACAATTATTGATGTGGTTGTGCATGTACTTCATATACGCCTATCGGTGTGTATCAACCACATAAGTAAATGTGGTTGTGCTAGTTATTATGTACAATAAGAATTAAACTGTAGATTTTGTTAGTATTGACCACATAAATGATCATACATTATATAAAATAGGTTATTCATACTAGGGCTTGAAATTTCAATTACTTGGTCATGTAAATTACTCTAGGTGTATAAAACTGGAATTCTAGAATGTTTAATTATTATGGCTCAACTTTGTGCAAACGATCTGTTGTAGCAAATTTTTATATCAACCTACATGTGAGTTTAGTTGGATAATAATTTTAATAATGTGAAGTAGTTTATAATGTTTACTATCACAAATAAAAAAAACAAAGGATTAAGTTACTTCCAAAACAATGTAAGGTATGATAATTCTTGAGTTGTAATAAACCCATTCTTGATAATTGTGTCTATAGTTGTATCTATTTCAATTAGAAATGTGCTTGTAGAATTTAATTTTTTTATTAAACGAATGGAAGAGATTCGATGTCAATCAAGTATTATTAGATACACCATTCTAACAAATGAAATTAAAAATATTTGAATCGTTTTAGTTTCAAAACAAAAATAACCAACTAAATTTAAAAATTGTTTATTTTGGCACCTGTTGACCCGATTAGAACCATCACCACTTGTTCAGTCTGATTGGAGCCACCACTTCCATTATCTTCCCTTATATTCTATTATGTTGGTTCCTAAGCATTTATATTTAATTTGGACTTTCATTTAACTAATTCTCTATTGCATTACAAATTTTCTTCTTCTTTTCTATGCACCGAATGGTGTTTCCTTTGGGTGTCCCAACACATTGATGCAACTTGAACATTACTACAACATCAATAGAGTGTACACTTGATAGTTATGACCATGGATTTTGTTGTAAATACCACACCTTCATTGAGATATGCTCTTGAGAGATGAAAACACTATTCATTCATGGTATTTGGATGGATATTCTTTCTTTGTGATGTAGGTGCATAGATGGAGCACAAGAGTCGATGAACATTGGATTGAGGCTTGCCAAAGTGATGGGATGATCACATGATGATGTTGGGAGAGATTTGAAATGTTTTGTAGATATTTGATTTAGGATTTGAATTATATTTTTAGAATAAGTTGGAGGAAATATATCTGAATGTAAATATAATTTCAATTTCCCATATTTTGTGAGAAGGAGAAACAAATCATCACTTCTGAATCTTAGTTATCCCATGTAGATTTCTTTTTAAAGAGGAATAGTGTGTGAGAATGAGAGGGTATGCAGTAGAGGAGAAGTGGAGTGGAAGAAGAGAAGAGAAGTTCCAACATTAGGAGAAGAGGCATAGGATAAGAGGCCTAGGATGACCATTCCAACATTGTAAATTTGGCTAGTTTAATATATGTTTCGATTTGATTAATGATCAATTTGTTTAATCCCTTTGTACATGTTTATTTCTCTATATGTATAATGTTAACTTGATTTGTTGAGGGTTTCGCTTGTTGAGTCAATTTACTGTGAGAATATTAATGTGTCATGGTTTTATGCATTTATGTCAAAGCGATGCTTTGGTTTAAGTGTGATATGGCGATAAACATTTTATCCCTATGTGTATGAAGTTGTATCTTCATATGTTTGTCGTGGTGTTGTTGATGTGTTACTAATTTATGTTGTTGGTCTATTGATGTGTGCTATTGTTGTTGGTATGGTTGTGTTCTAGATGAGTTATGAGGATTTTTAAGATATCGTATGCCTATTATAAATTAGACCATGAGTTGTAGATGTTGATGTGTGTGTCGATTTTTGGCCAAGATTATCAACTCGATTGAAGACCGTGAATTGTGTTGTGTATAGATGGTTTGTGCAACATGTGTATGGTTGTGTAGTTTATTTATGTTTGCTAGTGGATGTCCCTTTGTGCGCAAGCCATTCTACTAATTAGATATGCTTGTTGTTGAGTGGGAAGTGTCTTCATATGTGTTGAAAAAGAGCACCACTATTTTTGATGTTGTCACACACTTTTAATTGGGGTTTTGTACCACTAGTAGAGAGAGAGAGTAATTCAGAGGAAGAAAGTTGAGTGAAGTTATTGATAGTGTTAAGGAATGATTCAAGATGGTAGAGAATAGACACTACAGAGGGTTGAGTCATTTAAATTTCCTGTAATATGAAAAAACAGACTTTTGGGGCACTGCAAAAATATTTTACAGTGCCTACAACAAGCATTTACTAGGATTGTCATTTTGGGTTTTTGAAGACTATTTGGCCTACTTAATGTATTATTTCATAAGTGAACCCCATGTGAGTAGAGGTAAAGAAAAGGGTTGGCAGTCTTGAGAGAGATCACTTATGGAATTTGGCAAAGGAAATCTCCATTCTTATTTTGACTGCATATTTTTATCAAATTCATGAAATTCTAGAATTTGTTTACAAACAAAGCTATGAGCTTTGCATTAGAGTATCTTGGGTTGTGGGTAGCCAGGGTAACCCAAATTATCCCCGTCAAGTGGTATCAGAGCTAAATTATGTTTTGGAGAATGTTAGAGCCATGGAAATATTTTATCTTTACAGCTCTTCGAGAAAGATATAGGAAGCTTTGGAAGGAAGCATAAATTGTAGCATGTTGAGATAAGTCTCTATTCAATTGAGATTTTCTAAGTCTAAGGTGTTGTGCATAGATAATGGATGGAATTTACCTTGAAGTTGAACTAATTTCTCTTCGGTGATGCAGTCATAATAACAAAGATTGGATAGTGGAGATGCTTGCATGTTTGAAGATATGTTGACAGTGAAAAGAGGTTGAAGGAAAAAGGAACCTTACAATAGTATGTGAGGTGATTGTAGGGGAGTGAAGGTTGATATTTTCCACCTTCACCTATGGATATTGCATATTGGAAACAAGGAGGAGTGATGGAAGATCTTAGAGGAGATGATTTGAGGGATGAAAAATTTGGAGAGAAGATCAAGCAGATCCATCTATAGGTACACAAAACTCAACAAAAGTCATAAGCAAAGTATAAGGCCGAGCATGGTCAATGAAAAATAGTGAATTCATTCAAGGTGGGAGACAAATTATGGTTACAATTAAACAAGGACACATTTTAGGGGCCTAGTAAGGAAATCAAGGCAGTGAGGTATGGCCTTTTTGAGATACTGGAAAAGGTGGGTGATAATGCCTATCAACTCACTTTACCACCATATATGCACATTTTTTCAGTTGTGGATGTCGATAATTTGAAATTCTATGAGCCTTCTGTGCTACATCAGGAAGAGGACACATCCTACATTCTGTGGACAATTTTGCACTAGATTCTCAGCTAGAGTTGATAGAAGATACAGTTTTACAAAAGATGTCTAGAACTACAAGACGAGGGAAGCATGACCTTTGGAAGATTAGATTGAAGAGACAACTTCCAGGCAAAGCTAAATGATACATCAGAGAGAAGGTGGAGGAAAAATTTCCTCATGTCATTCACTAGAACCTTTATGGGACCAAAAGCCTCCCAAAATGGGGAGATATGATCCGGATTGGACCCTTATATTTTTTTCATCCATATCAATGCATTTGGAGTGGAAAAAGTAGAGGAATCACATCACAGGACTATTTTACTTGCGGTTCCCAGTTTCGAAAAATAGGGTTTGAAACCTTCTCAGAGAATTTTGAGGCATCAAATGACGCTTTTTGGGGGTAAACATTTGCCACTTTGGTGCTGCACAATTTCATTCTATTCTATGCACAGAGATATTTCCAACGATGCAAGAAACACATCAATCATAGCATGTATGCAAAAGTCATGCCACTCAGAAATTGACCTTCCTGTTTTCACACCTATAGTTTAGGAGGATGTAATGTCAACCCCCATTTTTCATGAAAAATGGGATGTCTATGTGATTATGATGTAAAATAGTCTAGAAAAATCTATATTCTAACTCTACTTAATAATTGTTGTAGTCAAAATTAACCACTAGTAGGATATCAGACTGTGTTATAATCATGCCTTTAGGAGGAAGAGGTATTCCATTTCTTTCGAGAGAATTTTGTTCCATATATGAGCAAATATAGCCATGAGAGATAGGACGTAGATATTCTCTACAAATCTCACTTTGATACCATGTAAAAAATCTAATGGTAAGTTAACCTGATAATGTAATATAAATCAAAGCAGAATACTATAACCTACTTCTACTATCAATTTTCGTAAACTTAAAGACGAAGCTGAATAATATAACCAGAAGAAGAAGAATCAATGCACAATACACATGAAAATACTTTGGGGAAAGCCTCAGCTCAAAAACCCCACTATCTGTATTATCATATAAGGTGGAAATACATAGGAAATATACAAAGCCTTAGCTCTCATAGCTGGCTAGCTCTCAGTACAATCCTCACAGATGCTAACAAGAAATCCTGACTTCTCTCAAGCCTTCCTCTCTTCCCTACAAGCTCCTATTTCCTTGCGATGTTTCTCTGGGATGATTCTCCTTCAACCAAATGGAACACTTTGATCTCAACTGTCAAAACTGCACAATCCTCAAGGAATGATCTTGACTGCATGCATGAGTTTTCTTTATAGGAAAACATATGAAACTGATAGTACAATGTCCTTGACATTAATCTCAACTAGGTCTTTCTCAGAATAGACATGCATGAGTTTCTGATGAGGGGATCTTTAGTTAACTGGAGTACACTAGTTGAGTGCATGCATGCATCAACTGACTGTAAACTCTCTATTAGTTCCTCAAACGGTTTGGAACTAATTTAACTAGACTTAACTCAGTAAACTAAGTTAACTAATTACAACTCAAATATAACTCAACCTTATCTCCTTAATTTAAGGGATAACTCTTGCATGACTTTAGAAAGACTTCTGACTTGAATTTCTCTAGCTAATTAACTCAAAATGAATTAATTAATTATTTCGAGTAGTTGTTAAGACTAAATTCAATTTTAATTCACAATATAATTTAAGGACAAACTAAATTGGAATATTCTTGTTGCCATATTTCAACACTCCCTCTAAGAAAGAAAGGGATTATCTGCCACCCCAATCCAGTCTCTATGGAACTAGAATTTACACTTTGACAATGCCTTTGTCAAAATGTCAGCATCTTGCTCCTCTGTTGAAATATATTGCAACAACATGATCCTCCTTGCTACACAGTCTCTAAGATGATGATACCGGATGTCGATGTTTTTGGACCTATCAAGAAATACTGGATTCTTAGAGAGATTGATACAACTATGATTATCACAATAGATCACAGTTGGATCCATCCTCTGATCAAACAAACCAACTAGGATTTTCCACAGTTAGATGGCATCACATGCTGCCTAACTTGCAGCCATGTATTCTACCTCTGTCGAGCTGAGTGCAACCGACCTCTATTTCCTGCTGTACCAATAAGCTGTCGCTGACCCAAGGTTGAAAATCCTTCCTAATGTTCTCTTTCGATCTGATGGACTCCCTATCCTATCTGAATTAGTGAAGCCCTGTAGCTTCACTCCCTATGTCTGTCTTTACTATAATCCATACTAATATGTGCCTATGAGGTATCTCAATGCATGCTTTGCCGCCTTCCAAAACATCTTGGTAGGCTGAACCATCGCTTGACTCAGTTAGTTCACCACATAGCACAAATATAGTCATGTGTTCACTAAGTACATCAGTGAACCCACAAGCTGCTTGTACACAGTAGCCTCTACTACTTCTCCTAAATTAACATCCTCCTTCCTCCAATTACCAGCTATAGGAGTCTGCATGGGCTTGCACTTCTTCATGTGGAACGTCCTGAGTATCTTGTTGGCATACTTGCCCTAAGACACAAAAAACTCCCCATCCTTCTGCCACACTTCCATGCCAAGGAAGTAATGCATGAGACCCATGTCTTTCATCTTGAATTCTCTTGCAAGGTCCTCCTTGCAAGACACGATCAGCTGATCATCACTAGTCAATATGATATCATCAACATAAAGAACGATGATCAACAACTTACCTTTCACCACGATGTGGTATAGGTTCGCATCCGCTTCACTCTTTGTAATGCACAACCCAGTGAAGTATTTGTCTATTATGGTGTACCAAGTATGAGGTGCTTGTTTCAGCCTGTACAATGCTCTTGTGAGTCAACACACATGTGACTCACAATCGAAGGTCTCAAAACCGTTCAGCTGCTCTATGTACACATCTTCCTCAATATCACCATTGAGGAATGCAATCTTCACATTCATCTAATGGATCTTCCAACCCATCTATCCTGATAATTCCAACATAAATCTGCTAGATGAGTACCTTGCGACAAGAGTAAAAGTCTCATCATAGTTAATCCCCTCGACCTATGAAAAGCCACGAGCAACAAATCTCACATTATGCTTCTCCACACTACCATCAGCATCTTGTTTTACCTTTTAAAGCTAACGGGAACTCACAACTAACTTGTTTTCCGTTCTTGGAACCATGTCCCAAACATTGTTATGAACTATGGAGTCATACTCCTCCACCATAGCATCAACCCAAATCGGCAACTACACTGCTTCCTCAAAGGAAGATGGCTCGGTCTCAACACATTCCCCAACAAGGACTATGTATCTAGTGTACATCTCAGGTGACCTCCTCTGTCTGCACTGAGAAGATGGTTCTCCCACATTCTCTCTCGAATCCTGCAACAATTTGTCAGCTTCTCTTGTGCTCTTCCATCCATCTCTGGAAGACTCTGCTTGAGTGGATATCTCCACTCCTAGAACCTCTGCATGCAGTTGCTTCGCATCAGTCTGAGGCTTCTCATCCTTAGGAACCAATAGTTCCTCCATAGCCTGTAGTTGGAGCTCCCTCTCAAGGGAAATGCGCATGGCCTTCTGCTCATCAAACTTGAGATCTCTGCAAACCACTGTCCTCCGACTGGTAGGAAAGTACACCTGATAGTTGTGAGGTGTATCAGTGTAACCCACAAATATACCCAACTCTGCTATCTGCTCAAGCTTCTTCCATGCATCCTTTGTCACATGGCAATATACTGATGAGCCAAAGATCCTGAAGTGACCCACATCTAGTCTCTTACCATAGAAAGCTTCCTCTGGTGAATTCATCCCAAGTATATGATGTGGGCTTCTATTATGCAAATACACTATTGTGTTGCATGCCTTAGCCCACAAGTGAAGTGGTAGGCCTTGGTCATGTAGCATTGCCCGTGCTTCCCCTACAATAGTTTTGTTCTTCCTCTCAGCCACCCTGTTCTGCTATGGGTTATGAGGTGTCGTCAACTCTTGTTTAATTCCTTCCGCTACACAAAAGTCCTTAAACTCTTGAGAGACATATTCTCCATTGTTGTCACTTCTCAAGGCCTTGATCTTCTTCCTTGACTCTTTCTCGACCAAAGATTTGAACTCACAAAACTTTGTGAAAGTTTGGTCCTTCTTCTGCATTAAATAAATCTAGCATTTACGAGAATAGTCATGAATGAAAATAAAAAAATACCTTTTCTTTGCTATGGATGCCATCGAGAATGGTCCACACACATCAATATGAACTCACTCTAAGATAGACTTTGCTCGACTGTCTCGATCATGAAAGGAAGACTTGGTGTACTTTCCAAAGGTACAACCTTTGCATGTGTCAACTTGCTCAAGTTTACCTTTGGGAAGTCTTGTAGATATCTGCTGCATTATCTTCAAAGCCCCATGATGCAAATAGCCCAATCCTCTGTGCCACAACTTGCCAATGTCTTGGCTTTGCACAAATTGTTCTTTTGTACTCAATGCTGCACAATCATCTACCTCTAGTTGATAGGCATTCTTCACCCGAATCCCTATCATCTTGGTATGACCCGTGTCTATGTGTCTTAGGAATGCCTTTCCTTTACTGAAGACAACATCATTGCCTTTATCCTCCAACATTGTGACCGATACCAAGTTCTTCTTCAGTCCAGGCACATACATCACATCTGTCAAGGTGATAGGAGCTCCATGCTCCCTCTGAAAAGAAACCGTGCCCACTTTTGAAAGACTATACCTTCCATTGTCACCCATCTCTATGCGCATCTTGAGGTCTTTCTCCTCCAAGGCACTGAATAAAATTTTATCACCAGTCATGTGGAATGAGGCTCCACTGTCAAGATACCAAAAATAAGCCATCATCACTGACACCATCTGTGCGATGAGGGTAAATTCCATTTCGAGCTAAGAGGCTAATGCCTCACCTTCCGATCCTTTTGAGGATCCCTTCTTCAGCTTCTTTGATGGGAAATTAGTCGCATAATCTCCCATCTTATGACAATTAAAGCATCTTACTTTAGACATGTCACCCTTCTTCCCTCCATGAGAAGAATTTGATTTGAAATGGGAAGCCTTCCCCTTTCCTTTCCTTGCCTTACTTGCTAAGGCCATATTTTCTTCATCATCATCCTTGGATGAACAACCATCTCGTGTTCTCCTCCTGATCTCCTCCTGTATAAGATTCGACCACAATTGATCCCAATCCGACAATTTCTCCCTTCCATTGAAATTGTCGTGGTAGCTATTCCAACTCTTTGGAAGGCCAAGGAGAGCAAGGCTCACCATATCATCATTGGCAGTAGATATTCCCACACTACTAAGGTCATCTCTGTAGGTGGTGAGCTTGTTCAGATATGTGGAAATAGTATCACCCTTCTCCATCTTGATTCTTCAAAGCTTATCCTTGAGCGCCAATTTCCTCTGGTCGCTATTGTTCTGGTAGATTTCCTTCAATGTATTCCACATTGAAAATGGAGTATCCTTCCCATGGATACTCGAGACAATATGGTCTTGAACTCCCTCAAGGATGATCTATCTCACCTTCGCCACACACTTCTTCCACTTAGCCAACTCATGTGCATTAGTTGAAGCTGGCTTTGGGATTTATTGATCAATGAATTCCCTTAAGCCATTGTCTTCTAATACAACCTCCATTCTATCTTTCCATGCTATGTAATTTGAGCTACCTTCCAAGGTGTAGTCGACTCTCAAGCCATAGAACGCCATTGGTAACCTTGAAGTATGATATGAATTCGATTTGCACCTGCAACCCCGAACTTCAAACTTTGAATTCTCTTCTTAGTATACTATTCACAGCTCCAATACCATGTAGAGATTCTATACAAATCTTTCTCTGATACCATGTAGAAAATCTGATGGTAGGTTGACCTAATAATGCAATATAAATCAAAGCAGAATACTATAACCTACTTCTACTATCAATTTGTGAAGCTTAAAGATCGAGCTGAACAGTGTAACCATAAGAAGAACAATCAATGCACAATACACATGAAAATACTTTGGGGAAAGCATCAACTAAAAAACCCCACTATCTGTATTATCATAAAAGGTGAAAATACATATGAAATATACAAAGCCTTAGCTCTCACAGCTAGCCAACTCTCAGTACAGTCCTCACACATGCTCACAAGCAATCCTAGCTTCTATCAAGCCTTCCTCTCTGCCCTCCAAACTCCTATTTCCTTGTGTTGTTCCTCTAGGATGATTCTCCTTCAACCAAGTGGAACACTCTGATCTCACACACTATCAGAACTGTGCAATCGTCATGGAATGATCCTGAATTCATGCATGAATTTTCCTTATAGGAAAACATATGCAATTGATAATACACTGTCATTTACATTAATCTCAACTGGGTCTTTCTCATAATAGACATGCATGAGTTTCTGATGAGGGAATCTTTAGTTAACTGACTGTTAACTCTCTATTAGTTCCTTAAATAGTTTGGAACTAATTTAACTGGACTTAACTCAGTAAGCTGAGTTAAGTAATTACAACTCAAATATAACTCAATCTTATCTCCTTAATTTAAGGGATAACTCTTGCATGACTTCAGAAAGACTTCTGACTTGAATTTCTTCAACTAATTAATTCAAAATGAATTAATTAATTATTTCCAAGTAGTTGTTAAGACTAAATTTGATTTTAATTCACAATTTAATTCAAGGAAAAATTAAATTGGAATATTCTTGTTGCCATATTTCAAAAAGATAGGAGTTAGAGAACACATAGAGGATATGTGGATTGTAGTCGCCCACGGCCAACAAACATTACTTCTTTGTACATGCAGCCATATTTCCAGATAGAGAAAAAGAGCGAAGCTACCTCACCTTCCATCTGGGTTTTCTCTCTAAAGGGTTTCCTAGCATATCTTATCTCTTATGTGTGTGAGTGAGATTATTTTTTCATTCTCTAGTTTTCTACATAAATTCTAGTTGCATGCATGCACTAATTACAGTTATCTATAGATCTTAAAGTTTAATAAAACTGTAATAGTGTAGAATCTCATATTTTTAATAAAATATTATTGGATTTGTTTTGATGAACTTTCCAGTGGAATATCCATGATAGTTTACATATCAAACATGCCTCTTAGCTTCAAATAAGCATTACTGTAAAAAATAGACTAATTTCCAGTGACTCTATAATAATACCTCTCCTTCCCATGTCATCTCTTGTATTTGTAGGTTCTTCATTTTGTTGGTCTAGTCCAAAATTGTTGGGTTACTTGGCATCTTAATCCTCATTTCAAGGATTGTTTGTACTTTCAGTATGATTTTCCCTTCTTCATTCAACTTTGGCACACTTGGTAAGGTGGAAGAGCCTCGGGCATTAATCCAAATACCTTGACATGAAGGTTGAAAACTTTATGAATATTCCTTAACATAGATTATATTTACATTTGAACATTTAATGAATGTAATTATGCCATTACACCTTGTATAAAAATTATTGTGTAGATTCAATATTGCTCATGAAATTTGCTAAATCACAAGACTTGAAGATACTTTATTGATATGTGGAAGTTTATTCACCATCTAAAATAAGAATCATAGACAATAAAAGTGAAACATCACACATGCACAAAGATTTATCTATGGGAAAGAAACTACTCAAAATCCCTTACTATCTATATTGCATTAATCAAAGAATAGAGAAGAAATAAAATGATTTCTCAAGATTGAGAACACCCCGCAAGTGTATAGTTTATCCCCCTTCCATATCTCACATGCCATAATCTAATAGGTGAAATGTTTGTGCTGGATGCGCTTACAAAGTCAAAATTCCTTGGAATAATTATTCCTTTCATTCATAACAGTTTTCCATCTTCATTTCCTATCATCACTATTTTCATGTTCTATTTAATTGAATTAATTTTAACTAGGCCATCGTCCAAAACCACCTGATGTCCAGCTTGTCGGATTGAAGCTAAAGAAAACAAACTCTTTTTAAAGGTGGGTACATACCATACATTTGAAATCAATCTTTCTCCAATGTCAGGAAGATAAACTTTAACGACACCTTTTCCATAAGGAGTATGTTTTGTATCATCAGCAAGAAAGATTTAACTAAAGTGGCATTATTGGATGTTCCAAAAGGAGTCTTGTCAAAATGTCATGTGTTGAGTTGCTCTTGTATCTAAAATCCATGCATCTTCATAATCACTTTGAAAAAAGTGGAAACTAATGCTCCTGATTTTGATCTTTGACTTGATGTGAAGACATATTTTGAACCATCATTATCTTGATCAGTGGCAGATTGAGTTGTGTTTTGATGGAACTTTGGAATTTTATCAATGGAAGTTCTATAATCTTCTCCAAAATGGCCCACTTTGTTACATTTTCTGCAAACAATTTGATTCAAGTCTTTGCCTCTTCCTTGATACTGTCCTCTACCTCTGCTTTGACCTCTGCTTTGAGTTTACCCTTTGCCTTGACTTTGACCTCTTCCTTGACTGTTTCCTCTACCTTGAAAGTTTCCTCTGTTTTGAAAGTTTTCTCTACCTTGATTGCTTCCTCTTCCTTGAAATTTTCCTCTATTTTGGCTTCTTCCATGACCTTGTCCACTATGTGCCACTGGATTTTGATTGAAATGTCCTCTTCCTATAGAATTGTTAGTTGATGATTTACTTGTGCTGGCCTCTGTGAAGAAGACATCTTACCCTTATTTCTTCTTTCCAAAAGTTTTGTCGTGTTAAGCCAACATCTCACTTAGGTCATCAAACTTTAATTTATCTAACTTTCCGGTCACTTGGAGAGTTTCCAAAAAATGCGTGTAAGAAGAAGGAAATCCAGCAATTAGAATTACGGTCATGAAACTATCATCTACTGTTGGAAATACAACTTTTACTATTTCTTGCTTAATATTCTTAAGCCTGGAGATATACTCAAGGACATCTCCTCCTTTAGTTAGTTTTTGTTGAACCAACTTAAATTGTAGATTGAACTTTCTTGATTCAGGTTTTGAATCAAATAGATCTTTGAAAGTACACAAAGAAGAACATGCATTTGAGGTGTTTTCAATATGAATATATATCTCATCATTAACTGAAGACTTTATAAGAGCTAGTGCCTTGACATTTTTAACTTCCCATTTTGCAAGTGAACTTACATCTGTAGGTTTATTAGGCTTAATGTCTCCATCACATATATCTTGCCACAATTCATTATATATTAGAGTGCTTTCAATGAGACGTTTCCATGTATTGTATGATTTCACCCCTTCAAGCTTATCAGAATCAGAGAACAAATTAATTAATTTGGACATTGTAGGGTTTAAGCTTTGAACCAAAAAGAATCAAGCATAGGAAAGATTAGTAACATGTCACATGAAACATGAAATGCAAAAATGATCTATCAGGGCTTGGCCTTAACCGTCGTATAGCCATTGAAGGAGAAAAATGACTGAGCTTTGCCCTTAGGTCTAGTCAATTTCTCTTAAGAGTTTTACAATGAAATCTTTCAAAATTTTACTGATTTACAATCCCTTGCAAAGTTTTATGAAAAATGTATTCTAACCCCCCCTAAAAGTAAAAAATTACTTTGAGTTACAATGTCACACTTATCTCTCCAAATAAAAAATTATAGATAAAATCTCCTTATTACTCCGAAAATTACAAAATTTACTGCCCCAAACATTTACAAATAACCCCTCACACCTTATTACTCCAAAAAAATTATAATTTAGAATTTGTAGGTTTTGCTGTGTGTTTCCTTGTTGTTTCTGCCAGAGATGGAGATATTAATGGAAATTGCGTTATTGATTTTTTTATGTGATGATGACAACGATAATTTCTCCCTCCCATCAGCACACTACCCAACGTGACGCACTGCGCTCATGAAGTAGAGATAGAAGACATAATAGCCATGGCCTACAAATAACAAAGTGGGGTTTTGGTAGTTCTCTCATCAGTTTTAGGAACAACTCTCAATATTTGAGTGAGTCAAAGAATGAGGATCACCAGAAACTAGCCGATTATCCCTTGCATGGTTTTCCACGGCAGCCAAAGGGCATCAAATTTAGACAAAACTCGGGATATGTAACAGTTAACGCTAGTGCAGGTAGAGTGCTTTTATACTACTTCACGAAGGAATTTCCACATCCTAGAAAGAGCCTTCTGGTTCTATGGCTTAATGGTAGGCCTGGATGTTTGTCACTCGGACATGGAGAAATGGCAGAACTGGGACCTTTTAGGGTAAACCCAGATGGAAAAACACTTGGCTTCAATCACTACTAATGGAACTGAGTGGCCAATATCTTGTTTTTGGAGTCCCCAGTGGGCATTGGGTTCTCTTACTCTAACACGAGCTACTTGCTAACACTGTCCTCCACACTGGCTACTGGCTGGCTCACACTGGCTTCTTGCTAGCTACTGGCTAGCTCATGCTGGCTTCTTGCTGGCTATTGGCTGGCTCATGTTGGCTCATAGAAGATTGTCACTGTGTACTAATTGGAAGTCGATCTGAAGGGTGGGCCATGTCTTCAAGAAGTGGTTATGAGTCTATTACATTCCCACGGATCCTCTTCAATAGCGATGTAGATTACTAGTGGTGCCATTGAATTCCCTTGTCTTCCTTCAATAGCCATTCATGTGTTGCAGGCTTTCCAGACCATTGAGGCCATAGTGAGAAGATTATTTTTAATGTATAAATAATTTTTCGGAAGAATTCACACTGAATATTTGGGTCGACGCGTTTCGAACAAACAAGTGGGGTTCATCTTCAAGACACAATTAAGAAACAAATCTAGGAAGAGGGTTAAATAGGGAGACAAGTCAACCTAATAGCTAGAAGAAAATGGTTATGTTTGACTCGGGGAGGGAGAGGGGACAGGTTCATATATATATATATATATATATATATTTTCCCCATGGAAAAAGTCATAATTCCAATTAATAAAGATGAAAATTACATTTTGTATATGCATAAGCATTTCTTTGATCTGGCACTGCCTGTCCAACCAAAAATGAAAGAAAATTGTGCATTCCTCCTCACAGGGAGTACATGTAGTTCAAAAACACTTATAACTTATAAGTTTTTGTCCTCTTCTTAGAGGATAAAGAGTAACCGATGACTATTTACATAAATATCAAAAAGATAACAAAAAATATATGTTTATCATCAAAAACTGAGTTAAAACTATTTCATTTCATGCTGTTCTTGTAGTGCTTCAGGGTCTACGAATGGCCTGTGATAATGCTGATACACGACCTCATCCAAGTCTTCAAAGATCATCCAAGAGTTGTCGTCCCTGATCGCTGCTTCTTTAGATAAGTAGTCAGCAAAGGTGTTCCACTCCCTGTAAATGTGATGACAAGTGCATGAGTCAAAAATCAAAACAAGTCTATGAATCTCATCCAGTATATGCCTCAAAGTGTAAGCAGAACATGTATATTTTTTGTTGATCCAGTTTATAACCAGCTTTGAGTCACCAAAAAGCTGCAGGTTTGAGTAATGTTTTTATAAGGCAAAAAGGTTAATGTTTTTTGTAGTAATCATCTTGGCATAGTTGTTGGTTACCTGGCCTAAACCCATTTGAATTTTGAAAAGATGGGTTTTGGATAAGTATAGAATCGCTCCCCCACCGCAACTTGTCTCCTGTGCTGAACCATCGAAATAAGCCCAAGGGATTGATTTGTTGATGACCTCTGTCTCAACATTCCTTGTTTGGTTTTTTCCGGACTCTTCGGGAATCATATGATAAAATGCTACGATTATGTTATGAATTGAGGGCCAGTATAGAACCTTCTGTTTGAAAATAATCTCATTCCTGGCTATCCAAATTGCCCTGTAGATTAGTAAAGGCAGGTTTCTTTCCTTCCCAGATGTATCCCTCCACCAAGAGGTCCAAGCTTCCTTTACTGCTATACTGTGTCAACTGGGTCTGATGGAAAGTGATGTTCAGATGCCATTCCAAAGATCCTGTGCCAAAGGACAACCCAGGAAGAGGTGTTATGTGTCCTCATTGTGCTTCTGTAGATGTGGCACCAAAATAGTCTAGCGAAAGATCGCTTCATCAGATTTGCCCTTGTAGGGACCTTGTTATTTAAGATGGACCATATGAGTAGCTCTGTTCTGGGGGCATCTTTGAGTTTCCAGAGAAGGTTCCATCTTATCTCAGAGTCTGGTGGTTTAAAAGGTTCCATTCATACCAGGTATCCCATCTTAGGTGCATAGTAACCATGTTTTGTGAAAGCGCATATGAGCTCATCTTCCCCTTCCATGATCCTGATGTGAGCCTTTGTTAGCGTTGTAATGTAGTGGCTCCAAACTTGCTACCACGGAATGGGAATATTAAGGGCCGCTCCCGATTTCTAGGCCTGCTGTGCTAATGAGGATCACTCACTATCTGCAATTTGATTGAGATGAGAAATCTACTGTTTCGCTAGATGAAGTCTCAGGTCCTCGGGGAGTTTGTGAGTGTTGCCACACCCCACCCATGGGTCCACTCCCAAGCGTACATTTGAGCCCGAGCGATCTCTCCAAGTCAACTCGTTCCTTATCATGTCCTTTTCTTTGTTTACTGCTTTCCATATGTTGGAGATGTTCTCGTATGTTCGATGATCATGTCGAATCCAATCCAGAGGGTTTATGGGGCTTATATATTTTGAAGTTACTACCTTCGTCCAGAGGCTGTCTTTGTTGAGGAGCTACCAGCCCAGTTTTACCGCTATCACTTTTCAGAAAAAATCCTGTCTCTTTATCCCCCACCCCCCCATTATTTAGACAGTGCCAGAGTCTCCCATCTTGTCCAAGCAAAGATTACCCTTCCATAAAAATTTGCATCATATTTTATGAAGCTTGTCCATGATGCCTCTAGGTATCCATGCTAGGGTCATCCAGTAGATTGGGGTTACTTCTAGGACCACTTTAATCAGGGTTAGTCTGTGGCTCTGGATAAGTATTTATGGTACCATATATTCAGGCGCTTTTCCACCTTTGTGATAAGCCAGATCTAGTCCGTAATTTTGTAGCCAAATGGCTTTAGACGGTATCCCAAGTATCTCAGGCCTTCTTCAAATGAATAAGTGACAAAGGGGAATCTCCTAAGAGCGAACAACAACTCGTTTTGAGTGCAGCCAAGCACATACAACATTGACTTGGATTCATTTAAAACTATTCCTGTGGCCTTTTGAAAGACCCCCATGACTTGGTGGAGAGCTGTGAGATCGCTAAAACTGCCATCAAGAAAGATGAGAACATCGCCCACAAAAAATAGATGAGTCAAGGAAAGGGAATCAATAACTTTTATACCATTTAGGTGCCCATTCCTATGCTCTTCATGGATAAATCTGTTAAGGCCCTCCATGACCAGGAGAAAAAAAAGCAGGGACAGGGGACATCCTTGTCTAAGTCCCCTTTCTGCATGAAAAAGAGGGGAAGTTGAGCCGTTTATTAACACACAGAAGGGAACATCGGTTATGCAGCTCATGATACATTTGATAAAAGGATAGGGGAAGCCAATATGGGTAAGGAGCATGTGGAGGTATAGCCAGTTGACTCTGTCAAAAGCTTTAGAGGGGTCAATCTTTACGATCATGCCCTTTTTTTTTCGTACTGGACTAAATGGATGAGTTCCTAAGCTGTCCCAATGGCCTCATGGATTTATCTATTGAGCAAGAAGGCAAACTGCTCTTGGGAGATGTGGAGAAAGAGGACAAGCTTTAAGTGATTTGCAATGATTTTGGCTATAATTTTGTAAATGCAGTTGCAGAGGGAAATGGGTCTTAAGCCATCAAATGAGGAGGGTTTGTCAGATTTTGGTATGAGGGCGATGAATGTGGCCTTCAAGCTGCCCGGGATCCTTCCTCTCTTTCTACTATCCTTGATGATTTGCAGGAGGTCCACCCCCAGCACCTCAAAGAATGTCACATAGAATTCTATGGTCCAGCCATCTAGTCTCGGGCTCTTTTCTTTCTTCAACATTTTTAAAGTATCTTCTAGCTCTCTCATAGATACTTCTCCCGCTAGCTCCTGTTCCATCT
Organism: Pinus tabuliformis; assembly: GCA_031772625.1. Lineage (NCBI taxonomy): Eukaryota > Viridiplantae > Streptophyta > Pinopsida > Pinales > Pinaceae > Pinus > Pinus tabuliformis. Next base: position 66,930,214 of record CM062810.1, on the reverse strand, counting down.
CCTGCTCAACAAACCTTGGGAAAAGTTGTACGGTTTTCATCACTTCAGCCAGGGAGGCATGAGGAGGAGCTTTATATATATTGTGAAAATGTGAGCAAGCTAAAGTAGCCAACTCTCTAAAGGATTTAACCGACCTACCCTCCAAATCCATAAGTTCCCAGATAGTATTTATGGCCTTTCTACCATTTGCATGTTTATGGAAGAATTTAGTATTATCGTCCCCCTCCTTCAGCCAGATAGCCCTACTATGGAGCCTCCAATTCACTTCTCTATTTGAAAGAACTTGGGTTCTCTTTTGAAGCGCAACATTATAGGCCTCTTTCTATTCTTGGGTCCTCATGACACCTCTTGTGTCCTCCTCAAACAAAAGTATAGCCCTCTCTGCCTCATGGAGGGATAATTCATCCTCCTCCTTTTTCTTCCATGCCCAAGACTTAGATTTTCTCTTAAGTTCCTTCATATTGAGGAGGAGATCCTAAGTGATGTCCCCCGATGCACTGGGAGGGTGTGCCTTCCAAAAGTCCAACACAAGCTTGATATATTCCAAATATTGCAGCGAGGTAGAATTGAACTTATAAGGGGCCTTTGGCTTGCTAATGACATCCTATATCTCGAGGTATATAGGGAGGTGGTCTGGTAGCCCACCCAAGCTTACCCATTGTCTAATATAGTGTCCTCCATTGATTAGGTCTTCTTTATTAAGAAAGCGATCAAGTCTTCTAGCCAGACTTGCTTCCCCCACTCTGTTATTCCTCCAGGCAGGCTAATTTTTTGCTGAAGGGACATCAACGAGACTGTGGGACTCCAGGAGGTTCTCGAAAAGACCTGTCAAAGCATCCTCCTGGGCATTATTGCCCCAAGATTCTGAGTATCCTAGGGAGAAATTGAGATATTCCCTTATAATAACATTGTCTTGGAGTAGTACAGATGAGTCGAGGAGAGGTCTCCAAAAAGCCATCCTGTCCTGACAGGGTCCATACAGATTGAGGATCCAGAATTCTGATTCTAGGGTTGGGGATAATATGTCTACACCCAGAAAGCCTCGGCCTCCCCATACACTCAAAGTTTTAATAGATCTATTACAAATGCCCAGGGATAAACCCCCTGATCTACCCGAGGCATCGACAGAGTGAAAATACCATCCTGGGAGCCAAGAAGCAAGAAGGGAGGATACAATAGAAGTAGAGCTAAGGGTTTCTTGAAGGAAAATGATGTCGACCAGCTTAGAGGCAAATAAGTGCTTGAGGGCTAGCTTTTTGTCCGAGCTAGCTATTGAGTCTTGAAAATGTCATTCATTTCCATTACACTTTCACTATTATGTCCATTATATCACCTCCATTTCACCTCCATTTCACTACTATGTCACCACATTCATCCCACTTTCATTATCATTGGGCCACCTTTATGTTTTTCCAATCTTTATTATTTCTAAGCCTTTTAAGTGAATTTGTGGTTAAACATTAGAAAATAATGTGCATATGCTTATACCTAACAAATGGGTTGAGATTGTTGACATGTGTAGGTTGAAAGGAGGCTTCTAGAAGACTCTTATGTGGCACCCCAAGGCCAAATTCGAATTTGAGTGGAAAGAATCATGGGATCATGAGGATATGTGTCACATCTCCTAATTGTATTGTAACTCTAAAAAGACATGTGTCTTATCAGTTCCTATTTTGATTAGGACTCTAGAGGTAGAGGGAGAGATTCATGGACTATCATTAATGAGATGGCTCTCATCTTTTTGTATAAATAGGAGATCTCTCTCCTTCATTTGTTAGTCTTTTTAGTCCCTAGTTCTTAAGTTTGTAGTTCTTCCTTGATGGCTTTTGAAAGCTTTGGAGAACTTTGTTGTACTTTGTACTTTTGAAGAAATTGAATAAAGCTTTGATGTTCTCAACATGGAAGGAGATGTGAAGTAGATGTCATGGAGCATATTAGGATGTAAGGTAGAGTAGATTTCATTTTGTAAATATTGCTTTGATTTGATTATGTTATTTGATTGCTTTCAAGTTTGATAGATTAGATTTTTCATTCATGCAATTTTAATTCATGCAAGTGTGTTCAATTTTGCTTTGATTTCATAGGTGGCAGAGGGCCCCTGCCTTGTATAGTTGTCATTTACTTTTGCATTTTATTTCACCATGTATATTAGCTGTACATAACAAGTTGTTTTGATTACTGTTGTTTTACATTTTTCTCATGTATATTAGCTGTACATAAATTGCTTTCAAGTTGATTGTAGATTAGTGATGCACATAGCCTTTTAATGAACTAATGACGTGATAGAATCATCTTGTCCTTTTGCTGAAGCAGCAAGGATACTGGGTCTCATAGTCATTAGCTCATTATTTGGTTATTGCATTTTATTTTGATTGAACTAGTTGTATATTTACACTTTTGTTTAAATACTAACTCCATCAATAACATGTTTTAAGTTCTTTTGAAGTGCTAAGTTTTGGAAATTACCATTAGGGACATAGGCCTTGTCTTGAAATCTTTATCCATACTTGTCCTTTAAAAGTATTCTTAAGACCTTAGAATAGGATTTCCATTTGCATTAAACACTTTAGAAAACCAACAAGAACAAAACCCCAAAAAAACAACATAAACTATGAAACAACGAAGTAAGAGAAAGGTTAACTAAGCACATATAGTGCACCACACTTCATCAGTTTACGATACCCGGATTGATAATTTATGTAGAGAAATTTAAGACGTTAAATTGACTAGACACTAGCCATGCCATGACAATTAAAAGAGAGAAGCTTCATGGAGGGCGGGAGGGGAGAGGGGCTTGCTCTCCTTTAAGAGCCTAGTTTAAAGTTTTATGCTTGCCAGAGAAAACCTCCTCCCCAACCTGATGCATGGATTTAGAGAGGTGGGAGGGTCATCCTTTGGACTTGGGTTGGGGGGGGGAGGCAATGACCTCAAAGCCTATAGATTCAAACCCTTGAGAGCACATCTAGGAGCGGAGGGGGTAACGAGGTTCGGGGTACTCAATGTCCAGGAAAGGGGAAAGGGATGCCTCCGAGAGAAAAGGCTGAGGGAAGGAGAAAATGGGGTGGGAGGGGCATAGTGCATTGTTGGACCATGGGGGTCAAATGTGTAGAAATTTTGAATAATTTAACACATATTCATAGAGATTATCCTGATCCTACAATTATAAGTGGAACATGTACAATACATAATCTCCTCTATGTTGATCATCAATTTACAGAAGCAGAAACATTCACAGGCACACATAGAAGCATCAATCAAACTCATAAACACAGTATATATCCCGGGGAAAGCATCTCACTAAAAACCCCACGCTATCTGTATATTATATTGATTGAATCATGTAACATTACAAAGTACAATGCTTATCACAAGCAATCCAGTACCAGCTCCACCTCTTACACACAATACAGCTCAGATCCGATCTCCAAATCTATTCCGCTGCTTGCCTGCCTCTCCAACTCAATACCTGCTTTAGAACTGATGAGAATGGCTTCCCAAACTCGTATTTCACCTCAAAATAATCACTCACACTTTGTTGGACGTGAGCAAAGGCTACAATACTGGGAAAATACGTGAGCAAATGCATTGGCATACTCAATCCCTTGATTGTGCAAGATCTGGTGCACAACTATAGTCACAACTGATAGCAATCTGATTCTCTACCACCTGTCCCTGTTGAACTGAACATGCACTGACATGCAACTGAGTTAACTGATGTATTCTATAGTTGTATTATGAGTTAATAACTTGTGAATTAATTAATAACTAATTCACCCAACTCATCTCTAGTCTATTGATCAGTTAGAATAAATACAACCAGTTTAACAAAGCTAAACTAAACACAACTCCATCAACTGCACCTCCAGTCCACTAAACTCAACTCACTTGAGTTCTAACTGAAGTCCTGCATGCAAATATTAGTCATTCCATAGGTAACCACGTATTTCCCTCTGGGATCTGCATGTACCACATCCGTAGCTCATCCTGAAGTGCTCCAAGAGAATAAGATCAAGTTTATAGTCCAAATATTATTATGAGACAATAATATTTGACTTTTCTATTTTTGACAGCCAGTTTAAAAATAGACTTTGATCACTCACACTGTGATCATTCACACTTTAATCAAAAATAGAAGTCCATCTATTTTTCCCAACTTGACCAATCATCCATAAACAGCGACCTGCAATCCATAGACATGATCCATATGTCTAAAAATAGACATAGTCTAAAAATAGACTTGCGCCAAAAATAGCCTGCGGGCCCACTTAGTGAAGGCGACTCTTTTCACTAAGCTCCATCATCTTGTTGCACTCTCAACAAGAATTTCTTGTTGCACACTTTTCAACACTCCCTCTCAACGAGAAAGGCTTCCTCTCAAACCCGATCCTGTAACTCTGGAATGTTCTCCATGCAACACATCTGGCCAGTCCACTTGCTCTGTCATCAAAGTATCTGACTACTATTGCCTCTGTCGACTGAAACTCTGCATCTCTATGCTCTTCAGTATCTGACTACTCTAGCCTCTGTCACTTTGATCTCTGACTGCATCCGTGCTGTTGCTGGTTCTATCTCCCAGCATTGCATCCGCACTGCACCTCCCAACTGACCTCCCTATTGGGATAGAAACACCCTCTGATGCTGAAGCTCTACGTGCTGCTGACAAGTGCTCCCTCTCTGACATTTGCGCTACTGCAACATCTCCATGCATCTCGCACCATTGCACACCTCTCTGTGCCACCTAGCACTGTGCAAAACACTTGTGCCTCTCGCATTGCTACAGCCTGCTAGCTATGCGCTGTCCTGGGATTCCTTGCACTGTTACTCTCTCTACCGCTCCATCCGCATCTGTCTCTACCCAATCAGTTAGTTCCTGCTACTACACATTTTGGCTCCCGTAGCAAGGTCTCATCCAAGAGGTTGGGTACCTCAAGGATCCTGCCCCTCCTCCTTGGGATGATCAATCCACATCACCCCACCTCCTACCTGGAGGTATGGCTGCATGCGATCCCTCAGCCCACCTGGCTTGAAGTTTCTCCCTACTGGAGGTCTCTGGATGAGTATATGTCTCTACTCGATCTCCTCTCAGCTTCCCCTATTGTGGCTCCTCCACAATCTCCTGAAGTTGCTGCACTAATCGTGGCTCCTCCACAATCGTCTGAGACTTCTTCTAGCTCTGCATGTTGAGAGGTAATATATGCTCCCTCTCAACCACCAAGTCTCCATCAGTTGCCTCGCTGCTCAAGGCTTTGCATGCATCTTGAACCTCAAGAGCATACAGGTTCTTGACCCGTGAACCAATCTGCTTCACCTGTCTAGTGATGATGTGTCTAAGGAAAACCTTTCCCTTACTAAAGACCACATCATAGCCTCTGTCTTCCAACATCGCGATCGACACCAAGTTTCTCTTCAGTCCTGGTACATACTTGACATCGGTCAAGGTAAGGCGAGCTCCATGCTCCCTCTGAAAAATAACCGTGCCTACACCTGAGACACTATACTTCTCATCATTACCCATCCCTATGAGTATCTAGAGATATTTCTCCTCCAAAGTATTGAACAAACTTTTGTCACCGGTCATGTGGAAAGAAGCTCCACTGTCAAGAAACCAACCACTTCCCACCATGGATGAAACCATGCATGCGAAGAGTGTGAAGTCCAACTCAAACTGTGAAGCAAGTGAGGCTGCCTCACCTTCAGATCCTTCCCTGGATCCCTTCTTGGACTTCTTCTTTGGGCAATTAGTAGCATAATGACCCAACTCATGACAACGAAAGCATATCACCTTCGCCTTGTCAACCTTCTTCCCACCACTGGAAGAACTGGATTCGGAAAGAGAAACCTTCCCCTTCCCCTTCTTTGCCTTACTCGCTAAGGTACAGTTCTCCTCATCCTGCATGGATGAAGAACCGTCTCTGGTGCTTCGTCTATTCTCCTCCTGCACAAGATCAGACCAAAGTCTCTCCCATCCTGGCAGTTTCTCCCTTCCATTCACCGAGTCCTGGTAGCTATGCCAACTCTTAGGAAGGTCAAGGAGTGCTAGACTCACCATCCTCATCCGACAGTCACCCCCACACTTCCCAGCTCATCCCGGCATTGGGTGAACTTCGTGAGATACTGGGGCATACTGTCTCCATTCTCACACTGAATGTTTCTGAGTTTTATCTCTTGCTTTGGAATTAAATTCGAATTCCCCCAGCTCAAAACTCAACCGATTCTGATCTAGAATTCGTGAGAACACAATATTTCTTGTAAAAAGATCGACTGTATGGGCATTCACCAGATATTTCACCTTCCAAAAGAAGGATGAATCTAGAGGCTACCTGGCCCAATTACAGACTCTGCCTGAAGAAATAAAATGTAAACACTTCCTGAATAATAGATCTGATGATCAATCCTCGCTTGATATCCTGTAAAAATCTCTTCTACAAATCAAGCAGCTCCGATACCATGTAGAAACTTTTTCTACAAATCATCTAGCTTTGATACCATGTAGAAATTTTGAATAATTTAACACATATTCACAGAGATTGTTAAACACACATGGACAGCACAAGAGATATGAAAGATAAATCATGCAGTACATTTTATATTAACATGAGATATACATTTATAGTACAATACGTGACTCTTGGGTTTCAGATCCCAAGGTCTCTTGGACTGCTTTGGTCTATTCGGCTTCCACACTAACCCATTTAGGATTAGGTGTCCAACATTCCCCCCCTTAATCTGAAGGGTTATGTATGAATCCAAGAAGAGAGCTGTAATACAAAATGTGCAAATATGCATGGTAGCACTAGGCTGAATGTGCTCTATGAAATGTTGGTATAAAGGGCAGTGGTTTAAGGATGACCACCAACACTGGAACGCTTAGTGCAGTTCCCGGAACTCTTCCAAAACTGGCAAGAAACTGAAGTTTTCTGCTAGAGGAAGTGATCCTATTGTTTTAAAGAGGGAAACCTTCAACCATAAAAGGGAGGTCTCACCCTGCATAAAAGGTAAAACTTCAACCTGAAAAGGGAAGTCTCAACCTGTGATGGTTTAAGGATAACCAACAACTCTGGAAATGCTTAATACAATTCCTGGAACTCTTCCAAAACTGGCAAGAAGCTGGAGTCTTCTGCTAGAGGAAGTGTTCTCAATTGTGTTCCTGGAATGCTTCCGAAACTGGCAAGAAGCTGAAGTCTTCTGCTAGAGGAAGTGTCCCAGATTGCCAACTGAAGGCATGTTTACGGGCATCTTTGTCTCTGGCTACAACTCTGAAACTGGTGTGGCAGGTTGTGGCTCAGGCTCGCTTGATGTGACTTTGAAGCTTGTAGATGACCATGATTTCCCCCCCTGTCAGATACAAGGTGAGAAGATGGAGAAAATTCAACTGCAAGACTGTTCAATACTCTGGAACAAGTTCTAACATGTGTTTGGAATATCTTCTTGGCTGTTGATGCCCATTGCCAAGAAGCGATCCATCCAAGATGAATCTTTGTTCTTGCAGGACGTTTGTTTCTGAAGCATCTGTGTGAAGAATGACTGGTTTTATGACAGTGCTTACATGGATGAAGATCAAAACAATGATCTTTCAGATGGCCAACTCGATCACAGTGTTGGCATTTCACGATCTGTTGTTGTTGTTGTTGTTGTTGCTGTGGAAGAGGGGCAGAGTCTGGAACAGCTGAAGCTGAACTGTCATGAAGAGCAGGTGAACTGTCATGAATGAATCCAACACTCTGAAACTGAATGGGCTTGGTGTAGTCTGGAATATGAAAGGACAAGTCCTTGTCATATCCAAGACCAGTTCTGTGCTTGTTGTGGACAAGTTGTTCCCAAAGTCTGATGATGGGCTTGGGAAGTGCAGACTGAGTTTCTGCATCTGCATATACAACTGCTGCTTTATTTGAATGAACTGTAACATTATTAACATGTTGCTGATGGGTGGTTGTCTCAATGTTCTGAACAAAATAGGTTCAGAATGATGTCTATTTTGATGTAGCTCTTCTTGCTGTAGCTGTGATTCAAGCTGCAAAAAATCAATCTTTTCTTGTGCATTTTGTAGACAGACCTGAATATCTGTGAGAGAAACTTTGCTGACTTTTAATGTATCATGAGTAGTAGACGACATTAGAGTTTTGAGGAACTCTAATACTTCACTGATTCTAGCCATTTTTTTTCTTCAATGTCAGATTTACACCTTACAACTACTACTCAGTGCAGAAAAGTAATACCTACTCACAGTATACCTACTCATAGTACATAGCAATATCCTTTATACATGTGCAACAAATGATCAAAGTTCAACCAACAATTACATGAAAATAAGAGTTTACTCATGACCAGCATTATGTTCTGACAAAACTTTTCTCCATAAAAGATTACAATCAGCCCACCAAACTCTTTATGCAGTAGTTGAAGCAAGGAATTAATGCACTATAATGAATTTTAAATACAAAGCCACACTGGGGCAGCAGCAACTGCAAACTTGCTTGAATCCTACTCCTTCACTTTCTCAGCCAGTGGAAAAGAATAGTCAAGTTCAATAGCGACTGTAACCATTCATTATAACATGTGGAACAACTACAATTGTGGGATTACAGATTCCCAGAGAAATAATTGTACATAATCTCATAATCTTATGTGGAACAATGCAGATATATAAACTAAGTCAACATTGCAATTTCAAGGGTTTCATAGTAGCACATGCATATGGACATGCATCTCGGCCTATGCTCAATCAGTATCTCAATGTCTGGCAAATTTCTACCACTGGAAATCTCAATTAATATGTGGAAGCTTACCTTTCAATTCCTGGCAAATTCACATTTTATCATTTGCATGCGGAAGCTTATCAAACACCTATTCACATATTTCATGGTTCATGAAAACTCAATAAAAATCAATCACTGTATGTGAAGTTTCCTTCATCCTCATTCATATTTTAACTATCAATCCCATCAACTTCGAATGCTCTCATAATTCAGATTCATTACCACAATTACATTCACATATGCTGGATTCAATCAAAAGCTTGGCATTTCACTCACTCTGGGCCATTATCCATATGGTTTCCATTTCACATTAAATTGCACAAAGTTTTGTCTCAACCAAACCTCAATACAATAGCCCTTTTAATTCTGGTTTTAAGCCCAAAATATTCTTCTTGAATCATTTCCACAATCATTTATATATGGGTTTCAGTATCTGATTTCATATACTCAGAAGTCAATGAGACAATCCCCATCATTTAATTTTAACATTATTGTAAATGAACCAATATCAAATATATAAGTGCGCCCTTCCCATTCATACAAAGAAACAAAGCTTAATTACAAAGGCCAAGAATATTTGCATTAAAACTGCACTTATGCATGCTGTAATCCATTTGTCACTTCCACTCATGCAAGATCGCATATTCAGCACTACAAAGCTTGCTGCCGCTAAGCCAGCAAGAGTAATAACAGTCCATCTTAAAAACTCAGTTGGGAAGATTAATAGAATCAAAGCTGGAATGAAGATAAACAGAGAATATCCATAAAGACACCACAGCTGCACCAAGGGTGTTGATATGCCCAAGTAATGGAGGAGGAAATAAAATCCGAGGGGTACCAAACAGATGTATTCATAAATCAAGCACGCAGCCCAGCTCATATAATTAATGCCATAATGCCAGTCAATTTTATCTTCACTCTTTATGGAAGACAAATAGGAAGCATAATTTCCTAGTGCTGTTACCACAAATACAAGAGTTGTGGAAATACAAAGAGGCCCATACCTGGTTGCTTAGCTTAATTTGTAGCCCGTCTATCTCTTCAAACTCGGCTTACATTGCAGGAAATAGAGAGTGGGTTCGATATGCCATTTTTATTCTCATCTACCAGTCACAATGAACATGGAATGTCTTCAAGCTAAATGGAGAAAAAATAATGGACTATACAACCGCCTGGATGCAAATATTAACCATTTTCAACCGACGTACCAACGTTTATTCTTTTCTTTTGAAGAACTATTACTATGCACGCTCAGAAACAATCCATTCTTCCAGAGTCGCACCAGAAACCATCAAAGACGACAAGTGTTATGCGTAATTGTAGAGAGACCGTTGGAGAAGAGGTGCTAAATGTGAATCGGAAGAAGAGAGACCTGGGCAGTTTCAGGGAAACTAACTTATGGGGGCACCCCAGCTGCTAACTGTCGGGACTACGCGACCCCTACAGTCCATCAAGGGTCGTTGATTTGGGCCGTTGGAAACTACGCAAACGTTAAACCTTCTTGGAATTCCCTCCAGATTTGACTGCTGACTATTTCAACGTATCAACTCAACGCATAGAGATTAAATCCAAGGAACTTTTGCTACGGGCTAGGCTTTTTGCATAACTGCACTCTTTATTCAATTTGTGGTATAAACGAAATCTGGTAATAGAGGGTAATACAAACCAATATAGCACAGAGATTCTCTAGCAAACCAATTTGAATATGACAAACACAAAGAGCATCATTTCAATGCCAGCGCACATGAAGGTTCACTTACAACATTCAGCCTCAATCCATTCAACACCTTTAATCGTGGAACTTGAAATTTTACACAGTGCACGGTGAGTGATGTCTGGTCTTTCCAAGCTTAAGCATCGCACATTGTTCTAAAATGTTTAACGCATCATGTACATGAGTTCGACTCAGAAGTCCAACCCCAAACCATGAGCGAAGTTATTGGAAGCGTCCACTTTACCTGATATCAATTGTTCAGGATGGAAGAGTTGAAAATAACATTCAACACATCCCAGTACAACGCACAGCACAGCATATGGTATTCAAAATTGTTTAATGCACAAAGCCAATGCTCAAATCATCTCCTTTCAACACTGCTTCTTTCAATAGGATGTATGCTGATGGGCAGAGAAATAATGGCAAAGTTCAGCGCTGATCAAAACGGGATCTCGACTTCCACACTACCAGCACGGGGTCACCAAGTCTTGACTTCCAACAACGTACACACCAGACTATTAAAGGCAGAAATCATAGAATGCTCTGTCCATTGTAGGGATTTATGGCAGGAATAGGAGTTACAAATCTGAGCGCAAAAAAGACTGAGCAATTTTTTTTTTTTTTTAATGCAGGTATCGTGCAGCGACAGGAGTAGAGATGGCAATAATTAATGTCAGCAAATTGGCAGAGCTCAAGTGCGCAGGAGCGCTAAGTTTCCTTGGGAAGATAAAATGCCCAAGCCAGAATAGGAAAAACCAGCGTTACATATTAAAGCTGCATGAGATGCCAGGCCAGCGTTTTCAATGAGATGTCAGCCGGGACAGTGTTGATATAATGTATATGGACAGTGTGTCAGAGACCAAAAATAGAGACCAGGCACAAGCAAAGGAGGAAGGTCAGAACTAGTTTCTGATTTGACAACACTGACATTTGCAGAGTGCGCTCAATAAAATGGAACCGCTAAAGGAGTCTATAATCACCATTACGCACAGAACTGAACAAGTAAATGTAGAAAACTAAATGTTCAGCTTGATTAGTCCATAAAACTCATGGAAGGCCACACATCATAAAACTCATTAAAACATAGAAACGTTGGTTTACACAGGCCACAAAAACAAGTGGCTTACACAATATTGAGAAGGTTATGAACGTACTAGCTCTGATACCATGTTAAACACACATGGACAGCACAAGAGATATGAAAGATAAATCATGCAGTACATTTTATATTAACATGAGATATACATTTATAGTACAATACGTGACTCTTGGGTTTCAGATCCCAAGGTCTCTTGGACTGCTTTGGTCTATTCGGCTTCCACACTAACCCATTTAGGATTAGGTGTCCAACAAAGATTATCCTGATCATACAATTATAAGCAGAACATGTATAATACATAATCTCCTCTATGTTGATCATCAATTTACAGAAGCAGAAACATTCACAGGCACACATAGAAGCATCAATCAAACTCATAAACAAAGTATGTATCCCGGGGAAAGCATCTCGCTAAAAACCCCACACTATCTGTATATTATATTGATTGAATCATGTAACATTACAAAGTGCAATGCTTATCTCAAGAAATCCAATACCAGCTCCACCTGTTACACACAATACAGCTAAGATCTGATCTCCAAATCTATTCCGCTGCTTTCCTGCCTCTCCAGCTCAATACCTGCTCAAGAACTGATGAGAATGGCTTCCCAAACTCGTATTTCACCTCAAAATAATCACTCACACTTTGTTGGACGTGAGCAAAGGCTACAATACTGGGCAAATACGTGAGCAAACTCATTGGCATACTCAATCCCTTGATTGTGCAAGATCTGGTGCACAACTATAGTCACAACTGATAGCAATCTGATTCTCTACCACCTGTCCCTGTTGAACTGAACATGCACTGACATGCAACTAAGTTAACTGATGTATTCTATAGTTGTATTATGAGTTGATAACTTGTGAATTAATTAATAACTAATTCACCCAACTCATCTCTAGTCTATTGATCAGTTAGACTAAATACAACCAGTTTAACAAAGCTAAACTGAACACAACTCCATCAACTGCACCTCCAGTCCACTAAACTCAACTCACTTGAGTTCTAACTGAAGTCCTACATGCAAATATTAGTCACCCCATAGGTAACCACGTATTTCCCTCTGGGATCTACATGTACCACATCCGTAGCTCATCCTGAAGTGCTCCAAGAGAATAAGATCAAGTTTATAGTCCAAATATTATTATGAGACAATAATATTTGACTTTTCTATTTTTGATAGCCAGTCTAAAAATAGACTTTGATCACTCACACTATGATCATTCACACTTTGATCAAAAATAGAAGTCCATCTATTTTTCCCAACTTGACCAATCATCCATAAACAGCAACCTGCAATCCATAGACATGATCCATATGTCTAAAAATAGACATAGTCTAAAAATAGACTTGCACCAAAAATAGCCTGCGGGCCCACTTAGTGAGGGCGACTCTTTTCACTAAGCTCCATCATGTTGTTGCACTCTCAACAAGCATTTCTTGTTGCACACTTTTCAACAAAATGGGAAGGTCCAGAGGGGGGAGAGAGGGTGCACACAATGGAGGATCTAGGGGAACAATTGAACAAAAATTTGTGGAAAGAGAAGGCATCACAGAAGTAACATTGGCAGAAATAATAGAGGAGAGGGGGAGAGAAGACATACCCGTGGTGTGAGCATCCCCTATGGCCGCCCCTGCTCTGGTCAGAGGCGGAGAGGGAGGCTGAAGAGGAGCCTTCCCATGCTTCTTCCTATAGTCTTTCTCTTGGTCCTTGTCTGCATTGGTCGATGATGGATGGCATGGGGCTTCCTTGTTGATAGCAGATGGAGGTTCCTCCCACGTGGGATGGTCTTCTACCATGTTCTCCACCAGCGGTTGCACTCGCTTGTTAACCAGAGGGAAATGTTTGTACACATGCCCCAATTTATGGCAGCGTCAACATCTATATGGTATGACCTCATAATCCAGGGGTTGTTTCCATGTGAAAGACCTCCATTGTATCATTAAATATTCTTGCAAACCCCCTCTATTGTCCATATGAACAAGTATCCTCACAAATGTAATCTTTCCTGTGGAAAAATATGACTTGTTTGATTCCAGATATGTGCCGATTGAATTCCCAATTCATCTGAAAATGTACTCTGACCAAAAATGCAGGGGGAGGCTAGGAAGTCTTACCCAAATCAGCCCAACTCCAAGCTACTCTGTGTCTAGATCGAAGAGGGGGGACCATCTCTTCAGTAGAACCAGGGCATGTTCAAAATGCCAATACAACGAGAGTACCCAATTCGTGAGGTTAGGCCTAGAGAATTTGAGAGCAAACCAACCCTTTATGAATGTTTACATAGTATGCAGCTCCACCAAGTGGTTCCCCCAGACCTCCAACACCGATGATTTCAATCGGGCCGCAGTGTAGCTGTGTCCCCTTATTCTGTCGACCAGTACCCTATCAGCAAAATCCATGATCTCTCCCAGCTGAATGTCTTCCTCCAATCTGAGGAATGAGTCCACCTCCTTTGTTTTGAAGCACCACGTCTTCTTTGCTATTATCTCCTTAGCTGCAGGGTTCCCAAGACCTTTTGAGGAGCGATCCTAGATGTGGGGATTCACCCAGGGGGGGGGGGGGGGTGATGAAGCAGAGGGGAGACTTTTCGCAAGGGGGGGATACTAGTGAAACTACCAGAGTGGGGAGGGGAAGTGCATGACGGGGTCAGAGGAGTCAAGGAAGTCAGAGGGGCATAGGGGGAGGGAGCGTTTACGGAAAAACTAGGGTGAGAAAATTGTCCAGGGGCCAGGGAGGGAGAATTAGGGTTAAGGCAACCTGTAGCAAACGCTAAGGTCACTGGGGACAGCAACTGAGTTGAGAGCAATGACCAGGCAGGAGGGTCATTCGGCAGGACGAGCTGGTGGTTCAGTGGTCCAGATAGTACAGGGAGTCCAAAAATGGTCTCTTGCAATTCCTCGCCAAATGAAATGATCCCCAACTTAGCAGGTTGTGAGCTCATCCAGATGGAGTCCTCCACTATTTCCTCTTCTGAATAATCCACCATATCTAGGTCCATTGTTATCCAGGTAAAAATCAATGCCAGCTGCCTTGATAACCGCCAAAGGGAGGAACAACAAAGCAACAGAAACTGGCAAGAGAGGCTAGAGGTCAAACAACGATGTTGAAGAGCGGGAACGGGCGATCAGGTAAAAGAAAATAGAGTAAGACTCCAAAACCACCCATAGTAAAAACGAAAGGGGTCTGCACATGCGATGATGGGGATGTGTACAGTACTAGTACAAACAGCTGCACCCTTCGATTGCGTCCATGAAGCAGCTAGCCATGATCGCCTGCTACCCTGGCCTGGACCTCCATTTCTTGCTCCATCCCCTATTGATCAATATCTCATCATTCCATATATATATATATATATATATATATATATATATATATATATATATATATATATATATATATAATATATATATATATATAAGTAATAATAATGATTATTGATAAAACTAATACTAATACTAATAAATAATATTAATATTGAATTATATATATATATATATATATATTAAAAACTAATAATAAAGTAATCACAATGTTACTAAACATTCATATCAGCAAGCAGTGTGTTCAAGTGGAGCAAATAACAAAAATTCAAGACACAGAGAAAATTTTGATAATAATAAAAAATTGATTTTCAGATTTAAAAATCTAAAATCAATAAAATAATAAAATTTCATTTCCTTTTGAACAAAAACTGGACAATTTTCATACCAATCATTTGCTAATCAATTCAGTACAGTTTTACAAAAACTTGTACAGTTGGAATCTCCTCCTCACAACAGCTGCATTATTGAAGCTCTCATACCACAATAAAGGTAGAAGTGTCCTTAGACACACAATTTTATTAATCAGAAAAAGGAATTACATAATAATTTTGCAAGAGTTTACACACACAATCCAACACTCTTGCAATCAGGAGAATGAACTATATATAAGCTTAATTTCCTAACATATTCTAGTTATGGACTACTTAGTAAATTAACAAGTGTCCATTTACAAGAAATGCAATTCTAACCAATCTACTAACTCTACTCCTAAATTGGAGCCTAAGATACGACATTATTCTAGATGTCATATCTTTTACAACAATATTATATTTCTAAGTGTGTACAATATTTAATTAAATATTCTACATAAATAAATATTCTATCCTAACTTTGTGAACTATGAATTTTTTATTTTGGATCATCTAAAAGTATTATGTAGATATATTGAAAATTAAATGTTAAAAATTACTCAATTTAATTTAGATAATATATGACAATTGATATAATCAATTGGTATAGGAAATTTTGGAGCTAGTTAATCTTCTATTCATTTTCGTGAATGCTTCAATGCCTTTTGAATTATTGTACAATATCACATGGTTCTCATTCGTAAATTCTACCAAGTCTCTTCTGTCTCATGTTTTACATGTTCAAGGGAAGTTTAAACCTTAGTTTTCATTCTGCATTCATTGTTGACCTTTTTTGTTAGTCATCCCTTAGTCAATTATACCTCATGACTTCGTCCATTTACATAATCTCGCAGTCTAGTGGAGGATGATTGATGTGGTATAAATTAAGGCCCTCCTTAGATGGATCTTCCCCTCAGTTGATATGGGTATTCATGGTAACAAGTTGGAATGTTGAACTACATTTTCTCTACTTAATAAAAGGTGGGAAAATTGGGCTATAACAGATGCCCGGTAGTGCATGAGGTAAAAAACAAAACTCATGGCCAGAATGCATTACAAAGACATAATAAAAATGTGATGATGGATTCAATATTAAATGACTAGATCAAATTCATACTGATAACCAAGGCTCAATTAGAAGATGCTCATCCTTGAGGTTTGAAAACCCATGCTTGGCAAAAAGAGAAACTGGACAGGGCCACCAACCATACACTATGAATCCATGACATGAAATGATAATATATGACCTGAAGAAATACATAGTGGATCCATGTAAGAATGTAAAAATCATAGCCATGATCAAAATCCAACATTGATCTATGTCATAGTATACAATAGCAAGACTACAAACATAGAGAAGGGACATGCCCCACAATATCCCTCAATGTACATAAAATCATACATAACTCCAAATGTATCTTGGGAAGTGCTCAATATAAGAGTTAGATGTGCATATATCAAGGTATTCTTCTCAACCTTGATGGTATGAATCTACAACATGTGAATAAATGGGCTAATGTCGAGCATGGTAGATATCCTCTCATTACTAGTCATTGAGTCATGTCATTAAGACATGCAAGGGGACCCACCAATGATGAAAATGGGTTGAAAGGTACCTAGTACAACCAAGAGAGTGTGAATAAATGTGTTCAGATTGAAGATTCATAGATTTTTCCAATTATTAACCAAAGTGGTAAATTCATTGTCAACTAGGTGGAAGTCTACCACTAAGGAGAATATCCATCAAAGGAGATCCTTAATGTATCCCCCATCTATCGATAACAAATAGATTAAGAAATTATGTAAATGAATGAACGCATGTGGTACAACTAGCATATGAGACACAAAAGGTCAACAAGGACCAAAGATTAGGTTTATACTTCCCTTAAACATGTAATAACATGACAAAAAAATTGACTTGGTAACATTGACTAATGAACACCATGTGACAAGGCAAAATAACAGAATAGGCATTGAAGAATGATTCATAATGAGAGGAAGGGTAACTAACTCCAAAAATACCCATATCCAAGATAATTATTTACATATTATTGTTAATAAGGAGTGCATGGGGAACCTCATGATAAGACTTATACAAGTAATAGTCAACATTCTTCTATTCATATTTGCAAAGATTTTAATAAGGTTGGAGATAAAAGTTTCAATGCTTGACACACTAGATTTTGCTCCAAAGGTAACCATATCAATTTAGGAAATAGTGATAGAAGTGATAAGCATGCAATAAGGAATTGTTCCAAGAAGAAGAATGCTAACAAGCCTAGAAAGAAGCCATATTTGACTAGGATATCTCCATTGCTTGTAACTTACATTTAAAGTAAAGAACATATTGAGGATAATAGTGTTGTGACATTAAATCTCAAAACATTTCAAGGTGAATTGGTTACCTTACATAATTGTAACTATGATGTGAAGTAAAATACATTTATGATTTCCTTGGTCAAATTTAAAGGGATTTCCTTGGTAAAATACATTCGTTCAAATTTTATTACACTTCTTATATGAGAGAAATCTAGATTTAGGGCATGTATAAATATAGATAGCTATGTACTTAATATATATGCAATTCATATTAATAAATGAAGTAGTTGTCATATAGTGTTGCTTCAATTGAACGCAAAACAATAACACTTTCCAATGAGCGGAACCTATGTATTTGACCTTATTTTAATTTGAGGCTAGATCTATGGGTAGGATAATCAGTATAGTGGGATTTTCATATTTAGGTAAAGTGTGAATTTGTAGCAATATAGGTTATTAATACATATTCTACTTGTTGGCTACTACTATAAGTTGTTGCTGAAATTAAGTAAGTCATTCATTCAAGTGCATTGTGTCAACAACATATACAATATGTATTAGGGTACCCCTTTATGTGTATAAGTAAGTTAGGAAAGAGAGTAAACCCTAAACCCTAAACTTGAAAGCATTTACAGTTGTTAGAAAGCTTGAAACTACTAGAGATATACTTAATAATTTTTTGGATGAAAAACAAGTGAAAATAATGGTTTATAACAAAAGCTAATTGAGTTTGAGAACATAATGAGTCATTAAACCTTGAAAAATAAATATGCATATATACAAGATCCATTTGACCAATGAGATGCAACTAAGAGAACATGTAAGGGCCAAGATGCTAAATAACTGATCCTCATTGTGAGGGAAACTATGGCTTATATATATTCAAGGGAAATCATCCTCTCTCTCACCCGTAGGGGAAGATTGAGGGTCAATACAACAATATTCATAGGCACATAG
Source organism: Pinus tabuliformis (assembly GCA_031772625.1). Classification (NCBI taxonomy): domain Eukaryota; kingdom Viridiplantae; phylum Streptophyta; class Pinopsida; order Pinales; family Pinaceae; genus Pinus; species Pinus tabuliformis. The sequence goes on along the minus strand of CM062810.1, from coordinate 66,911,691 downwards.
CCATTACAACAATATTTTTTCACCATCATGTCACTGTCATGGAGTTGAACCTAGCTCGTGGAAATAACAACCATTCTTACCAAGTTTTGTAGATAACCCCAATTGACTTTATATATATATATATATATATATATATATATATATATATATATATATATATATATATATATATATATATATATATATATATACTCATACTTTTTAATAGTTGACATATGACATATTGTTGATAGGTAGGTTGTGTTAGGATGCATCATTATTGCATTGAAGCACATAGAGAATTCTAAAATAATGAAGTACAAGTATTTCAACAAAAAATATGTCAAATTGTTTGTAGGAAATTCAATATATTGACTCTAATTGAAATACCAAAAGCTTACGATCTTAGTCTAGGAGGTGACTAAGGTTCTCGGGTTCAACAAACAGAGCAACAGAGGGTTTTAGGTAACCATGGAGGCACAGGGAGGAGGGAGATCCACTCCCTCCTACAGCAATGTGGTTTCAAACAGAGGAAGAGAAGGGAATAAGAACAAGCCTTTGCATTCCTTAGAGAACAAGACAAAAAGCATTGAGAATCAGAAGGCGGAAGGCAACAAAACCCATGTAGAACAAGGGTCCCACAAGGAAGACCGACAGGAGGAGAAAGTGGAAGACAGAGGTCAGGGAACAGAGAACAGAACCAAGATGGGGCCCTGTAAACCCAAAACCATAACTGAACCATGGGTTTTATTGAATGATCCAACTCTGCAAGAGCACATGGATCACATGGCTAACTATGCCATTATATGAAATTTTATGGGAATCTGGCCGTCAGAGAAAACATTGTACACTTGGATAAAATACAACTAGAAACCAAAGGGAGAGTTAAATATACATATAGGATCAAAAGTGTTTTTTTACAGTGGTGTTCATGAGCATGGAGGACAGAGAAATTTTTTTTGAAGGAGGACCATACTTCTTTTCAACTACTGGTCTCTATATGCGGCCTTGGATGATGAACTTTGTCCCAGAAAGAGAAACCTTCACTTCGGTTCCGGTATAGATCAGACTCTACTCCTTGCCTTTAGATTATTAGTTGCCAGAGTCTTTAAAAGCTATAGGAAGTAAATTAGTTCATTTCTTAAAGATTTCTGAGGCAATCCTACGAGGAAAATATACCTCCTATGCCCATATATGTGTGGAGATGGACCTATCAGGGGCCCTTCGAGATGAGGTTATTCTAGAAGTCTATGATGAAGAATGGGTTCAAACAGTTGACTATGAGCATATCCTGTTTAGATGTCGCAAATGTCATGAGCATGGGCACCTATCTAGAGACTGTTCTCTTAACAAAAGGGAGGAACACCTAAACACCAGCAAAGAGAAAGATCAGACAGGTTTCACCAAAGTAGGAGGAAAAGGAAAAGGAGGGAGAAGGAAGACACAAAATAACCCTACTGAGAATGAGAACAAAATAGGAAGTCACAATAGTTTCGAGACCTTAGGAGAAAAAGAAGTAGATGGAGATGATCATAAGTGTACAAAGAATCGGGTAGCCAAGGGGAAAGAAAAAGAGACCAGCATGGAGTTCACACAGGGACAGAGTGAACACACGATAGACCCTTTGAGTACCATGGACATAGAAAAAGACCATGACATGACTCCAACTGAAAGTGGTGCAGAGGACCAAGACTTACAGGGGATCTTGGAAAGGGAGAACTTAGAACTAGAAACGTTTCTTGAATAAGGAGGAAACCTGGGAATAAACTCCATATCTCAGGAGGATGTGGAAAAGGTACAACAGATATTCCTTAAAAAGTCGCATCAAACAGCTGCAGGAATCAGAAGAGGTCATGATAACCAAGAAAATAAAGGGACTTCCTCTATAGGATTATTAACAGGAGAATTAATAAAAAATCCAGGCAAGAAGAGGGGGAGGAAAAGACAGAAAGAATTGCTATTGGAGTGTGGCAAACTCATGATTAACTCTAGAAGGATGAAAGACCTTTCTAGTTACTCCTTCAAAACCCCACCCCAATGAAGATCACAACCTGGAACATTAGAGGACTAGGGAGCAGAAGAAAACAGAGGAATCTAGGTAATAGGATCAGAGAGGAAAAATCTGACATAGTATTCATTCAGGAAACAAAATGATCAATGGAGAAGATCAGAGAAAAACATAGCAAATGGTTAAGCAGATATGAATACCTTGAGGTTAAGGCAAATAAATCTGCTGGAGGAATTCTCACTCTATGGGATCCACAGAAATTTAGTATGATTGATGCGGAGGTGTCCAGACAACACCTTTCTTGATTATCCAACCAGTGGGTGACAAGAAATGTTACATGGTCACCAATGTCTATGGTCCTCAGCCAGTGTAGGACAAAATTTGACTCCTCGCAACACTGGAGGATATGAGGAAGAGACACCCAGCTCTACCCTAGATTCTAGGAGGCAATTTTAACATGTTAAAATCACTCATGGAGAAGAAAGGAGGAACTAGAACACTTAGTAGGGATGCAGTTGTTTTCCAAAACTTCCTCACCAATATGAAACTAGTAGATATGGAAACCAACAATGAAATCTTCACTTGGAATAATAAAAGGGGGGGCTCTTCCCAAGTAGCCTACCTTTTGGAGGTTCAAACCACTGGCCCATTCAATTGGAAGCTTCTCTTTTTGGCAAACTAAGGAACACCCCTTCAGGATTGAAAACGCTTGGCACACATTCAGATTTCCTTACAAACATTGAAAAATGGCGGAAGGAAGAGCTCCACCTCCAAGGTAAAAATATGTTCCTTCTACACTGTAGACTCAAACACATTAAAGATAGACTCAAAGAGTGGAATAAAAAAGAATTTGGCAATATCTTCAAAGCTAAAGGAGAAGTGGAAAAGAAAATAAAGGAATTAAACCAAATTCTTATCACCGAAGGCCATACAAATGAAAGGAAAGAGATGGCAGAGTCATTTCAGCATGAAAGGGAAAATAGATGTCTTCATGAGGAAATATTATGGAGACAAAAATCCAAAGTACAATGGATTAAGGAAGGGGAGAGAAACACCAAATTATTTCACAGATCCACCATAGCTCATAGAAACAATAACAGGATTGTGAAACCTACAGATCAACATGGAATAGAAAGAAACACTCATGAAGAGATGGAAGAGGTCCTAGTACAACATTTTAAGAGAATTTATGAGGAAACCATGGTGGATAGAAATCTATCTATGCAAAAGTTCATGCAATACATTCCTAAATTGGTATCCAGAGAAGACAATTACAATCTTAACATACCAGTAACTGAGGAAGAGATTGAGGAATTTATTACAGAGATGCACAGTGGGAAAGCACCAGGCCGAGATGGCTTCAATTTGGAGTTCTTCAAAACATGTTGGAGGATAGTAAAAAAGGATATTCCGGAGGTAGTGGAAGACTCTCAAAGATTTAAAACAGTCTTGAAGGCTCTCAATGAATCTTTTATTGCCTTAATCCCCAAACAGGATAAGGACACCTCTCCAAACAGATTTAGACCTATAACATTATGAAATGTGGTGTACAAAATAATATCCAAAGTGATTGCCAACTGTCTCAAACCACTCCTCCCTACCCTAGTGTCAGAGGAGCAAATGGGCTATGTGGAAGGAAGACAAATTATTAACAACATAATTCAATCTCATGAAATGGTTCATTCACTTAACACTAATAAACAAGCAGGGATGATAATGCAGCTGGACATAACAAAGGCCTATGATAAACTTAGCTGGTCATATACAAGAGCAGTTCTCAAAGAATATGGATTTTATTACAATTGGATTAAGTGGGTCATGGCGCTAGTTACCACTACCAGCTGTTCAATTCTTCTCAATGGCTCTCCCTCCAAAACCTTCAAGCCTACTAGAGGTCTTAGACAAGGTGATCCTCTTTCTCCTTTCCTTTTCATTCTAATGATGGAATGTTTAGGGAGAGCAATCAGAGCTGCTAAGGAGGAAGGGAGAATTTAGGGTTTGAAACTCACTTAAGGTGGGGACTCGATAACTCATCAACAATTTGTGGATGATAATATGCTTCAAGGCACATCCACAGTCAAGGAAGCCAGAGCATTTAAGAAGATTTTGAGTGAGTTTGCCATGGCAGCGGACACATAGGTAAGTCTTACTAATCAAAGATTTTATTTTTCAATACTGATATTTCGATTTAAAGAAATCTTCCCAAAATTTTGGGCTTTCAAAGAGAGTGTTTGCCCTTGAAATACCTGGGAGTTCCCCTCACTGCCAAACCATTACGCAAGGAAATCTGGGAGCCTGTTCTAAATAAGGTAATAGATAAGATTAGCAAATGGACAAATAGAGCCCTAAATCTAGCAGGGAGGTTGATTCTAACTAAGTTTTTCCTCCAAACCATCCATATCTATATGCTATCAGCTATTTCGGCACCAACTAGAGTAATTTCTAAAATAAGAAACACTTATAGAGATTTCCTCTTGGGGAAAGGTGAAGAAAAGAAGAAATGGGCCCTAGTGGCATGGGATATGGTTTTCAAACCAAAATCCCATGGAGGCTTAGGTCTTCATGACCCAAGAATTCTTAACAGAGTTCTAGGAGCCAAAGTCTTGTGGAGGGGGCTAAAGGAAATACAAGCCCCCTAGGCTAAACTATGGAAGCAAAAGTATGCAAGTGATTAGTAGGAGAAGAACCTCATAAGAATGACAGGAAAAGTAAAAGGTTCACCAATTTGGAACAGAGCATGGGAGAACAAGGCCTTAGTCCTAAAACACAGTTTCTGGGAGATCAGAAATGGAAATCAGGCCTGGTTCTGGGAAGATAATTGGTAGCAGGAGGATAATCTTCGTAGTGAAGAATTAGCAGCCATTCACACAGATACCATCACCAAAGGATTAAGAAGGGTAAGTGACTATTGGGATCAATCTAGTAACAATGGGAAATGACGAATATGGAAACTTCCATATTGTAGAAATTTTAAATAATTTAACACATATTCAATGGAGATTATCCTGATCATGTACTATTGCGGAAAACATACACAATACATAAGCTCCTCTACGTTGATCATCAATATAGCAGCATCAATAACAATAAAACATCAAGAGCATTCACACATTAACACAGTATGTATCCCGGGGAAAGCATCTCGCTAAAAACCCCAACTATCTGTATATTAATGATTAAGTCATGTAACATTACACAGCATAATACTTCTCACAAGTATCTCCACCTCTGTTACACACAATACAGCTCAGATCTGATCTCCAAATTTCTTCCACTACTTGCCTGCCTCCACTGCTCAATACCTGCTCAAGAACTGATGAGAATGGCTCACTAAACTCGTTTTTCACCTGCAAAATAGTCACTCACACTTTGTTGGACGTGAGCACAAGCTATAATGTGGGAAAATACATGAGCAAACTCATTGGCATACTCAATCCCTTGATTGTGCAAGATCTGGTGCACAACTATAGTCACAACTGATAGCAATCTGATTCTCTACCACCTGTCCCTGTTGAACTGAACATGCACTGACATGCAACTGAGTTAACTGATGTATTCATTAGTTGTATTATGAGTTAATAACTTGTGAATTAATTAATAACTAATTCACCCAACTCATCTCTAGTCTATTTGCTAGTTAGACTAAATACAACTAGTTTAACAAAGCTAAACTGAACACAACTCCATCAACTCCACAATCAACTCCACCAAACTCAACTGATTGAGTTCTAACTGAAGTCATGCATGCAACAACTCAACTGACTCATAAGAAAAGCGTATTTCCTTCTGACAGCTGCATGTGCCACCTTTGTAGCTCAAACTGAAGTGCTCCAAGAGAATAAGATTAAGTTTATAGTCCAAATATTATTGTGAGATAATAATATTTGACTTTTCTATTTTTGACAGCCAGTCTAAAAATAGACTTTGATCATTCACACTGTGATCACTCACACTTTCATCAAAAATAGAAGTCCATCTATTTTTTCCCAACTTGATCAATCATCCATAAACAGCAACCTGCAATCCATAGACATGATCCATATGTCTAAAAATGTTCATAGTCTAAAAATAGACTTGCGCCAAAAATAGCCTGCGGGCCCACTTAGTGAAGGCGACTCTTTTCACTAAGCTCCATCATCTTGTTGCAATCTCAACACTCCCTCTCGACAAGATATGGATTATCAGCAACCCCTATCCTACCTCGGTGGTACTCGAATTTGCTCCTGGTGAGAGCCTTCGTCAGAATATCAGCATCCTGATCCTCCGTTGGAATGTACGAAAGTAACATGATCCTCCGCTGCACACAATCTCTGATATGATGGTACCTGATGTCAATATGTTTAGATCTATCATGAAATACAGGATTAGCCGAGAGTTTAATGCAACTCTGGTTATCACAGTAAATCACAGTAGGATCCAAATGAGAACCGAACAAACCAACTAGGATCTTCCTCATCCATATAGCCTTGCATGCAGCCAAACTTGCTGCCATATACTCGGCCTCTGCTAAACTGAGTGCCACGGATCTCTGATTCCTGCTGTACCAAGAAACTGCTGTTGATCCAATACTGAAGACCCCTCCTGATGTGCTCTTTCTGTCTGTTGGGCTCCCTGCCCAATCTGCATCCGTGAAGCCACATAGCTTCACCTCATCCTCCTGTCTGTACCACAAACCATATCCCGATGTGCCTCTCAAGTAGCGCAATACATGCTTGCCCGCCTTCCAGAAGAGCTTGGTAGGCTTAACCATAGCTTGTGAAAGCTAGTTAACTACATAGCATATATCAGGTTGTGTATTGACCAAATACATCAGCGACCCCACCAACTGTCGATAAACAGTGGCATCCACTTCTTCTCCCGAAGTGGCATCCTCCTTCCTCCAACCTCTAGGAAGAGGAGTATCAACAGGCTTGCAGCCATGCATGTTGAACTTCTCCAGTATCTCTAGAGCATACTTGCCCTGAGAAACAAACAGTCCACCACTGCGCTGCCATATTTCCAATCCTAGGAAATAGTGAAGGAGGCCCAAGTCCTTCATCTCAAACTCTGTAGCAAGATCCTTCTTGCATGACAGTATCAACAGCTCATCACCCGTTAGAATCAAATCATCAACATACAGTACAATGATAAGCAACTTACCCTCCACCACAATCTGGTATAGGTTCGGATCCGCCTCGCTCTTGGAGAATCCAAGTCCTGTGAAATAGCTGTCTATCTGTGTGTACCAAGCACGTGGTGCTTGCTTCAACCCATACAGCGCTCTCTTGAGCCTGCACACATGCGACTCGCTGCTGAAGACTTCAAAGCCTTCGGGTTGCTCAATGTACACCTCCTCCTCAATGACTCGGTTGAGCAACGCATTCTTCACATCCATCTGATGAATGTGCCATCCCATCTGCGCTGAGAGAGCAAGAATCGTCCGTATGGAAGAATACCTTGCGACAGGTGCAAATGTCTCCTCATAATCGATCCCCTCTATCTGTGAAAAGCCTCGGGCAACAAATCTTGCCTTGTACTTCTCCACACTCCCGTCAGCTGCCTGCTTAACTTTTTAGATCCATCTCGAACCCACCACTGATTTCCCTTCCGGTCTAGGAACAATCTCCCATGCACTGTTTCTGACAATAGAATCATACTCTTCCACCATGGCGTCTACCCATGCGGGATCCTCCACAGCTTCCTCGAAAGAGGATGGCTCAGTCACAACACACTTGCTCATAAGAGCCATGTATCCAGTGTACCGATCAGGTGACTGTCTCTGCCTGCGTTGGGCTGTAGGTGGTCCTACAACTTTCTCTGCATCTTGAGCCAGTCGCTCAGCTTCTGTCAAGCGTTTTCGCCCTCTGATGGTTGGCGCTGCATGAGTGGTCTCTTCCACTCCATGAACCTCGTCCTGTGGCTGATCCACGTCCTGAAGCTCATCCTTAGGAACTAATAGCTCCTCATCTGCATGCAAGTGTAGCTCCCTCTCAAGCGAACACTTCATGGCTTTCTCCTCCTGAAATTTTATATCCTGTCGCACAACAATTTTACCACTATCTGGCAAATACACACGATAGTTGTGGGGCGTATCAGTGTACCCCACAAATATCCCAACCTCTGCGGTCGGCTCCAACTTCTTCCTGGCATCCTTCGTCACATGCATGTAAACGTTAGCACCAAAAATCCTCAAATGAGAAAGATTAGGCTTCTTACCAGAATAAGTCTCCTCAGGTGTACTCATGCCAAGTATCCTATGAGGACAACGGTTCTGCACATAAACTGTTGTATTGCATGCTTCTGCCCACAAGTGAAGGGGTAGGCCCTGATCATGCAACATTGCCCGTGCAGCACCCACAATCATTCTGTTCTTCCGCTCAGCTACCCCGTTCTGTTGTGGGTTATGGGGAGCTATGAGCTCTCTATGAATCCCTTCTGTCTTGCAGAAATCCTTGAACTTGTCCGAGATGTATTCACCACCATTATCGCTCCTAAGAGCCTTCACCTTCTTCCCCGACTCCTTCTCGACCAGTGCTTTGAATTCACAGAACTTTGAATATGTCTCGCTCTTCTTCTGCATGAAGAAGATCCAGCACTTACGAGAGAAATCATCAACAAAAATCACATAATACCTATGTTTTGCTGTCGAAGCAACTGAGAAAGGTCCACACATGTTTGTGTGAATTCTCTCAAGGATCTTCGTGGCACGACTATCCTTCTCGTGAAAGGTGGCTTTCACAAACTTCCCCAAAGTACACCCCTTGCACTGATCTGACTGCGCAAGTGTGCCTTTAGGAAGCCCTATAGTGATCTGCTGCAGTATCTTCAAGGCTCCATGGTGAAGGTGACCCAATCTCCTGTGCCACAACTCGCCATCATCCCGGCTCACCAATCCTTCTGCCTTGCCTGCCATTGCTGCGCATCCATCTACATGCAACTGATAAAGGTTCCTCACTCGAACCCCTATCTTCCGGGTCTCACCAGTTGTCTTGTTGCGCAGGAAGGCCTTTCCCTCGCTGAAAACAACATCATACCCCTTGTCTTCTAACATCGCCACTGAGATGAGATTCTTCTTCAATCTTGGAACATGCATGACTTCCTTCAATACAAAGGGTTTACCAGACTCCCTCTCAAAGGAAATGGTACCGATACCGGTCGCAATGTATCTACCATCATCACCCATCTCGATGTGCACTCCAAGATCTTTGTCCTCCAGATCAGAGAACAAATCTCTATCTCCCGTCATGTGAAAAGACGCACCAATGTCCAAGAACCACACTAATCCCATCACACTTGAAACCAAGCATGCGATCAATGAAAAATCAAGCTCAAACTGAGAAGCTAAGGCCTCTCCCCCTGCAGATCCAGCAGCTTGCTTGTTCTTCTTCTTCTGCGGACAATTTGTGGCATAGTGTCCATGCTGGTGACAGTGAAACACTTCACCTTGGACATATCCTGCTTCTTGCCTTTCGCACCGGAATGAGAAGCTTTCTTGTTCTTCCCCTTCTTTGCTTTGGCAGCCAAAGCGCAATTCTCTTCATCAGATACCTTTGATGAAGATCCATTCTCACCTTTATTGTTTCTGAGTTTATCCTTGAGCGCCAGGTCGCTCTTGCTTTGGAATAACATTTGCAATCCGTTGAAAGACATTTTCAACAACACTGCTGCAAATTCGAATTTCCACCAGCTCCAACTCAACTGCTTCCAATCTAGAATTCGTGAGAACAAAATATTTCTCGTACAGAGATTGACTGTATGGGCATTCACTAGATATCTCACCTTCCAAAGGAAGGATGAATCCAGAGGCTACCTGGCCCGATTACAGACTCTGCCTAAAGAAATAGAATGTAAACACTTCCTGAATAGTAGATCTGATGATCAATCCTCGCTTGATATCCTGTAAAAATCTCTTCTACAAATCAAGCAGCTCTGATACCATGTAGAAATTTTGAATAATTTAACACATATTCAATGGAGATTATCCTGATCATGTACTATTGCGGAAAACATACACAATACATAAGCTCCTCTATGTTGATCATCAATATAGCAGCATCAATAACAATAAAACATCAAGAGCATTCACACATTAACACAGTATGTATCCCGGGGAAAGCATCTCGCTAAAAACCCCAACTATCTGTATATTAATGATTGAGTCATGTAACATTACACAGCATAATACTTCTCACAAGTATCTCCACCTCTGTTACACACAATACAGCTCAGATCTGATCTCCAAATCTCTTCCACTGCTTGCCTGCCTCCACTGCTCAATACCTGCTCAAGGACTGATGAGAATGGCTCACCAAACTTGTTTTTCACCTGCAAAATAGTCACTCACACTTTTTTGGACGTGAGCACAAGCTATAATGTGGGAAAATATGTGAGCAAACTCATTGGCATACTCAATCCCTTGATTGTGCAAGATCTGGTGCACAACTATAGTCACAACTGATAGCAATCTGATTCTCTACCACCTGTCCCTGTTGAACTGAACATGCACTGACATGCAACTGAGTTAACTGATGTATTCATTAGTTGTATTATGAGTTAATAACTTGTTAATTAATTAATAACTAATTCACCCAACTCATCTCTAGTCTATTTTCCAGTTATACTAAATACAACCAGTTTAACAAAGCTAAACTGAACACAACTCCATCAACTCCACAATCAACTCCACCAAACTCAACTGATTGAGTTCTAACTGAAGTCATGCATGCAACAACTCAACTGACTCATAAGAAAAGCGTATTTCCTTCTGACAGCTGCATGTGCCACCTCTGTAGCTCAAACTGAAGTGCTCCAAGAGAATAAGATTAAGTTTATAGTCCAAATATTATTGTGAGATAATAATATTTGACTTTTCTATTTTTGACAGCCAGTCTAAAAATAGACTTTGATCACTCACACTGTGATCACTCACACTTTCATCAAAAATAGAAGTCCATCTATTTTTTCCCAACTTGATCAATCATCCATAAACAACAACCTGCAATCCATAGACATGATCCATATGTCTAAAAATAGACATAGTCTAAAAATAGACTTGCGCCAAAAATAGCCTGCGGGCCCACTTAGTGAAGGTGACTCTTTTCACTAAGCTCCATCATCTTGTTGCAATCTCAACACATATTACAGTGAAATGGATATGATGGAGACTCAAGCTATAGACCTTAATGGTCTTTTGGAAAAGAGACAAATCTTAACCTTAACCTTGGATGATCAATTAGGATGGGGAAAGACTAAGGCAGGTCTCTTCACACTTAAGGAAGCCAAAAGAATAGACACAGGGCTCAACTTTAAAAACACTAAAAAGACATAGAAAGAATTATGGGATAATCCTCATTGGATGAAAGTCAAACTGTTCTAGTGGCTGGTGCAACAGGGCAAGATTCTGACATGGGACAACCTAAGGAAAAGAGGCTTTGTTGGCCCCTCAAGATGTCATCTGTTTGGTCAATAGGAAGAAACCACCAATCATCTCCGGAATAGATTCTCACTCACTACAACAATTTGGAACTGGGTTGGAGAGGTCTTCGAGTAGACAGACAGACATGTAAATGACATCATTGCTACACTGAAGAATTAGTGGAAAAACTTCTCGGATAATGAGACAATAAACTCTGCCTAGGTGTTGACCCCAGGGTTTGTAATCTAGAATGTTTGGAAGGAGTGCAATAATAGGATTTTCAAAGATAAGAGGAGCCTGGTGAGCAGCATACTTAAGCTAATCCTTAAGCAACTCAAGGAGACTGTTCACATCCTAGGGGTGTTTCTTAAGGAAAACCCATAGGACATAGAGAGGCTAGAATCTTGGAAAAGTTGGAGCTTCAAGTTCATCCCCGTCAGTGTCCTCTGTAGATTAATAGGAACTCCTCAGAAGGAAAGACTCTCTGGCAGCTCCCTTCTCAAGGTTTTTTAAAATTTAATATAGATGGAGCCTCTAAAGGAAATCCTGGAGAAGTAGGCTATGGAGGGGTCTTGAGAGATGAGGGAAATTTACAGGTCATTTTCAACAGTTATCTAGGGAAGGCAACAAACAATATGGCTGAGCTCATGGTTATGGAGCTTTGCTTGGAAATATTGTTCAAGCAAAACATTCATAATGTCATCATTGAGGTTGACTCAGAATTAGTAATTAATTCGGTCAAACGGATTAGCGTTGGAGAAGCTCCAGAGAAAATCTCAGTTCACTGGTGGCTTCTGCAACTCTACCAAAGAATTCAATCACACCTAAGAATTCTAAAAACTCTCAGGTTTGTGCATGTTTGCAGGGAAGCCAACAAAGTGGCGAACTGGCTAGCCAATGAAGGGGTTCGAAGCAAGCTTACTGACAGATGATGCTGATGGGAGGAGGTAATAGATGGCAGAGTGAGAGAGGAATGCTCATCTCGGGCACTCATAGGCAGGCAACACTATTAGAACAGACCGAGAGACAACATTTCACTTCATGTAAATGAGGAATAAGTTCACTTTAGATAGATTCTCAGTGGATGAGCACTTTAGGATTGCTTAGGATTTCAGCTCAGTCTACACTAGCCTATGTGCTATTGGGAGTCTGGATAGAGGAAGTCATAGGGCCAGAAGCTCTCTGTGCAAAAGGAAAGGCTCCCAAAAGTTAGGCTATCGTGAAGATCAACAAAAGGTGACCCTTCAGGGCATGACTTCCTCAGGAAGAACTTTGGGGACTAGGAGAGTAGCGAACCAGAGTCATACACTGTCTGCAATTTATGATTTGCATGGGGCACCCTTTGACCAGGAAATGGTTTTCACGGATTTCATGTGATGCCACTCAGCAATCGACGCGTGGCCGGGGAAGAAATATGTATACCGCCCTCATCGCGAGGTATTCCTCATGCCTTTGAGATGTGCAATATTGCTAGGAGCCGTAGTACCAAGAGGGGGAAGATCAATGGCCACAGATGGTCGTGCAAGTTTGTGGGACTGACAGCTCAAAACAACTAATGGTTTACCACCTTTATCGGGTGCCCTCAAACCCATGGGTGGTTTTAAGGAAAATCTAGCGATGTCATTCATAGCATGACACATGGTGGGGACCGAGGACAGAATACCACCCTCATTGTGTAGTATACGTCTTGCTTCTAAGCTGTGTGATATGTATACCAGCCACTGGATTAGAAGGGGAAGATCGATGACCATAATTGGTTGAGCAGTTTAGGGTGTTTTTGTGAGCCATTGCTCCACGCGTTTTGTTTATGGATGTACTGGCTCTTTTAAAACAAAAGGGGAAAAAATGAGTTTTACGGCACAATTTTTTTTTCTCCCTCTTCCTTATGGGGGTTTGCGCTTTTGAGCACTTGTTGTAACCTATGTAATTTATTTTCTTTCTTCGGTCAATAAAAGGACCACCTCTTGCTTAAACAAAAAAGAAATACCAAAATCTTACTTTCAATTATATCAAGGATTGCGAGAAATCAAAAGATGTTCAAAATACAAGTTAGGAACACTTAGAGAGTTTGTTAAATACCATGAAAACATTAATAAACAAACATCTTACATTTTCTTCAACATAAAATATGAGAAGAGATTTGAAGTGTCTTTCACTAATTGATGATTCTTGATTCTTGATTGATAACTAAGAAAGCCTCAACATTAAGGTCGTAGAAACTAAAACTTCCTTTGTTGCTAAGTTTAAAAGTCCAATAATTTTTCATTAAAAATTATTAGGATTTGAATTAGTAAGTCATGTTTAGTGTTAAATATAATTCTAAAACATGGGACTGGTGACATTGGAGTTAAAGAGGAAACTAGCCTAAAAAAAGGTAGGTATTTATTAATGATTAGATTGATCAATTCATGTATAATGTGAGAAATTTAGACAACCCTTGGCCACAAGCCATGGAGCAATTACCCTAGTTGTATGGTAAATTCGATGTAGGTGAATACATAGGATATTCATTTTTCAATATATATTTAAGTATAATTACAAATAAATGGGGTTATGATCATAAAAATTATATAAAAAAAACAATTATATGAATATCAACACAATTTATCAACCAAAAATGCAATAAAATATTAATAAGTAGAAATCAATTTGCATAGTTAAATAAATGACCAAGAAAAGTATGTGAGAGGTTTTAATTCCAAAGGTAACTTGTGAAAGTACACAAAAACACATAGTTCTATGTTAAAGCACCTTTGATATTGAGAGATCATGGGTTCAATTTTGTCCACAAACTATGGATCAAGCTTTGTGGTTGTGGTTAAGCCTCCAAAAACTTAGAATTGATCTCTTGTGATTTGCTAGTGTAAATATATAAAAAAAAAATACACAAATACACATGTTTTCAAATTTTTATAAGAAGTGAGCTCCTAGACCACAATTTGCCAATTAAGATTTCTTGTAAAGTTTTTCCAATAATTTCAATAACTATAAATATCATTTTCAATCATAAAAGAAAAGTTTAACAAACATTTTTCAAATATTGTTAAATATAATATATTTTAAAATAACTTTATAAGTAATTTTTTTAATAAAAATCTAGCATTTCCAAAATGAACTTGCCTATTAACATATAGACACTAATATTAGAGAATGTAATAAAACAATGCTTAATGGAATATGTTGTTGAATTATTCATATATATGTATATAACAATAGTTACATTTAAAAATAATATGTATTTTAAATTTAATTTTGATGGATAATTTTTTAATTAATTTATTTATTTCGTTAATTAAATAAATTCCAAGGTTATGCCAACCAAACTATTAAAAGCATTAAAAAAAAAAACCAGATAGATAGTTTACGGATACATAAATCTAAATTACAATAAACTAGTAAACTAACTCTATATCAACACATAGTCAGTCCTAGATAAACCACTAGTCTTGGACTGCATTTATTCTTTCCCGTACTTGCCATGCACTAAGAATGTACTTAACTGAAACCAAAAGAAAAGAAATCAACGACGCCTCTGTGTAGATAAAAATAAAGCGAAATCATGAACCATGACATCTTGAGTTCCCTTCACGTACCTTAGAACTCTTTTTGCAGTAGACCAATGTTCCTCACAAGGCTTTTGCATAAACCTGGAGAGGATTCCAACAACAAACGAAATGTCTGGTCTAGTAGTAGTTAGGTAGTTGACACTTCCTACAAGCTTTCTATACTTTGTTGCATCCTCAAATTCT
The DNA here is from genome assembly GCA_031772625.1 of Pinus tabuliformis. Taxonomy (NCBI): domain Eukaryota; kingdom Viridiplantae; phylum Streptophyta; class Pinopsida; order Pinales; family Pinaceae; genus Pinus; species Pinus tabuliformis. The sequence goes on along the minus strand of CM062810.1, from coordinate 66,896,561 downwards.
TTTCCTTCAATGGATGTGAGCTTTAAGTTTTGTTCCATTGGAGTAGTAAGAGGACTGTATTCTATCATGCCAAACCTATTCAACAGATCTCCAATGTACTTCTTTTGAGAAAGGAATATGGACTTTGGATGTTGAGTTACTTCAATACCAAGACAGTAATGAACATAGCCCAAATCAGTCATTTCAAAACCTTTCCTCAATTCCTTCTTTATGGATGCAATGTAGCTTTCATTGTTCCCTGTCATCAAAAGATCATCTACATATAACACAAGATATACAACTATTTTGCCAACATTCTTGACAAATAAAGTTGCATCATCAAGATCATAATGTTTGAAATTGAGTTTCAGAAGATGCTCAGTTAGTTTTTCATACCAGGCTCGCGGTGCTTGTTTGAGACCATACAAGGATTTCACAAGTTTGCATACTTTATGTTCTTGTCCTTTCATAGCAAATTCTTTAGGCCGGGACATAAAAACATGCTCTTTTATATCTTCATTCAAGAAAGTAGTTTTTACATCCATTTGATGGAATTTCCAACTGTTCTGAGATGTTAGGGCAAAGAGTGTCCGGATGGTAGCCCATTTTGTTGTGGGGGAAAAAGTATCCTCATAATCGACCCCTTCCTTCTGTGCAAAACCTTTTGCCACAAGCCTAGCTTTGTGCTTGTCAAGTGAGCCTTCAGCTTTATACTTGTTCTTGTAGACCCACTTGCAGCCAATTGGTTTGGTTCCTAATGAAGGATCAACCAGCTTCCAAGTGCCATTCTTTAATAGGGCATCATACTCCTTTTGCATCGCTTCTTTCCATTCATCATGAGAAGCGGCTTCTTTGAAAGAAGTTGGTTTGAAATCTATAGAAAAATTCAATTCACAATCATAAAAAACATCCATATCAACAGGTGAATCAGAGTCATCTACATTACCTCCATTTTGCCAATTTGAATTTCTAGTTCCTATATTTCCAACCTCATCAGGATGAACACTTTCAAGTGTCTTTATCAGCCACTTTGGAGGACCTTTCTCAAATGGTCCAGGCTGCTTCGTTGATTGAGTTGGGACTAAATCAAGATTGAGTCTCCCAATTCTATCAATCACATGACTTAAACCATCATCTGTTGTTGGAGTTTCATGCGGGGGAGAGAGTTCTTCAGAAGAAGATTCCACATGTTGATCTAGTATAGGAATCCCCCATTCAAGATGTGGAATATGATTATCAAATTCTTGAAATGATTTTGCATTTGCGAATCTATCCAAGCGATCAAGTTGTCACTCAACAACATTGTCAGTTTTGGATGATTCAAGAAAGATTACATCTGTAGATACAACAAAATTTTTATTGACTTCATCATAGAGACAGTATGCTTTGGAGGTGTTTGAATACCCCAGGAAGATACACTTACGACTCCTTGTACCAAGTTTGTTTCTATGTACCTTTGGTATTGTTAGGATTCAGAATTGACCATTTTTGACCTTATATTTTGGCCATAATATTATCCTTTTCAGTTCAATAGTTGAAAGCTTTGATTACATAATGACTTAATCACCCCAAGGTATGAAGTAATTCTCCACATATCTATATGTTTAATTGTTCATTACATATTCATGATTATCTTTATATTTATCTTTGGAAAAGCTAACTAAGTTGCCAAGTAACCGTTGAACTGTCTAAAGTCTGCAGGAATTATAATTCACAGTTGCTGTAACACCAGAAACAGCAACTACGCAGTTGCTGTAACACCAGAAACAACAACTACGCAGTTGCTGCGACACCAGAAGTAGCAACTACGCAGTTGCTATAGCCAGCAACGACAACTATCTAAAGCAGGGGAATGCTATTTTGCGACAACTGGAAATAACAAACGGCAACTATTTGAAGATCGCCAGAATTCCACGCTGACGCAGCATGATCAACAATTGTCCAAAAAGGGTAAAACACAGTTTCTAAAATATCAGGAACAGCACGGGTTTACTAAATCAACAACCATGGGGAAACGGTGAAGGATAATGCGAGGATCCCAAGAATACGGTCGAAGTTCGGTTACCAGCTGTGTAACAGAAAGAAACTCAAGAAAGAATACACTGTCACACTGTTGTAACAACATTCTGTAACTCTTATTTTTGACATAAAGGGTTAACTGAATGAACTGTGATAGTCTATTGTAATAGATGTCTCCTCTATAAATAGGAGACATCTACATTAGAGAAGGGGGGAGAAAAATAGTTTTGTAAGGGGAATTTTGAAAGACAACAGCAAGGTCTGAACATTCATTGTAACTGGATCTTTTGGCAGATGAATAGAATATTGTTCTGAGCATCTAATCTAGTATTTGCGTTCTGGGGAATCTTGTGAGAGGGACTGGGCCCACCTTCCTCACAAGATTCACCCATTTACTTTTCTGTCAAGTGTGTAAGTGTGTTTGGTAATTTATTCTTGCTGGTACTCTGTTTTGGATTTTGTAGCATTACCTCTGATGATTTCCTTTTTGCTGGCACTCTGTTTTGTTAATCGTTTGAAACTGTACTTCATCGGTGAATTAGAATTGCAGTGTGTATTAGAAATCTGGTTACAGGGGCAGGTGCTGAATGTCCTTGCTTGGAGGATAGGGTCCTAATCCTCTGATAACAGAGCATTGATCACTTTTCTTTTCAGATTTGTCATCTTAAATTAACTGCTTTCATTTTATCTTTACAGTACACTGTTATAACATAACGTGAGAATTACGTATACTACAGTTTTTTAATGCTTTTAGAGTTAAGTACATACAGTACGCGGTAGCCTTTGAAATAAAAGACTTTCCCAGGTTGACAATTTAATGTGGTACTTGATTGTTAATCAATAAACAAATCAACTAGCCAACATTTTGGCGCCGTTGCCGGGGAAGGCAACTAGAGATTTCTGAAAAGCATTAATGATTTCTTTTTGAGAATAACAAGTGCATGAGAGGACGCAGGAAACCTAATTTCACAGGTGGCAAGGGCGGAGGAGGAAGAAAAACCTTTATTGACGAAATTATCTCCAAAGCCAAGACATCACAGAGGACGAGTTCCCGAAGGCCTCAGATCCAACATTCCTCACAAACAGATCAACAGACAGAGGAAGTACTAGGACCTGAAAGAAAGCTGGAAGTACCAGAATATACTGAGGAACCGGAAGAAACAGAACATACAGAAGATAAAGCAAGTGATTCAGGAAAAAGACCAATGGAGGATAATAGAACAGAAGGAAGAGGGGAAAATTCACTCTCTACCCTGGAATTCCCTATTGGGGAGCTCCCAAGAGGAGCAAACCCCATGAAGAACATTCCACTCTCAGCATTACCCAACTTTCATGGGTTATCCTCTGAAGACCCGGATGAATTCCTCTTTGAATTCGATATACTATGTAGAAGTTATGATTATGTGAGCCCTAATCAGAAACTAAAACTGTTCCCAGCAACACTGAAAGGGAATGCGTTAAGGTGGTTTATGAGCTTAGGAGCTCAGGCAATCACTACCTGGGATCAAATGAAAGAAAGCTTTCTGGCCAAATATCAGGATTACTACCAGACAAGAGAGAGGAAAGAAGAATTGTTTAAAATGGTTCAGAAGGAGGATGAGAATCTGGAAGACTTTGTGGAAAGACTGCAATATAATTTACAGTGGTCTGACCACCCTAACATGAGTAAGGATATTCTGAAAACAATATTGCTGAAAGGGGTTCGAGATGACTGCTTGGACATGTTGAATATGTTAGGAAAAGGAGACATTTCTAAAGAGCCATTTGATGAAATTGTTAACCTCTGCATGAGATGTTCAAGAGGAGCAGTGAGCAGATCAAAAAGCAGGGACAATGTATATTCAAGAGTTCAGAAGTCAGCAAGTGGAGGAGCAACAAGGGCTGAAATAGGTAATTTATTAGAAGAATTTAAAACTGAAATGTTAAGCTCTTTTGCTTCACAAATTGATGCTCTGCAGGTAAAAAAGAAACAGGCAGAAGCAGAAGCTGCCCTAGCTATTTTTTGTTCCAAATGCAGAGAAAAACACCCACTCAGGGAATGCCCACTAGATAAGGTACCAATCTGTACAATCTGCGAAAAGGACCATGAGACCCAGCAATGCCCTTCCCTGCCTGGAATTAAAGTAGCATTGCAGTCAACTGAAGAAGAGGCTGAAGCAGTGTACCTAATGACACAAAGGAGGCAGTGGCCACAAAGACAAGGTATGAATTCTAACACAACATTTAGTCGTTGGAATAATCACTCTCCTTTTCAAACAAATTACCCACCCATGAACCAAATGCAGTACCCACCCTTTAACACAATGAATTTTCCACCTATGCAGCAACCAAATCTTCCTTTTCCTGATCCTACCATATGGAATCCTTGGGCTCCCCAGCAACCGTATTTTAATCAATGGAACCCAGGCTGGGCAGCCCAACAGATGCCATTTCCTCAACATCAATAGTCTCTTTCCTTACCATCCAATACTCCTCCAAATAACCAGGCAATTAGACCGCAGCTGCCTGTGCAACCCAATCCTAACCCAAATAATAATAAAGCCTTGCAAGCAATTGATATTCAAAATCAGTCTGTCTCCCCCATGCAATGTAACGATATCCACCTTCGCTCAGGAAGAATTGTTGAACCAATCATTGATGACATTACTGACTCTGATAAAGAGGAAGTTACAAAAGAAAAATCAGCTAATGCTGAAACAGTAGAGACAGCATCTAACAACAATGATCAAACAGCAGATCCACCATTTCCTAAACGACTAGCTCTCACTAAAACACTTGAGCAACCTGCTTTTAACCTTTTAGGCGAGCTACAGAATTTATATGTTAAAATCCCATTATTGCAAGCATTAAGAGATGTTCCCATTTATGCTAGGACTGTTAGAGATATTTGCATAAAAAAACCTGGAAGAAAAGCTAAGGACCCCCTCACAGTTCATGTGATGGGAGAACTGACTGCTTTAATGACAAAAAAGATCATCCTGTGAAATATGGTGACCCTGGTCACCCTACAGTAACAATCCAGGTTGGAAAAACTTTTGTCTCTAAAGTTCTAGTAGATTTAGGTGCTGCAATAAATATTATGACACTTGAAATAGCACAATTGCTTCAGTTAAAAAACTTTATTAGGGAAACTCCAACCATCCTAGAATTGGCTGATCACTCTACAATAAAACCGGAAGGGGTCATTGAAGATTTAATAATTTCTGTAGAATCCTGGAATTACCCAGCTGACTTTGTGGTGTTACAAACTAAAACAAAGTTGGGGGGTCATCCGCTGATTCTAGGAAGACCTTGGTTGGCTACAGCAGATGCTTTCATCAGCTGTAGATCAGGATCAATGACCATCTCTAATGGGCAGGAAACCAAACAGCTTACCCTCTATCCTCATGCTACACCCATGATTAATAATGACAATTCTGTATGGGTAGATTATGAGGATGAAGAAACCCAACCTATATTGACTATCGGACAAGCCTTAACCTTCAAAGACTCTACCGAAGATGAATTAATCAGCAGCTTCATTTCTGAACCTTCTTCGGTCAGCCCAGAAATGTATAATCACTTCACTGCAATCTTAGAATCTGAATCTCAGTAGAACCTGAAAGATAAAATGTTATTTCAGACAACAGTAGGCAGCCCCTCCAAAAGTACAACAATAGAAATTGAGCCTGGAAAAACATTAAATATAAATCCTAACTTAACTGATAATGAAAAACAACAGTTAATAAAGTTACTCCAGGAAAATAAAGAAGCATTTGCATGGGACTATACAGATATGAAAGGGATCTCCCCTGAGCTATGCACTCACCGTATTTATATTAAAGAGGGATCCCGGCCAGTCTGTCAACCCCAGCGGCGAATGAATCCCAATCTAAGGGAAATTGTGAAGGAGGAACTTCAAAAACTCTTGAATGCAGGATTTATATATCCTATATCTGATAGTGAGTGGGTTTCCCCACTTGTAATTGTACCCAAGAAAAATGGAAAATGGAGAGTATGTGTGGATTACAGAGCACTGAATAAAGCCACCTAGAAAGACCATTTCCCTTTACCATTCATTGATCAGGTATTGGATAATTTGGCAGGTAAGAAATTCTTTTCATTCTTGGACGGGTTTAGTGGATATAATCAGATTAAGATTGCACCCCAAGACCAGGACAAGACCACGTTTACTAGCCCATGGGGGACCTTTTCTTACAGGGTACTTCCATTTGGGCTATGTAATGCTCCAGCAACATTTCAAAGAGCAGTGATAGGGATTTTTTCTGATATGCTAAATGATTCATTAGAAATATTTATGGATGACTTTACTCCTTACGGAGTGACTTTTGAGGAGGCACTGCAGAATCTTGAAAAAGTACTTAAGCGGTGTATAGAAGCACACCTTGCCTTAAGCACTGAAAAGTGTCATATGATGATGAATCAAGGTATTGTATTGGGTCACTTTGTCTCATTCCTAGGAATTCAAGTCGATCCAGCTAAAATACAGGTAATTCAGACCCTCCCTATCCCCAAAACACAAACTGATGTAAGAAGCTTTTTAGGACATGCTGGATACTATAGAAGATTTATTAAGAATTTTTCCAAAATAGCTTCTCCTCTATTTGTGTTATTAACAAAGAATGCTGAATTTAAGTGGAGTGATGATTGTGAAAAATCATTTAATGAACTCAAACATCAGTTGTCTGCAGCTCCCATTTTGAGAGGACCTGATTGGGCACTACCCTTTCATATATCCTCTGATGCCTCAGACACTGCAATTGGAGCTGTCTTGGGTCAGGAAGAAAATAGTCTTCCCTATGCCATTTATTTTATCAGTAAGAATATGACACCAGCTGAATTGAATTATACAGTCACTGAGAAGGAATTCCTAGCAGTAATTTATGCTATCAATAAATTTCGACATTATATTACTGGCTACACTACTTTTGTGCATACTGATCACTCGGCCATTAAATATTTGATGAATAAATCAGTTACAAATGCCCGAGTCACCAGATGGTTGTTATTATTACAAGAATTTGACATCACAATTGTAGATAGGCCAGGGAAAGAAAATGTAGTTGCTGATTTCCTTTCTCGATTAAAAACTGATGAAAATGCTCCAGTAGATGATTCTTTTCCTGATGAATATTTATTTGCAGTATCTGCTCACTCACCTTGGTATGCAGACATTGCCAATTATCTAGTTGCAGGAAAATTACCATCACACCTATCACACAGGGAAAGAAGAAAGATCATTCAGCAAAGTGCTAGGTACAGCTAGATAAGTAGGTGTCTTTTCCATACAGGAATCGATCAGGAAATCTGAAGGTGCATTGGTGAAGATGAAATTTATGATGTACTAAAAGCTTGTCATGATGGCCCTTGTGGAGGACATTTTGTAGATAAAAGAACAGCACACAAGGTACTCAGAATGGGTTATTATTGGCCATCACTCTTCAAAGATGCTAGAAAATATGTCAAGGCCTGTGATAGCTGTCAAAGAATGGGCCAGCCTAATCACAGGGATGAAATGCCACTCAATCCCCAGGTAATTCTTGAACCTTTTGAGAAATGGGCATTAGATTATATAGGTCCCATTAATCCTCCATCCAATCAAAGAGTGTACATATTAGTATGCACAGATTACATGACTAAATGGGTAGAAGCTAAGGCACTTCTTAAAGCTAATGAAGAAGCAGTACTAACATTTTTATTTGAAGAAATCTTTGTTAGATTTGGATTGCCTAGAGAATTAGTCACAGATGGAGGACCTCCTTTCAACTCTCATGGCTTCAAAAATACGCTTCAGAAATATCATATTAAGCACAAAATGACTACACCTTATCACCCCCAGCAAATGGGCAGGTAGAAAGCACCAATAAAGTCATAGAAGCCATCCTAACAAAAACAATAAAGGAAAATAGAAGGGACTGGTTTCAAAGGTTGCTCGAGGCATTATGGGCCTATAGAACTGCTTGGAGGAATACTACAGGCTTTTCACCCTATGAATTAGTTTTTGGGAAGAATGTTATTTTCCCTGTAGAGTTTGAGATCAAAACTTTAAGAACTGCTTTAGCTGTTAATCTTGATTTGACTGATGCATAGACAACCAGGTTATAGCAACTTCAAGAATTGGACGAGAAAAGATTGGATGCCATCCATCAAACAACCATGATACAGCAACAAAGAAGCAGGTGGCATGACAGAACCATCAAGCAAAAGCAGTTCCAGAAAGGTAACTAGGCTCTACTTTATGATTCCCATTTTGAGAATTTCCAAGGTAAGTTAAGAACAAGGTGGTTAGGGCCTTATGAAGTGGATGTTGTTTTTCCAAATGGGACAGTTAGACTTTTAACAATTGATGGAAGCAGAACACCACTACTAGTGAATGGCTATCGACTCCGTTTATATCAGAGGCCTGTTTCTAAAGAAGATTTTAAAGCCACTTGCATGGCAATTAAACAGTATTCTTTTCCAGGGGAACTTGCTGTTCCTCAAAGCACTTAAATTTCTATTTATTTATGCATTTTTTTTAGGATAGATATTCTTTTTAATTACTAATAATCCCTGCCAAGGGTTACCATATTATATTTCAGTATTTTGCAGATTTGAGCTGTGGAAAATAGCTGAGAATGAAAGCTTTAAAGGAATCACTTTGCGGACTTGGAATTCCCGTTGCTGCAACACCAACTCCTGTTGCTGCAACACCAATTCCTGTTGCTGCAACACCAATTCCCGTTGCTGCAACACCAATTCCCGTTGCTGCAACACCTTTTCACGTTACTACAACATCTTTTCCCGATGATGTAACATCACTTCCAGTGGCTGCAACACCAAGCCCCGTTGCTGCAACACCACTTCCCGATCCCGTAATACCTTTTTAGCAATTCTCTCATTTATAAAAACACCAGTCTCTCCACTTCAACCCCAAGAAATGAATTTTTGTAAAATACACCACTTCTTGTGATGATTACGATACTCCACTATCACTTCCCGTCATTATTATTAAAAATCGCCGGTATTCTCATGCTCTTAGACCCACTGTAATCATTATCATCCAGCAAAAGATAAGACAAGACTTTTCGACGCAGCAACCAAAAAGGTAAAACATAAAGGTACGCATGATTATGTATGGACATTAAATAATAGTTAATGCGGAGAAGCTGATAGGACTACTAAATAATTGTACTTCCAATCATATCACTTACGCATGGGGGGGGGATTACCAAAGCGCTTTCATAATTGCATACTACGCCAACTGCCGCCGCCCTTAACTCTCCCGGTAATATGTAAAAGTCACCTTATCACGGCATGTTACCATTTGCAACGGTTTACTCTGAACTGAACTTGGAAGCTCGGCTCTGAACTGAGAATTTCACTGAAACAGCAGCTATGGGAGGAAATCCCATCACATACGAACCTGGCACAACAGCACTTCTTGAGCTCTATCATGAGGTTTATCAAATCTTCCTGCAAGCGGGATGGCTAGATTACTTCAAAAGACTCCTAGATTTCGACGCGCAGCAAGTCCTCGAGTTTGCATGCAATTTAACAGAAGGATTTTCTGTTGTTCAAGGAGTCCAAATCCCAGTCACGGAGGAAGTCATAGCCCAAGTTACCAGGCTACCAGCTAATGGCATACGGTGGTTCAGTAGGAAGCACTTGATCCTTAATGCGTAGCAGGATTTTCTTCAACTGGGCGAGCAGGTGGAACCAAAGGGTAGAGGTGTAGCACTTCAATCATTGCCTCAACCGTGGCCGAAAGTTGCTGAATTTGTGAAGCAATACCTGACGTGCGAAGGCCGGTACCAGGTAATTTACCTGCACGATTTCGTTTTGTTGAATCATTTGAGGAATGGTCAGTTGATAAATATGCCATATTATTTATTGGGATGTCTTAAAAATATGTCACGTTACACTGTCAACGCAAAGCATCCGCTTCTTTCCTTGAAACACCACCGCTTAGCTCAATTGCTGATAAATAGAGGCCTTGCCTTAAATAACCCTCCACCCCCCATTAATCCCCATCAAGAGGCAGAAATTCCACAGCCGGAACAGGAAATTCCTCATCAGGAAGAGGAAATTCTTCACCAAGCTGAAGACGTACCTCAGCCAGATGTAGAAATCCCTCAGCAAACAGAGAACATTCCTGAGAAAATACCCGAAGAAATCCCTCAGCAAGCAGACGACATTCCAGAACAAATGCCTAAAGAAGTCCTCCAGCAAACACCCCCACAAGTTGCTGAAAATGAGCAATCAGCAGTAGAAATACCCACGGAAACAACTCCATCCCCCAACAGAACCAATCCATCCATTCCTATACTTGATATTTCTACCGATGAATCTGATGATAACATCCCTATTACCCTACTCAAACAGAAAATGCAGAGGAAAATGGAAACCCCACCAAAAAGAAGAAGAACTAGGGCTTCGGCTAAAGCAGCCGCTATTTCTGCCACTATCCCTATCTTAAAGAAAGCCAGCCTGAAAAGAAAAATGTCTGAATTCCCTGCTTCTCTACCCAAGCAAAGGACTCGGTCGTCTGCAATAGCTGAATCTCCTAGCCACACCCATCCCAGCTCACCACCCATCACCTTAAAAACCCGCATTCCCACCAGCCCTCGAAACTCCTCTCCCTCACCCTCGGAGGCTGAGATGCAGAGTGTTCACAGTTTCGTGACATCATATTTTAAGGCAGCTGACACACAAGAACCAGCTGCCGACACCCAAGGTAATATTGGCCAAGAAGCTGCAACACAAGAAACAGCCACTACCCCAGGTGACACACAAGAACCACCTGTCGAGGGTATAAGGGATCAAATTAATGTTGAAGCACAACCTCTGCCTCCACTGGAACCTGCTGCTCCACAAGCTCAGCCCACCATTTCTTCTCTGCAGGAAGAAATTGAATTTCTAAAAGCTTAAATTCAGGACTACGAGGAGGAAATAATAAGGGTCAAGGAAGCTTATCAAAATGAATTTAGCCTGCATATTTTAGCACGAGTAGCATTTGCAGCAGAGAAGAGTAAGGACAATGAATATGTGTGTACCAGTTGTGGTGACATATATACTCAAGCAGGATACAAGGTAGTGGCAGAACCAATGAATGAAGTCCCTACTGTTGTGGTTGAAACAAAAGAACCTGTTGTTATACAGATGGAAACACCACAACTCTCCGCTCAAACAGAAGAACCTGCTAACACACAAGAACTAGTAGGTTCTCCAGAAAAGGTGCAGGAGCAGACAGAAGAACCTGTTGTCACACAAGAACCAACAGGCTCTCCAGAAAAGGTGCAGGAGCAGACAGAAGAACCTGTTGTCACACAAGAACCAACAGGCTCTCTAGAAACGGTGCAGGAGTAGACAGAAGAACCTGTTGTCACACAAGAACCAACAGGCTCACCAGAAACTGCACCAGAGCAAACAGAAGAACTTGCTGACACACAAGAACCAGTAAGTTCTCCAGAAACTGCACAAGAGCAAATAGAAGAACTTGCTGACACACAAGAACCAGTAAGTTCTCCAGAAACTGCACAAGAGCAAACAGAAGAACTTGCTGACACACAAGAACTAGTAAATTCTCCAGAAACTGCACGGGAGCAAATAGAAGAACTTGCTGAAACACAAGAACCTGCAAGTTCTCCAGAAACTATGCAGGAGGTAACAGGGAATAAAGAAGAGGAAAAGTCACCACGGCCTACCCAAATTGCCATGGAACGAGAGGAAGAAATGGTTACAGAAGAAAATGAAGAAGAAAACATGGACTCACCCAGGCCTATTCAAACTGCCATGGAAAAAGAAGAAAATGAAGAAGAAAACATGGACTCACCCAGGCCTATTCAAACTGCCATGGAAAAAGAAGAAAATGAAGAAGAAAACATGGACTCACCCAGGCCTATTCAAACTGCCATGGAAAAAGAAAAAAATGAAGAAGAAAAATATAGACTCACCCAGGCCTATTCAAACTGCCATGGAACGAGAAGAAAAAGAAGTTACAGCAGGAAATGAAGAAGAAGGCATAGACTCACCCCGGCCTACCTAAAAGGAAGAAATAGTTACAGGAGGAAATGAGGAAAAAGGCATAGGCTCACCCCGGCCTACCCAAATCGCCATAGAACAAGAAGAGGAAGCAGATACACAGGAATCAGTACAAAATATAGAACATGAAGAAGAAACAATAGCTGGAAATGGAAAGGAAGGCATTGGATCATCCCGGCCTACTCCAATTATCACAGAGCAGATTACCCTTGTTGATGCCTTTACACAAACAGAACTTCCCTCTGTTAGTGATGCATGCACAGAAACAGATAGTTTTCAAGAACTAAAAGGAAAATGGTGGAGAGAATATGAGCTGTCACAAGGCAAAGCATTCCAACAGCAAAAGGGGACCTGGTTCAATTATGCATATAAGAACTAGGAAGCACTTGAGTAGTGTAGAGCTCAGTACAAAGAAATTAAGGAACTAAAAGCCAGATTGTCCCAGATGTTTGAGTTATTCCAAAGAATACTTGCCACAAGGAAACCCTCTTTCAATTATGCAACATTTTTGAGGGAAAGACTCACATTCTTACAGATAAAGGCTGTTAGAGAAGGTAGACCTCATCAGGTGGTTACATCAGAGCAATTTATGCAAACCTTTGCAGAGGCACCTAAAAATGATCAAAATTTGTTATGCAAGCTTTATCTCCATAATGAAGCCATGACCGAAGAAAGAAACATGAATATGCTACCTGTGGTTGGCGACATACAGCTGAGAGCTTTCATCTCCTTTTTAGCCAACCAACTTACATGGCAGAACGCTTTTACCTCAGCTCAACATAGTGAACAGAATTGCCTTCTGTGGATTAGAGCTGAACCTTAGAACACAGCCACCTTCATTGCACAACATCAAAGAATGATAAGTGATCCTGAAATGAAGGACCACGTCAGACAACTACAAGCAGTGGTCCTGAGAGACTGTCAACACTATGTGAGAATTAAGGCACCCTTGGCTGTCAAGGCAAATAACTTGTTCTGGGAAAACTGCCCCAAGGAGAGGCAGGAATATCACCCTTATAATCCATCTAATGTACAGGCAGCACTCTCAAGGGTACCTTACTATGTTAGATGCATGCAATACTGTGCTGAGAATTGGATTGGCTACAGATTTAAATTTCCCCTTCTATGGTTATCTGGTGAACAATACAAGGGCCAATTTGGATCATCCAAAAAGGAAGCAGCAGCATGGAGGCAAATACAGACTGTCTGTGGGTTCAGAGATAAGTTTGATGCCACTTCCTATAACTATTGTCTCAGTAATCTACACTGTTCATCCCAGTACTCCGATTCAGACTCAGAGTAAGCATTGCATGAGGACATGCAATCTCTTCAGTTGGGGGGGATGTTAGGATTCAGAATTGACCATTTTTGACCTTATATTTTGGCCATAATATTATCCTTTTCAGTTCAATAGTTGAAAGCTTTGATTACATAATGACTTAATCACCCCAAGGTATGAAGTAATTCTCCGCATATCTATATGTTTAATTGTTCATTACATATTCATGATTATCTTTATATTTATATTTGGAAAAGATAACTAAGTTGCCAAGTAACCATTGAACTGTCTAAAGTCTGCAGGAATTATAATTCACAGTTGCTGTAACACCAGAAACAGCAACTACGCAATTGCTGTAACACCAGAAACAGCAACTACACAGTTGCTGTGACACCAGAAGCAGCAACTACGTAGTTGCTACAGCCAGCAACGGAAACTATCTAAAGTAGGGGAATGCTATTTTGCGACAACTGGAAATAACAAACGGCAACTATCTGAAGATCGCCAGAATTCCGCGCTGACGCAGCATGATCAACAATTGTCCAAAAAGGGTAAAACACAGTTGCTAAAATATCAGGAACAACACGGGTTTACTAAATCAGCAACCATGGGGAAACGGCGAAGGATAATGCGAGGATCCCAAGAAGACGGTCGAAGTTCGGTTACCAGCTGTGTAACAGAAAGAAACTCAAGAAAGAATACACTGTCACACTGTTATAACAGCATTCTGTAACTCTTATTTTTGACATAAAGGGTTAACTGAATGAACTGTGATAGTCTATTGTAATAGATGTCTCCTCTATAAAGAGGAGACATCTACATTAGAGAAGGGGGAGAAAAATAGTTTTGTAAGGGGAATTTTGAAAGACAACAGCAAGGTCTGAACATTCATTGTAACTGGATCTTTTGGCAGATGAATAGAAGATTGTTCTGAGCATCTAATCTAGTATTTGCGTTCTGGGGAATCTTGTGAGAGGGACTGGGCCCACCTTCCTCACAAGATTCACCCATTTACTTTTCTGTCAAGTGTTTAAGTGTGTTTGGTAATTTCTTCTTGCTGGTACTCTGTTTTGGATTCTGTAGCATTACCTCTGATGATTTCCTTTTTGTTGGCACTTTGTTTTGTTAATCGTTTGAAACTGTACTTCACCGGTGAATTAGAATTGCAGTGTGTATTAGCAATCTGGTTACAGGGGCAGGTGCTGAACGTCCTTGCTTGGAGGATAGGGTTCTGATCCTCTGATAACAGAACATCGATCACTTTTCTTTTCAAATTTGTCATCTTAAATTAACTGCTTTCATTTTATCTTTACAGTACACTGTTATCACATAACGTGAGAATTACGTATACTACAGCTTTTTAATGCTTTTAGAGTTAAGTACATACAGTACATGGTAGCCTTTGAAATAAAAGACTTTCCCAGGTTGACAATTTAATGTGGTACTTGATTGTTAATCAATAAACAAATCAACTAGCCAACAGGTATGAAGGCATAACAGCTGGAACCAAAGACCCTGAGATGCTTTACCGAAGGATCGTGTCCATACCACATTTCATATGGAGTCTTGTTTCTGATAGCATTAGATGGAAATCTATTATTTATATATACAGAACATAGTATTGCATTAGACCAAAACATCAACTTTAATTTTTTAAAAACATCATGGAGTGCACCATATTTAAGATTTTCCTATTCATTATTTCAGCTACACCATTCTGTTGGGGATTATAAGGCACAGTTGTTTGATGTTTGATCCCATGTTGGAGAAGATAGTTTTCAAATTCATTTGAAGTGTATTCTTTTCCATTATCAGTGTGAATAGAGCCAATATGAGATTGTGCATCATTTTCAATCCATGTATGAAAGTTCTTGAATGTTTGAAAAACATCAGATTTATTCTTCAATAAAAAACCCAACACATTCTAGTCTAGTCATCAATAAATATCATCATATATTTATTTCCATTTGCAGAAGGAATAGGCATTGGACCACATATGCTATTGTTGTAATAACTGATGAATATGGAGGCATGCTCATATGCAACAAAATCCAAGAAGCTTGGCCAAGCTTGTGTTGATGCTCAAAGAATACTACCAAACATTACTTCCATCCAAAAACAATTAATATGTTTCCACGAGATTTTGACAATGGTTGGGATGGAATCATAGAGAATAAAATTTTTTGAATGAAAATGAATTAAATATACATCTTGTACATGTCAAAATTATCAACAATACAAATCATTTCATCTCCAAATGCAATGGAATGCGACAGTCCGTACCTTGAAAAAGCTTAATAAGGGATGGGTGTTGAGCTATGGAAAAGGTATGAATTTGAAATTTATTTCCTTATCTTTTTCCTTAATCATATCTCCTTTACATTCTAAGATGGTAATATATCAAAGAATTATAGCGAAAACTAGGGAGTTATTGATTATTGCAATTTACTTAATTATTGTCTTTACTCATGCAGGAAAGAGAAGAAATGTAAAATTACCATTCCGGAGGAAAAGAGAAAACAGAGTAATTGTTTTTCCTTCACCAGGAAGCCATATCGAGACAAGCAGATCAATATTTGAGTGCACAGTTAAGGATAAGAATGGAAAAGATAACAACATCAACACAAAAAGACAAAGAGTTAATTGGAGTTAGAAGATTGAGTGGATCCCTAAGGATCTCTTGATCCTGAGGGATCGCTATTTCAAAGTCTATCTCTATTCCTATTTTATCTGCCTAGCCATTATAAAAGGGACAACACTTGTAAAGAAGAGGATCATCATGCATCATCATTATTCAGAACTTATTGTTGTAATTTCACTTTGATCATCGACTCTCGTTGATTAAAACAAAGTACGATTGGATGTAAACATTTTCGCATATGATTAATACATAAGTCAATTGTTGTTCCTTCTTTTATACTGAAGTAGTCCAGCGGTGCTTCACTAGTAGCTAAGGGCCTGGCCCTAGTGGATCCACTTGCTATTATGTACCATTACTTTATGATCACGGTTGTGTGATGGTTTGGTTTGATCTTCGTTTATTTGAATCACATTGCTTTACTATTCCTTGTTTCGAGAATTTATGAATTGTTTCATTATATATGCTGTAAATGAATTGCATTGTCATTCCTTCTCATCATAATAAGATTATTATTCTCTACAACTATATTTTTATGCTATTCATTTCAATTATAGAGCTTCGTTGTTCATTCCAGTAAACTGACTTTGTTGTTCATTACAGTTTCATAAGTTCTGCTGCTCATTTCTACTAAATATCATTGTTCTTCATTTCCTTTCTGCAAGTATTTGATTTTGCCTTTCAGCATTGTTACAGTTAGCATATTTATGCCCTTTCTATTAGCAGCATTGTTGATTTAATTCATTTTCATTTCCAATCAGTCATTTTAGTGTGGAGTGTGAGATCGACAACTGTAAAGGACATTGGCTATTACTGTCAGAGTTCTCATATTGAGGTTCTTATTCATGTTTGATTTCATTCACATCAACTAAAAGAGGAAAGAGTTATTGCTACTGCATCCTTGACTAATAATTGCTATTACTTTCCTGAGTGAATGAGTTAGTTTCAGAGCATTGAGTTTCTTTTAATCGCAAGTAGGTTTTATTTCAAGCATCCATTTACTCTTGTATTTAAAAGCACTGTACTGCAAATTAGAAACATTACTCTTGGATAAAATTGCTGCCATGTGTACACTCTTGAAAGAGAAAATCTTACCTGGATTGATAATTAATGTAGGCTAAATAGGAGTTAAAAAGACACCTTTTATCACTCAACATTTTGGCATCATTGCCGGCGAGAGTGTAGCCATTTTTTTCTTTCAAGGAGTAGTGTGCATCTGATGAGTGCCTTCTAGGAGAGAGTTGGGTATTAAAAACAGAAGGTAAGAACTTGCGTACGAAGCATGTAAAAGTGTTGCTCCCCGCCCGCTTTCCAGTAGAATTGTTAATTTTTTTTTTTTGGGTAGAAATAAATATTTGAGTTGTGTGTATGACTAAAAAGAAAAAACTCGAAAATAATCCGAAATTGCTACCCAAACCTAACAAATACTAGGGGACCAGTGACCCTTGGTCAATCAACCTTCATAAGCGATATCATTAAGCAAGCCAAATCTTAGCTATCAGTCGGCCCTAGAAAAGTTGCTTCTAGACAACCTACTGGCTCCCTTCGGGGCACAGGCTCACCATTTGTAGCCTTTGCTGAGGTGCACAAAAAAATAGAAGAGACTGAGCAAGATTTTCAAGAAATTGAGAATTGTCACCCAATTTCTTTACAAGAAGGGAATTCTAGTAATCTCTGAGAAGGAGGAGGAGAAACAGGGGAAATAGAAGAATCAAGATCCCCTTTTAGAATAGTTCAAACACTTAGCATCCCAGATAAGGGGAGTGATGTTAAGATCATCCAAAACAAAGCATAAGAACCTGAAGAGCCAAGATCCCCCCAGATAGTAGTTCAGCAAGGAACACTTATTATCCTAGACCAACGAAGTACTATTAAGATCATTCCTACTCCTTCTAGTCAACCCAGGAATTACTCCCTAGAAATCCCAGAAGGGTATTGGCACATATTTGATCAAATGGCCTAGAACTAGCAAACACCTCAAAGCTCTACGCTGTAATATCCCATCGTGGAGACTACAGTTAATGCACCTATGAAGGCCATTCCTCTCCAGAATATTCCTACATTCCATGGCCTAACATCAGAGGATCCGGATGCATTTCTATTTTAGTTCAATGTATTATGCCGAGGTTATGACTATACCACTGATCCCCAAAAACTAAAAATTTTCCCTCCACATTAAAAGGAGCAACTTTATGATGGTTTATGGGGTTAGGTGGAGGTGTTATAAATTATTGGGATCAGATGAAAGCTGCTTTTCTAAAGAAATATCAGGATTACTGTAGGTCTAGGGAATTAAAGGATGAAATATTTCAAATGACAGCAAGACCTAATGAAACACTAGAGGAATATGTAGAACGCTTTCAATACAATCTCCAGAGATCTCCTTATGCATCTTTACCCTTGCCTAACAATGTGTTAAAAACTACACTAATTAAAGGGATGAAAGAACAATGGGTTGAAACATTAAACATTATGGGAAAAGGTGACATATATCAAGAAAATTTTGCTGACATCATTGATTTGTGTATCAGGAGTTCAAGAGGTAGCACAAGAATAAAACCAATAGAATGTGACATGATCACAAAGGATAACAAGAGCTCTGGTGGAGGTATAACCCGCGCAAAAATCAGCATTCTACTAGAAGATTTCAAAACTGATATTCTAGGAACTCTGACAATGCAGTTCATCATTTTGCAAGCTAAACAAAAGCAAGTAGAAGTAGAACAAAATTTGGCGATATTCTACCCTAGATGTAGAAAGAAACACAGCCACAAAGAGTGCCTGCTGGATATAGTCCAAGTCTGTGCCATCTGCACGAAAGATCACTCCACAGAAAGTTTCCCCTCACTCCCAAGATTGAAAGCAGTCTACAAAGAGGTAGAAGAAGAAACAGAACCAGTTTACCTACTAAATCAGCGTTGCTGGTGGCAGCCACGACAAAAAAGGTATGCCCGTTGGTCCATCCTCTTCTTTTCAGTCTCCTCAATATAATGCTCAGCAATATAATGGAATGTGGCAGAATCAACCACCTTTCCCTAGCTGGTCACAGCAGCCATTCCACATATCACTATGGCCAAATCAAACAAATCAAACCAATTGGCCGAACTTTCCTTACTGTCCACCATTTTGGAAAAATAATGCATATTCAACACAATGGTCACCCTCCACCTCACAGAGTCAAACCTGGCAGTCGAACTGGCAAAGACCTATGAATCAGCCAGCCGGAGCGATTCCTCTCCCTCAACCTACATTGCCAGCACCTTATACATTGCAACAAAATCCCTAGAACAACTTAAGACTGCAACTCCCAACCCAACCCAACCCAAACCCCAACAATACACTGGTTCAATTTGTTCAAATAATCGAAGGACCAGAACTAGAAACCAAGTTAAGGGAGTGCAACGACCTTTAACTAAGATCTGGACTCATAATAGAATCAGAGGGAAATAAAAATGTTCAAGTTGAAAATTCATTACCATTATAACAAACACCACAAGAAGGGAATTTGGTTAGACAACAAACTCATGAAAAAGAAACCACCTCTTCTCCACCATTTCCAGAATGACTAATCATACCTTGCCCAATAGAACATCTTGATTTTGATCTTCTAGGAGAACTAGAAAATTTGTGTATAAAAATTCCACTCCTCCATGCTATCCAAGACATCCCAATTTACGCAAAAACCATAAAAGAATTATGTATAGAAAAGTGAAAGAGGAAAATAACAACTAATCCAATTGTCCGAGTAGTTTGCACCCTATCTGACTTACTATCAGGAAGAGCAGCACCCGTAAAATATGAAGACCCAGGGAATCTTATAGCCACGGTGCAAATCAATGGATGCTCCTTCCCAAATGCCTTTGTTGACTTAGGAGCTGCAATCAATATTATAACAATCACCACATGTCAAAAGATTGGCATTACGTCATTAGATCCAACCAAAACCTTATTGGAGTTGGCTGACAGATCGGTAGTCAGACTAGAAGGCACACTACATGATGTAATGGTATTTGTAGACTCCTAGAAATACCCTGCGGACTTTCAGATCATTAATCCCAAAAACCGACTATATGGGCACCCTTTAATTCTAGGTAGACCTTGGCTAGCAATTTCTAACGCTTACATTAGCTATTGACAAGGCAGCATGACTATAGGAAGAGGGAGTAATGTCAAGAATTTGGCCTTATACCCTCCAACCCAGCCAAGCTTAACAATAATCAAAACAAAAAACATGTATCATACTTGACTAAAAAAATTAGATCACCATTAACTATAGAAGATGCCCTCGAATTTAAAGACGAAACAAAGGACGACATCATTAATAGCGTCATTAACTAACCAGAAACTAGATCCCATCTACAATGTCACATGATTGAGGCAACATTTGATAATGAAGTAGAAGAAGATCCCCTGAAAGACACTCATGATCAATCAATACCTACCACCTCTATTTACAATAGCAAAACTATAGAAATAGAGCCAGGAAAAACTTTGAACATTAATAAAAACCTCACTGTTGAACAAGAAGAAAAGTTGGTCCAACCACTGAGAAAATATAAGGAAGCCTTTGCATGGGATTACCTTGAGATGAAAGGAATTGATCCCTAGTTATGTACGCACCACATCTGTACAGAAAAGGATGCTAGATCCATTTTCCAACCCCAACGAAGATTAAACCCTCATCTTAAGGATATTGTGAAAGTTGAATTAAAAAAACTTTTAGATGTAAACTTCTTTTACCCAATATCTGACAGCAAGTGGGTCTCTCCACTAGTAGTGGTGCCAAAGAAGAATGGAAAGTGGTGGATATGTGTAGACTACAGAGAATTGAACAAAGCAACCCAGAAATACCACTTCCCCCTTCCATTCATTGATTAGGTATTAGACATATTAGTAGGAAAGAAATTCTTTTCTTTCCTAGATGGCTTTAGTGGATACAATCAGATTCAGATTGCCCCAGAAGATCAGGATAAAACCACTGTTACCTATCCTTGGGGAACATTTGCTTACAGAGTCTTACCCTTTGGGCTATGCAATGCCCCTGGCGCATTTCAGAGAGCTATCCTCATCATTTTTTCAGATTTAATAAATGAAGGGCTCGAAGTATATATGGATGACTTCACACCTTATGGGGATGATTTTGAGCCAGCATTACAAACATTAGAAAAAGTGCTGCAAAGATGCATTGCCACCAGGCTCTGTTTGAGCCATGAAAAGTGTCATATGATGATGACCGAGGGACTCATCTTAGGTCATTATATCTCAGCAGTTGGAATACAAGTAGATCCGACTAAAATTTAGATAATATTGTTAATACCTACTTCTACCACGCAAACAGAGATACGCAGTTTTCTGGGATTTTCTGGTTATTATAGAAGATTTATAGAGTATATTTCTCAAATTGTTGCACCTTTATATGCACTAATAGGGAATATTGATTTCATTTGGATAGACAAGTGTGACCGTGCTTTTGAGGATCTAAAAAATCTTGTGTCAACTGCCCTAGCGCTAAGGGGCCCAAATTGGGATTTTCATTTGAAATTTCATCTGATGCTTCAGACACATCAATCGGAGTATTTCTTGGGCATGAAGAAGATTAAAAGCCATATGCAATTTATTATTTTAGAAAAAATCTATCTCCTACTGAATTAAACTATACTTTGACTGAAAAATAATTTTTAGTTGTAATACATGCTGTAAATAAATTTAGACATTATATAACTGGGTACCCTGTAGTTTTATATACCGATCACTCTGCCATAAAATACTTAGCAAATAAGCCTATTACAAATGGAAGAGTGACAAGATGGTTGATTCTCTTGCAGGAATTTGAAATCACAATTAAGGATCGACCTTGTTATAGACATTTTTGTGCCTTATAGCTATAAGCATGAAATGTCCATAAACCAAGGGATCCTAAGTCCCTAAAAGTGTTGTTCCAGCTCCTAAAGAAACAAGGTCAACAATTTACAGCTTCTCCCAGAAGTTCTCCACCAAAAACTGCTCAAAACTAGTCAAAACAGGATCATTTCAGGTGCTCCACTAGCTAGCTGCGTTGCAAAGCACCTAAATACACTGGCTAGGTGCATTGCAACGCACTTGAATGCACTACCAGGGTGCGTTGAGCGGGAAATGACAAGTGGCAGAGTCGTTCCACAAGGTGGAGAGACAATGGAAGCTTCTAAAATCTTCTCCAATGACACTTGCCTCACTGAATTCGACCAGTGATGAGTAAGAGGCTCTCAGTCTCCAAGTGGAAGCAAGAACTGACAGAGAGAAGCCACTAATCAATTCATGAGCTGACTCATCCTTTTTGCATACATCTATATATGGATCCCTCACCAAGAGATCCAAAGGCTGGAATTTTGTACATTGCAGAGAATTGTTGTTGGTTTTGTGATAGATATCAGAGTATTGGGTGATTTATGCTTTGTTGGAGGTGAAGAATGGATTCTATGCTGGGAGGTTGATGTTGGATCAGGAATCATCGGTTGTAACTCCTCCTGGATCTTCTTGTTTTATCAATAAAACTATTTGAGTTTCTCCTACATGCTTGTATATCATTGATGTGAGTTATATTTGTATGTTTAGCTTAAATCTGATCCTAAGCTTTTTATGAACATAAATCCATGTCTTTGTGTAGTTTCTTCCTTCTGTGAACTTGCAGGAACTTGGTGACGCTGGACAAGTAAGGGAGCAGATAGCTGGAAGCTGTGAAAGAGAAGAGAGATTGGATCAAAGGACTAGCGCAAGACACAGGTTGGTTCATCTTAATCATCTTCGTTTATAGTTCATAAAGGAGAATACAAGAGTAGTTTTCCCTGTTTGTTTTTGAGGTCTCTGTCACAACCCAATGGGATAGGGTCGTTCTGAATAGACACTTTTCCCGAAAAAAAAATGGCGACTCCGCTGGGGATCATGTCTAGTTAGTTTGTTTGTGTTTCTATTGTTGTTCATCTCATAAACTTAGGAGTAGCGAATCGAACTGCATTTGCCATTTACAAATGCAAAGTAGACATCTGCTACTCTAGTCCATTCACTGGACCTGTTTATGATCTGAACAGTTGACTCACAAATGATCTGATTACCCTTTGTGATAGCTCTTAAACCTCTTGTAAATCAACCCTTGATTGTGCATTACTGATTGCTTTTACCCGGCCAAAAACCATAGATTAAACTGCAAACCGTGACCCAGAACCCGGAGAGAATTCTCGTTTCTGCTTCAGCGCAGGCTCTGTGAAGAGACTCTGCATTTCAGCACAGTTCCTGAGAGGGATACCTGCGTTGTAATTCAGTTTCTCTGTGTAGCAGGTGCGTTGATCAGCCTAGCCCTGCCTAGCTGAGGTTCTTTGCTCACTTTTTCTAGTTTTACCTCTGATTTTTGCAGCCTGTGATCAGTGTGTTTGTCTGTTTAAAAGCCCCTTTTCTTTGCCTTAATTCCGCCTCAGTTGTATAAAAGAAACTGTATTTGTTTTTGTGTGTTTGTTACGTCATTTATAGTTTCCCATTGCAAAAGTAAACTAGTCATACTGTCGTCGTTGGATTTAGATCTGTCGTAAGTGTCGATTTTGATCTTAGGAGAAAGTTTATTTGCTATTGACAGTCGATTACGCTTTTACTTTTGCCTTTGGCTTGAATTTGTGAATTTCTAGTGTCGAAACAAGTGTTTACTTCAAAATCATAAAGTGTCGTAATCGTCTCTACCTTTTGATTTCGAAAAGAAGTTTGTTTGTGTTTTTCACTTGAAATTGAATTCAAATTTGTACAACAACTTTCTTTTTAGGCATCAATATTAAGAAAGTGAAAAACAAATACATGCACATGTGCATTTGCATATTGACACTCTGTTTGGCTTGATTTAGGAAAAGTGCATTTACAGTGTGCTCTTTGCTCTTTGAGAAAAGATTGTGTCTTTCTTTTCCCCTTGTAGCTAGGATTTTCATTGCTGAAAAGAGATAAAAGCTTGCTTATCATCTTTAGATTGCATTTTAGGAATTACATCTACATCTCGTGGTGAACCCAAAAGGCAAACTTCATAAGAAAGATCAACCTAAAATAAATTCAATGAACTTAACAACGCTTTGTAACTTAACGCACAACATCTAGAGGTCTAGGCTAGAGACGTGTTCCGGCGTCGTAAAGCCTGGTAACTGTTGTCCTCACTGATGGTTGGGTGATTCCTCCACTTTGAGACAATAAGTGCCAGTACGGACTTGTGCTCCCACGTACCGTCGAGTATATATTGGGAGACCCCTATAGGCATAAAACCTTTATCCATAGGAATCCGTGTCGGCCGCCCTACTGATTGCAATGCACCGAACACAGCATTCGGGAAGATTGACTGCCGTACCCTAAAAAGTATTCTATGGTTTTGCGATTGGTTTGGCACTCCCTCTACCTAGACCTCTAGAGCAGTCCCTTTCATTCCTTTTCAGACTCCTTAACGAAAAAGGTCCATCTGAGCACTTGTCACTTCAGGCTCATTAAAAATCAAAGGAGACTAGAGTCATCTTTTGTTTTTTCTCGACTCTTTAAAACTGAAAAAACAAGTTGTGTCAAAGCGTGTTAAAATTTATTTTAAACGGAATATTCATACCCTTTTCCTGCGTTGATCTTTGGGTTGAGAAAATGGAGCCAACCAGCCAAGGAGTTCCCCTTGGTGGAAAGCCTAGTCCTTTCTCCTCTTGGGGAGATGTTGGTGCGCCCCATATGGCCACATTGTCGCTTCCAGGACTGACAATTGGCTTGCCAGTATGGCTCTTCTCAACCAATGTCGTTCAGAACACCACTATTCCTGAACAATCGAATCAGCAATTAGACAAGTCCAGAGTTACCCACCAGCCTTCTACTTCCTCTAATTCTTCCTCTCCTCCTTCCTCTTCGCTTGACGGGACTGGTAAAGCTAAAAGCCAAGTTCCTAAGGAGAAGAAGGAAAATAAGAAGAAAGAGAAAAAGAAGAAGGAGCCAAAGGTGAATAAGGGAAAACGAGTGTCGTCTAATGAGAATCCACACACAGCACCGACCAGGCCTAAATCGCCATGTGTCATTTGTAGAGGAGACCACTTTCACAGAGATTGTCCTTGCATCCCCCGGATACTAAGGGACTGGTCTCCTCATTTGCACAATCTGGTGTCATCAACCTCTGGAGATCATGTTGAAAGCACACCGTCAACTAGTGAAAGTGAAGCCCCAGGACAAAAAGGGAAAGCTAGATTTCCCTGTAGACTGTGCGAAGGCGACCATGCCCTCCACTGTTGTCCCTTCTTAGACGAGGCTAAAAGAGTTTTGGATGATCGTCTGGTTTCACCGTTACGACTTCCTCCTGGATATAAAAAACTCTTGCCGAGTCCGTCACTAGTTGAGAACCCAGCTGGCCCGCTCAAGTGGTCAGCTGAAGCGTCTATCATTGAGGATAAACCAACTGAATCCATACCAGACGAAAGTCAAAAGGTCGAGGCAGCAGTTGACCCGGTCTTGCCTTCAGAGGTTTTATCTTCGAATGATACAGTCATTGAAGAGAATAAGGATGACACTATCCAAATTCTCTTCATCAACACAGACTCTGACGAACATGGGGGCAATCCACCCATTCCTTTACTGCAGGAAGGAAGTTCGTTAGAGCCATACCCGACCGTCTACTCGGTCCCACCTCCAAGCAACCTAGTTGTATCCTTCGACTGGAATCAACTAGGCAGACCCTGCTTGCCAGCAAGCATACCATTCCGAATTATCGTTCAAATATATAGAATGGTCATGGCTGGTACCATCATTGATGAGGGGGCTTCTGTGAGTATCCTTTCCTCTATTTCTTGGAAAGCGCTTGGTTCACCATCGTTGTTGCCTAAAATGAGAAATCTGACAGGCTTTGATAAAGGAACCAGTCGACCTTTAGGGATCCTTCCCAATGTGCCCATAACATTGAGAGGGAAGACAGTTCGCATGAACGTCATGGTCGTTCAAGGACCCTTGGATTATAACCTACTCCTTGGACGAGACTATATTTATTGCATGGGAGCCATCGTCTCCTCACTCTTTAGAGTAATGTGTTTTCCGCACGAAGGAAGAGTGGTCAAGCTCGTGGACCAGCTTTCATTTCCCGGATCACGCATAGCAAATAGTCATATACCGTCCCTAAATGGTCTCTTCATGCAAGAAATGTCTCAAGTCCCAGTCCGTCCTCCTGATGAGCGCGAGTAATTCAGAGGGATATGACTGAAACCCAGGGGGCATGCGTCCTGGCCTGCTTCGGCAGGAAAACTTCGGGTATAGAGTAGGTTTCCGCGGGAGAATATGACTAGTCCGTACCCCGTCCGTGATTGGAAGAGGGGTTGTTCTAGAATAAAATTCTCTTGTCAAAGTTATGAGAGTTGGTTGATCTCGCCACTCACCTTTGCCTATTTCGGTAGACATCGCCGAAGAAGTGTTTTGTTTGCACCGCGGATAGAACAATCTTTGGGTAACCTGTAAGAGGTAGGCCTCTCCTGATAGAACAAATGTTTTGTCTGCAAATTGAGGGGTAACTTTGAAACTCTGTTTTATACCTGGGGGCATGCAAACCTTTTGGCATGCAAGCAAGGGGCGGCTATTTATTTTTTAAATTTTTAGGACCTCTAACCCTTTAAACTCGTAGGATTAGTCGTCACCAAACTTGCATAAAGAAAGGATGTGGGGCAAAAATCTAAAAGTTGCCATTTTTATATGAGACATTCTTATCATATGACTGGATTAATCGAGCAGTTTTAGCGCATAGTTCAAGCTCGTTAAAAAATAAACATAAGATCGAGCAGTTTTAGCGCATAGTTCAAGCTCGTTAAAAAATAAACATAAGATCGAGAAAATGTTTCCACCCGCATTTAAGCTCGTTAAAAAATGAACTATCCTCCGGTAAATAACCATCGTGAAGGAAGCATTTTCAGCCATTAAAGCCTTGGTCGTGTTTGCACCGTCACCTCCACTTTTCCATTGGCCGATCATTCACCTCCATTTGATTGTTTACCCATTTTGAGGAACAGCTGCAAAGAGTGATTTCACTAGCCATCCTTGTGACACTGCCGTGATTGGAAAATTCCAAACCTTACCTGGAATCAGCTGCTACCCATTTTATCACTCGTTCCTCAAAAGACGAGTCTTCTTTAAGCTCTTTTCATCTGACTCGTAAAATATGAAAAGATTGCTGACTTCTGGCCTTCCAGCTCGTTAAAGCGACAGGAAGTGCTATCCCTCCTCTAGATTTTAATCTTTTTGGACCTGAGGGATTATTGCACAAAAAGATCGAGCGCTTGTTTTGTTCGGCTTGTTAAAACTATCGAAAATTCATCCCTTCTGTATTGTTTTATACTTTTTCGGACTTAAGGGATTAGATGACGAAAAAGGAATTCTGGAGTTATTTTACGTACCTTTTCAGACTCTCTAAAAAGGAAAAGGACCGAGTTATCTTTGTCGTTAGACTCGTTAAAAAGATTAATAGCGACAAACTTGTCTTTAGACGAGAACGAGTTTCACTATCGCTAGGCTCGTTAAAACATAGCGATGGGTTTGCCTGAAGGGAAAATTATAGAACAAGCATATGTTATCCTCCTCAAGCTTGACAAAAATAAAGAGGTACTGGTCAAAAATGACTAGGGAAAAATTGGGAAGAAAACTCAAAGAAACTTTATTGGTAGCAAGTCGCTCTTGAACATGACACTTCCACTCCGTGCCAGAGTCGGTTGGGTTGTTTCATTCACCGGTCACATCACCATGGTCACACCATACCATCCACATTTGGGGTAAATGCTACCAATCCATCACATAAGTGTCGCCGACATGTTCAAGAGAAGTCATCCAGAGAAGTCACCCGTGTCCCATCCACTACCATACATTATACTTCACTCTTTCATGACCGCCACCCTGAACCGTATGTCACCAGATCGTTTTCACCTCCATCAAAATCATTTGCTCCGTTCCGTGTCATTGATGTGGGATTCATTAAGGCCCTCCTTTGATGGATCGCTTCTTGTCGACATCAGCTCATTATCCAAGAAGTTGATCTAGGAACACCCCTTCAGTACTTTGAAGCTTGCATGCCTCAATGGCAAGTTTCTCACTTCCGGCGACAGGTATACATCAATGACCTTCGACCGAAAGATTTTGCGTGGTGTTCGACGCCAAGTCCTTTATTCACACCACGTGAATTGTACTGCAGTACCTTGAGGGTCATTATCATTATTGGTGATTCCTCTCGCGCTTGTTAACAGTTTACATCATTGACTGGTAATCAAGCGATGTCTTTCCATGTTCGACTTCAAAACATTTCTCACATGGATCGACTTGTACTTAGAGTGAAGATCGGTCGAGATTGAAGACCCCGGATCTAGTTTCATCCATCCGGGCTGCGATATATATTCAGGAAAAATAAAGACATTGAAATGTACAACATTGCAGCACAGATAATCATCCATCAGACGATTGTATGTCCTATGTACATGAAAATGAATTTATAAAGCTGAGCATGGGAATGCCCGTCTCAGCTAGATCATGGAAACAGTATGAAAATAATGTATTGTATTGTATCTTATTACAGGTCTCCTCCCCAGCATTAGAAGAACTTCGAATCCTCCTAATAAAGCATTTCACCTGATAAACAGCCTCATACTTTAGGGGGCAACTGTTATAGACATTTTTGTGCCTTACAGCTATAAGCATGAAATGTCCATAAACCAAGGGATCCTAAGTCCCTAAAAGTGTTGTTCCAGCTCCTAAAGAAACAAGGTCAACAAATTATAGCTTCTCCCAGAAGTTCTCCACTAGAAACTGCTCAAAACTAGTCAAAATAGGATCATTTCAAGTGCTCCACTAGCTAGTTGTGTTGCAAAGCACCCAAATACACTGGCTAGGTGTGTTGCAACGCACTTGAATGCACTACCAGGGTGCGTTGAGCGGGAAATGACAAGTGGCAGAGTCATTCCACGAGGTGGAGAGACAATGGAAGCTTCCAGAATCTTCTCCAATGACACTTGCCTCACTGAATTCAACCAGTGATGAGTAAGAGGCTCTCAGTCTCCAAGTGGAAGCAAGAACTGACAGAGAGAAGCCACTAATCAATTCATGAGCTGACTCATCCTCTTTGCATACATCTATATATGGATCCCTCACCAAGAGATCCAAAGGCTGGAATTTTGTACATTGCAGAGAATTGTTGTTGGTTTTGTGATAGATATCAGAGTATTGGGTGATTTATGCTTTGTTGGAGGTGAAGAAGGGATTCTATGATGGGAGGTTGATGCTGGATCAGGAATCATCGGTTGTAACTCCTCCTGGATCTTCTTGTTTTATCAATAAAACTATTTGAGTTTCTCCTACATGCTTGTATATCATTGATGTGAGTTATATTTGTATGTTTAGCTTAAATCTGATCCTAAGCTTTTTATGAACATAAATCCATGTCTTTGTGTAGTTTCTTCCTTTTGTGAACTTGCAGGAACTTAGTGACGCTGGACAAGTAAGGGAGCAGATAGCTGGAAGCTGTCAAAGAGAAGAGAGAATGGATCAAAGGACTAGCGCAAGACACAGGTTGGTTCATCTTAATCATCTTCGTTTATAGTTCATAAAGGAGAATACAAGAGTAGTTTTCCCTGTTTGTTTCTGAGGTCTCTGTCACAACCCAGTGGGATAGGGTCATTCTGAATAGACACTTTTCCCGAAAACAGACCTGGAAAAGAGAATCCTATAGCTGATTTTCTCTCACGAATGCCAAAGCTAGTGGATGCAGCAATAGTCAACGATCAATTTCTGGGTGAACATTTGTTTACTGTCACAGTCAGAACACCATGGTATGCCGACATTGCAAATTACTTAGCAGTACCCGATGCTCACCTAATGAATGAAAATAGATAGTGCAGTGCAGTACCCGATTCTCTTGGATTGGGGGCTACTTATTTCATACAGGGGCACATATGCACATTAGAAGATGTGTCTGAGAAGATGAAGTATTTGACATTCTGAAAGCATGCCATGATGGGCCGTGTGGTAGACATTTTGCAGACCGCAGGACCAGTCACAAAGTTTTACAAACAGGCTATTACTGGCCCACTATTTTTAAAGATGCTAAAAAGTTTGTTCAAGCCTGTGATAGTTGCTAGAGGGCGGGATGCCCTGGACAATCTGATGAAATGCCTCTAAACCCGCAATTAGTAATCGAGCCATTTGAGTGATGGGTGCTCGATTTTATTGGTCCTATTAATCCATCATCAAATCAGAAAACATACATACTAGTTGCAACAGAGTATGTTACTAAATGGGTTGAAGCAGAGGCACTGCCAAGAGCTATAGAGGATTCAGTAATACATTTTCTTTTCTAATTATTTGTGCGATATGGCCTCCCGAGGGACATAATTATAGATGGAGGACCACAATTTGTAGGGAATAAGATTGCTGCAACATTGAAAAATTACCACATTCTGCAAAAAATTACAACTCCATACCACCCACAGGCAAATGGCCAAGTAAAAAGCACTAATAAGGTGATTGAGACAATACTTAAAAAAACAGTTGCATCACACGGATGTGACTAGGCTTCAAGATTGCTGGAAGCCTTGTAGGCATACTACACAATGTGGAGAAACACCACCGGGTATTCACCATCTCAATTAGTGTTTGGCAAATAACCCATCTTCCCAATTGAATTCGAAATTCAAACATTAAGAACAGCACAAAAGGTGGGTTTGAATTTAAATGAGGCCCAGATCAATAGATTACAACAAATCAATGTGTTAGATGAAATCAGGCTCTCAGCTCTTCAACGCACTACATTAACTCAACATCAGAGAGAAAAATGGCATGATGCCCTCATTAAAAATAAAATCTTCCACGAAGGAGATTGGGCACTCCTATACGATTCCAGGTTCCAGGATTTCCTCAAAAAACTCTAGACACGATGGCTTGGACCTTATGAAATACAGAAAGTGCATGACAATGGCACCATTACATTGGTTACCATTAATGGATCTCGACATCCTTTCAAAGCGAATGGTCATCGAGTGTGACTTTATCACAAACCGCTTACCCAGGAATCCTTTTACCAGCAATTACGAGATGATTCCACTATGCAAATTCTTGCTGAGGAAGATAACCCCTCCTCAACATTAATGCACTAAACAATTCCTTTGTTTCTGAATTTTTTATATAAACTTTTCTCTTTAATTTTTCTTGTATAAACTGTTTTTTGTACAAATTTTAGTTCTGTTCCATTTAAGGAACAACTGTTATTCCTCTTAAGGAACAACAACCGTTCCTCTTAAGGAACAACATTTCTGTGTGTTTGTATTTTCGTTGTTCCTCTTAAGGAACAACTGTTGTTCCTCTTAAGAAACAACAGTTGTTCCTCTTAAGGAGCAACACTTCTGCGTATTTTTATTTTCATTGTTCCTCTTAAGGAACAACAGTGGTTCCTCTTAAGGAACAACACTTCTGCATGTTTTTATCTTTCATTATTACTCATAAGGAACAACTGTTGTTCCTTAGCCATTCCTCTTAAGGAACAACACTTCTACGTATTTTTATTTTTGTTGTTCCCCTTAAGGAACAGCTGTTGTTCCTCTTAAGGAACAACAATCATTCCTCTTAAGGAACAACACTTCGTGTGTTTCTATTTTTGTTGTTCCTCTTAAGGCACAACTATTGTTCCTCTTAACGCACAGCTGCTATTCCTCTTAAGGCACTGTTGCTGTTCCTCTTAAGGAACAACAGTCGTCCCTCTTAAGGAACAACAAATCTGCATGTTCATATTTTTGTTGTTCCTCTTAAGGAATGGCTGCCATTCCTTTCAAAGGAGCAATAGTTTCACTATTTTTTTTACTTTCTACCATTATTTCTAAGGAACAACAACTTTGATTTGGAGTGTTTTTAGGCTGTTTCGTTGAAGGATCAACACTTTATTTTGCGTTTGTTTTACTTGTTGTTCCGCTTAAGGAACAGCTGTTGTTCCTCTTAAGGAACAATAGTTTTGTGTGTAATTTTTTTCTTTTTTGTCATTCCTCTTAAAGGAACCACAATTTTGTGTGCAGCTGTTCTTTTTTTGTTGTTCCTCTTAAGAAACAGCAGCTGTTTCATCTAAGGAACATCACTTTTTGAGTGCATTTTTTGTTGTTTCTCTTAAAGAACAACACTTTTTTTGAGGTTTTTTGTGAATAATGTTTCACTCTTCATGATCCTTTCAAGGCAAAGATACAAATATATGCAAGGACACAAAAATTAGAGGCTACTGAAATAAGCAAATCAAAGAAAAATTGTCATCTTTAATGAGATCGCTTTGTATTGATAAGATAAAGGAAATGACAGAACTATCTATATCACTTTGTTGTCCTTATCTTCACGAAAACTCAAATTGATTGATTATTTTTATCATATTGGTTCTTCCCTAATTCTCATAATTCTCTTTGATTATTATTATTGAATAAGAATAAGGGCATATTTTCCTCTATTGAGATGTTTAGACTTCTTCCACCATCCCTACTCTTAAGGAGTGTTGAGCCATCCTCTATATATAAATAGGAAGTGTTATATAAGAGAAAAAGAAAAGAAAGAAAAAATATATCTATATGATTACTAACAATTCCATGATTTGTTAGATGGAGGATAGGGGGTCTCATCAAGAGCCAACCTATTATGATCATAAGGAAGTAGTGAAGTGGCATTCCCACTATGGACACCACACCAAGGATATGATCCAATGAGCACATCAGAAAAATAAAATTCCTTGGAGCAGGAGGTCTCATCACTAGCCGACCTACCCACATTTCACTCATTCCTGGTGAATGGCATTGTGATTCATCTAGTTACGAAGCCAGCACAATGGCATCCATTCTGACATCGCAAAGCACATTCCTAGGTATACATAAATGATTATGGTTCCAAAGGGTGAAAAAGCAACTTTGTCAAGGTTATAAACACCTGTGGGCAACAGAGCTCTGCTGATGGTATTAGAGACATATTTTTCAACATCAATAGTAATTACAAACCCTTTTCTTATTTCTTTAATTCAAAAGAGATTATCTTCCCAATTCCTTTTGAACCTTTTATGCCTGAAATATCATTTAAAAAGTCAATCATAATGGTTTAAGTGGACTAATGACTGCATAAGCATTTTACCTATGTCAGCTGTCCTTTTCCCTTTTTCGCATCACTCCATAGCATCTCCATATCTATTCATGATTTTCATCATAAGCCTTGATTTCAACAACTCAATACTTTTTGTGATCTTGTCATGAATATGTACACCTTTCCCTTTTTATACTGTATGATTGTCGTCCAATATATTGCTCCTCCATTTAACCGGTCAAGGACGACCTATCATATTTCAGGGGGCACGAGTGACTTCCAAAATACTCCTGCATACGTTTCAGTCTTCTATTTGGATGTACTAGACTACATTAGATCCCTTAATAGCAAGTTTTAACGGTATTGATGCTAAAAAAAGGGTTATTATCCAATATGCACAGTTTGTTGTTCCATTGTTATCTCTGTGTATTGTTGTGTAGAAATAACAGTGTGCAGAACTTAGACAAAATGGGAGGTTGATCAGTACGTAGCGAGCCATAGGTACTAATAGTTTCCGACGCTGCACAAAAATTTTTGGTAAGGGTTGGATGGATCGCATATTTTACACGACTACAACAACCACATGAAACTGTGGCTATCAAATTTTTGCAGAATTTGCAGGATGATCATTCCATAGTAATATAAAGGCGAATAATAGTGATGGATATAGTAATTGTGGAGGTATCTGGACTACCAGCATTCAGACCCATATGGACACATAAGAAGTTGAGACTTTAAGATGTCATGGCCACCTTTCGGGACGAGGGATAGAACCCGATTGTTAAAGGAAAAGGAGTCTAGCCTTAATCTCTGGGAGAACCATGGATGGAACTGGCTAGAGTAGTGTAGAGCTACATTACATGCAACGGGAGAAAGGATGTGGTAAGACTATGCCACCTCAAATTACTATCCGTATTAAAATAGAAATGTGAAGTAAATTTGCCTACATATTTAAATTTTTTGCTGCATGATGCTACTTAGAGCATAAACAAATCCCTCCATATAGATACTATAGTGAGCCACCATTGTTTAATTCGATTGATAGTAAGTTATAGCCTTGCTCAACAATAGACCAATTGGGAAGAATTGGTGTTTTCTATAGAGAGGGGGCTAGCCTTACCTACCCCAAAAAGAAAAAGAACCACCAGCACAACAAGCAGACCTCAAAAATGTAGACACCCTTCCAGATTAAGAACAAGCAGGGGAATGTTTGAGAACCTCCAAGGTAGTAGCAACCAACCCATAGCTCTGAAAATGAGAAACCCTTATAGCTGGAAGGAAGATAAAACCAAGAATTAGAATTGGAGGAAGAAATTGAGCATACTACTGAGGAAGAGAGGGAGGAAGCAGAACTTCCCTTAACCCCTGTTGAGGGCCCGGAGATCGGGTCAACAACAAGGGGGATACCCACCCGTTCCGGAACCTGGTTGGCGGCTCCTTGCCCGTTTGGTGTAGCGGGTCCGACTGTGGATAATGGGACCAGCTTCCCAATCTAAAGGTTATGTGTGTGTGTGTAGATTTTGATTATGCTGATTCTGGAAGTATTTTTTAGAGCTAACTCAATCTAATTAGTAAACAGACTCTATACTACTGTAATCTAATGAAAACAACACATCTAATCTATGCTAACCCGGGATATATCTCTTCTATTATGCGATCTAAAAAGATTTCGAACAATAACTGGTAATAAAGATCATTCAGCTATCATAAGAATATGAACCATTTAAGATAAACCATTCTGCATAAGAAGTTAGGAAAAACAGTTGTGAACAGTATATCGCATAATAAGTCATTCATATGTCAAGCATAAACAAATGATTCCACCATACAGAAGTGCCAAATGGTAACCTAGACATTCATACATCAACATATAAACAACTAAAACTGAATATCACTCTAAGAATATAAGCAGAAATTGGTCAAGAGATAAAAGTACCATTTATGACTGATTTCACTCACAAACTTCAAGCAATGGCGATTGATCTCTACTTACTTCTAACATCTACCAAGAGTACAGAAGTGCAACATCAGTAGTAGACATTAAAATGCAAACATAAATAAATCTCGATCCTTCCATTCATCAAAACCTCCTCTGAGGGTGCAGAAGCGCATGTTCTGAGGACAAGTTTTTGACAAATTTCTGGACCCTTCTCTAAATGCATGAGAAGGGTTAAAATACTACTTCCTAATTCTAATAATAGTATCATTACAAAATTTCAGGATACGGTTTTCAAATGACCGTCCTCTTTCTAATCTAGTCAAAACAGAGAAAAAACAACATTCTAAATGAAATCACTTATGAACTTGGTCTTTAAAGTTGCAAGCATCCAGCATAGGCTTGAGGAGAGTCGCCTGTGTGATTTCTGTGCTGAGCTGGGCTGCGAAAACGGCATCTACAAGAGCTGGGCTGCGAAAACGGCATCTACAAGAGCTGGCACTAACTTCTCGGCTGCATTTGTAATGCATTTCACCGTCATCCATTGGCTGTGTGGTTTAACCAAATACGTCAAGTAACATTCCCAATTCAGTCTGGCCAATGCTTGGATTGCCTTCCCTTTTGCCTGTGCTTTCTGCCTCCATTCTGTTTCCAGTTGCAACTTGTTTGGTAGGTACCCCGGGGTGGTCTCTACAATTAAATTTACTCTGCGTAAATTCTCATTTACACAGTCGATAAGAGTGCTTGCCTGTGTCGCTGCTGTCTCTGCTGCCTGCTCTGCCTTTGTGATTTGATCGTCCCATTTATTAAAGAGCAACTCTTTATGATTTTCGTTAATCCTGGGTGCACCAGCTCTCTTTCCTTCCTCATCATCTTGCCAAGTTAAATATTCTATCACCCTCTTGTCTTTCTGGTCATAGTCGCTCCGCAGATCCACTACTTGACTAGTGATTTTGTCGCTCAGCGCACAATAGTGGCTCCACTGTGATATTTTACGTCCCAACTCTTCCTGTTGCTGCAGTAGCTGCTCGTTCAGGCTGATAGACTCTGAGATAAACTCTGCCAGCTTAGGTTCATCTTTGTGCGCTTCTTGCAAAGTCTGCAATTGTTTCTCTTTTTCCTCGAGACTCGTTTGATAGCCTACCTGCATCCGTTGAAAGTCTTCCTGTAGCTTTTCTAGCTATCTGGAAGCTTCAGTGTTCGCGTTGGCTTGTTGCAACTGTTGTTGTAGCAGCTGTATATGATTTTCTTGTTCCTTCAATAGTTGCTGAACTTCAGAGGCCTTATCAATAGTTGCAGAAGCATACGCTCCTGCAATCTGAGACAGCTTCGTAAGATTTTCCATCAGATTATTATTGGGGTCTTTCCATAACACGTCCAAGTGTTTAGCTCCTTGAGACAGTGTGTTTTCAAGCTTTCTTTTCTTTCTCTGTCTTCTTACAACTGCTTTGTGTTGGGGACTATAGAATACATCTAGTGGGGGGATTTCTTCTACGTTAAGTAGAAGTTCTGAAGCTGGAGCGATACGAAGGTGTTCAGCTTCTGTGGCACTACTGACCATGGTCGAAACGACTTCTTGCACCACCTGTGTATTATTCACAGGTGTTTTTGGGACTGTCCCTTCAAGATTGATCAATTCATTGAAGGTTTCCCACTCTTTATCTAGCTCTGTCGTGACAAGTGGTGCTTCGATGACAGGAGGGGGGACATCTCTTGGTGGTGAGGTGATAACTTGCTGCTGAGACATTGCACTTGACTGAGCTGTGTCTTTGGTTGTTTCTTCGTTTTTTCCTTGGTCGCGAACAGACTCTTCAGGATGCTCAGATGCTTCTTGTGCGGCGTTGGACTTAGATTTGGAAGTGCTGGAGTTTTCACTGAGGCTGATTCTTGGAGTTGGTTCTCTAGTAGGTAGACGCAACCTCTCTAGTGGAATACTGGCAAGCCTTCTCTCTCTATATA
Organism: Pinus tabuliformis; assembly: GCA_031772625.1. Taxonomy (NCBI): domain Eukaryota; kingdom Viridiplantae; phylum Streptophyta; class Pinopsida; order Pinales; family Pinaceae; genus Pinus; species Pinus tabuliformis. The sequence continues at coordinate 66,859,652 of CM062810.1, read as the reverse complement.
ACTTGAATTGTTGGAGGTCATCTGGAGATAGCCTCGACTGAGCTTCCCGCAAGATTTCTTTGAGTGAGATTTTACTCTGGAATAGATCATCAAATGGATCTTTCCTTCCAGAGAACACTCTTATCTTGACGTTCGTTGTGAATTCTTGGGCCACATCATTTGGGTCGAATGGCCTCATTGGGAACTTAAATAATTGAAGACACGTCACATTCTCCACCTCGCCAAAAGCGTGTCCTACATCAAACAAAGAGAAGGCCCCACAAGTAACGGGAAATGGAGGCCATATGGCCTTCTTCTTGTCCTTTAGGTCTTTGGTTAGGCTACCTTTAGAACAAGTTTGATAAGCGATTTCCCTAACCAAAAGTTTATCAGGGACATATAGGGGTAGGACATGTGGAGGTACAGTGCTTCCAAAAACTCTAATGTAAGTAAACCATTCTTCCCCAAACCATCTCGCGACGGGGATGATGTCAATTTGGGCCTCGGGGGAGCACCTTGGGGGGTCCTTATCATATATCATTCTATATAGGGGCAAAATAACCCCATGGCAAATCTGGTAAAAGTGAGGGGCAAACTGGGAATCCCATAAGGTCTTATGATAAACATGGATGGGCAATGGGTCTTGGGTAGTCCATTTCCACCCCATAATAGGAAATTGAGACACAAGACAAACGAAATCCATAATATAGGCAGACAGATAAAAAGGAGGATAGACCCTTTGAGAAAAGGATCTCTTAGACCGGTAATTGATAACAGCCGTGTATAGAGTATCAGAAAGGATTTTGGCCCAATCTAGGATCTCGGTGTTAATGGCAGCATCAATTAAGGGCAGCCATTCAGATGAAAACTTGTTGATATCCGGCATTCCAAATAACCTACAGAGCATGGCTGCAGCAAAACAATATGGAGAGGTGAGGGAACCAGTGTTGTACATACTGTTTTTATCCTTTTTAAGCGGCTCGTCCCTTCTAGACCATTCTTTAGTGGTGTCTGATAGATCTGGATTCTGCCCCGCGAACTTCCTAACAAATTGTGCATTATAGGTCACTTGCGGTTCAGGGAGATGATACATAAGCTTCAAATCTTGCGTAGCAAACGATCCTACGATTCCATGTCCATGAACTTTGAATTGTCTGTTTTTCAATTCTGCATCATCCAGTATCCACTTGATCATATCTGTGTATGGTAGGATCTTGGGCCTTGCCGCTATTCTGTGAAGGAACGAACACGCTAGGTCTTCCAAGGATGCCTCAGAAGAGCGTGGTGCATCCGCGACAGCAGTCACCTTCATTATTCTAGGCTTTTCTTCCTCTAGCAGCCTGTACATGCCTTCCCATGTTGATATTCCTGCGTCCTTCTTACAGGCTGTGTCTGTGTATAGGGGCGCCATCTCCTTGGTCTTCTTCCTCGCTTCGGAGCTTTGAGCTCTATTCTTCTTTCCCATTTCTCTTTGCGTTTCTGTCTGAGACGTCTTAGCGTTTTGTTCCTGCAGATTACGAGTGAAATGGAAATGATTGATTTAGAAAGGTGATGGGAGAGTTTTAAATGCAAGAGATAAAGCAAATATGCCACCTTACGTAAAGCAAATCTCCATCAAGGCATGCGTCTTTAATCCATTAAATAACTGACAACTAATTCATTCACTATTATTAAAGGCGCATGATTTCGGGTTAGATTATAGTAAGTGGTTTCTTCTTTGAATGGCGCGCCTGACGGATTCGTACCGAAGTGATTTATGATTTGCTGATGCAACCTCGCATGTCGCAGCGATGGCAATATCGCATCATCGCAAATCGCATGGATGTGGCATCGCAACGATCGCAATATCGCAGATCGCATGGAATTTGGTGTTCACCAAAACTTGTCTGGCTCGTTTCTGCGATATGCGATCTAGCGATCGGCGCTATCGCAGATCGGCGAATCTTAAAGTTTTTCTTTATGAGCATTACCATTTTGCGATGCGATGTCATTATTAATATGAGGGTGGTGCGCATAAAAAGGGAAATGAAGGTGTTTCCTATCCTTTCTGCAATGCGACCTTAAAGGCTTTCTCTTTTATCATAGACTTAGGCTTAAAATATCCAAGAGGCTTTTTCTAAGCGTATGATTGTGACTTCAAAAAGAAATTCTTGGTTTACCCAAAAATTAACTAAGGGTCCCCATTCATTCAGTATTATGGTTGATACTTAATTGAATAAGGGGGGTTGTTGCTGGCCACAACAACCCCCAACACAAGTCCACCACAAAACCCATTACAGGAGGACGAATTGGTCTAGTGATCTGAATTTAAATAAGAACGAAAAAAAATACAGAGATAAACATATACACAAAGATGCAACGGAAATAATACTTCATTTCACTACTGTATAATACTGAAATATGCTTAAAAACATAAATGGAAATAAACCAGCGAGGGCGATGGTAGCTTATCTCTGATAAGAGATGTGGTGGCTACATGCCTCTGAACTGTGTTACAATGAGGCTCGAAGGCCTATTTATTGTTGAGAAATAATGGGAAACCCTTCACATCCCAAAACCTAACCCTAGAAGATGAAACGCCAAATTTTGGGCCCCGTTTGGGTAAATTGGTACATCAATTTCCCAGGGTCATAACTTTGGCACCCGATTTTCGTTTGACATGTACAATAGCTCGTTAGAAAGATCTATCCGAGAACTATAATTTTTGGAAGAGAAACATCAACCCATGGACCCACTTTTCTCCTAGATTTCCAAAAAAATGTCGTTTAGGGCCTCAAAACGGCTTCGGAAGTTCAGGACCCAAAAAACTACTAAAAATAGTAAATTGTGCTACAATTACGGAAACTGAAAAACTGAAAGAGACAGTTGTGGAGGTACAAATGGGATAGGTGGGTGGACACCAACATCCACCCGGATCATTCCTCCCCCCTTAGGAAGCAATGGTCCCCATTGCATTGAGTTCCTCCCTGAGATGAGGAAGCTTCTGCCGAGCTGGGTTTCTGGTGAGCTGTTAGCTGTTCTGCAATCTCTGATGTGTCCAGTAATAGTGGAAAGCATGGTCAACGATGGTCCACATTAAACACTCAGTGCAAGCGAAGGGATGGGGGAATGTTGTGCTTCAAAGCATTATTTCCCACAACCTTGGTAATGGTGTGAGGACCATGTCGGCGTGGTCGGAGCTTCTGATGGGCTCTTGTAAGATGTTCTTTCTGTAGATGCAACCAGACTTTGTTGCCCACCAGAGGCTTGTGTGTTACCCCTGTGGATGAGGAGAAGTTGTTCCTGTGTTCTTTCATCACCATATCCCTCTATTGCTACTGCTGTGTGGAGGAACCCTTCGCGGGGGTCATGGTTGTGGTGACGATCTTCCCCTTACTTTGGGAGTGAACCAGACAGAAAATGAATTTCCTAGTCTGGGAGATGAGCTTGCTTCTTTTCTTGGTATTAATCAAAGAGGTGGTCGTAGGTGGGGCTACCTTCGGTATCTTGTATAATGAATTACCCAAAGAAATAATGATAGCGCGAGGCCTTGACTCATACACAACATGTTGCCTCCACAAGTATGGTGTTGGCATTATGACAAAGGTTTGGCTGTATGGCACAAGTGTTGTCCTTGATGGCAACTCACTCAAAGGACAGATCATAGTTCAGGCTCTTAGAATGAAAGAAAGTGAGGTATACACAGGTTAACTATATACAAAGTTTGGCTCTAGGGCATAGGTGTTGTCCTTGATGGCAACTCACTCAAAGGACAGATCATAGTTCAGGCTCTCAGAATGAAAGAAAATGAGGTATACACAGGTTAACTATATACAAAGGCGTGTATACACGCGGTATTAATGATGAAAGTCGCGTACGTGTATGCACGCACTTTCATGCACGGAAAAACACGTACATGTGGGAAAGCTTATTTTTGGGTCCGTGGTATTTAGACCTATGGTTTTGGTCCTTGGTATTGCGTCCGAAGTGTTGAAAACAGGTATTGGGTTCCTAGTATTGGTTCTCAATGGCTTTGGACCATGGTATTGAGTAAGGCCTAAGACTATAAAAGGAGAAGAAGATTATTAGGCAAAGCATTGAGAAAGTCTTGAATATCCAATGAAGGATGAGATCTAGTATGCAGGTTACAGGTTCATGATGCATTGCTTCATCTAAGCTAAGGAGGAATCTCAACGGTTGATGGAGAACATGATCTAAGGATAGATCAGGATATAATGGCTTGGAATGAATCATCTCTATACGGTTTGATCTTGTTTTGTCTAGATCTATATACTGACGCATGTAATGTTCTGTAAATGTTATGATCTAGGTATAACTCAAGTTTGGAATATCTGCAAATAATGAATGAATATTTACAGATGTATACACTGGTTGACTATGATAAAAGATTGTACATACACAGTTTAGATACATCTAAGTAGCGTATACCATATGAGCTATGATGTTTGAAGTTACAAGTGTTTCTGGTTGTTGATGAGTTCTGATGACTGTTTACTAGTGTCAGTATTATGCATATTCAGATTGGTTGATTATGTTTAGCTTCAGTATTTATGGATGAGATCTATAATGGATTAGGATCAGAATTACTTATCTTTATGTGATCTGATGAACTAGATCTGGTTGCTAACATACATATTATCTTTGTATATGTAATGATCTGGGTATGTCTGAAGTCAGGAAGTGGAGCGAAGTTATAAGTAAGTAATTAATGACATATACGCTGGTTCGCCTTGGTGAAGTTGTGTATACATGTTGGTTCACCACTTCCAAGTAGCATATGCACTCTGATGCATGATTTTTTATGATACAGTTGGTTCTGAATATTGTTGTAGAGTTCAGTGTTCTGCTCTGTGTTTTGGTGACTGCATTTTGTTGATAGGGTTTCAGTGATTCAGTATTGGGTGATTCAAAGATTGATGATGCTAGTGTTGATTGATTATGTTCTTCAATGATATTGATGGGTCTAGTATGAAAATTAGATGAAACGTGGCCTTCAGATTATGGTGTTGTGATTCAGGAGTATCCAGTCTAAAAATTTATGAAACGTGGTACCTGGAGGAAGAAAGAGAAGGTTGTAGCATTTTGTAGGTCGGCACCTACGTACTAGTACATTAGCTAGTACAAGAGCTAAGGGGGTGGTAGCTCCCTTCCAGTAGCAGCTGGAAAACGAGTAAAGGTTGGAGAATTTCAGTACGCCGGCACCTATGTACTAGTAAATGGATCAGCTAGTACAAGAGCTAAGGGGGTTGTAGCTCCCTTCTAGGAGAGTCTGGAGAACAAGAGAAGGTTGTAGCCTTCTGCAGGTAGAAGCTTGCGTACTGGTATAAGACTACACCAGTACTGAACCATTGTAAAAAGAAGTTTCTTATTAAAAATAAGATTGAGATGACTTGCAGCAGGTGGTTTTCACCCACATTGGGTTTCCACCTTACATCATGGTGTTCACGTGTGCTTCCCGTGTGTTCTATTTTACTGCTCCTGTTTACTGTTCATATGGTTAATAATGTTCTGATGCACTCATTAAGGATCAAATAACTGAATCATAAGTTTACTGGATATACGCTTGTTGCATTACACACAGTTGCATATACATGTGGTTTGCCTTAACTAAAGTAGCGTATAGTAATCTTAATATGGAAATGAAAAAGTTATATTGATTTGATAATACTGATTCACCCCCCCCTAGTATTATTTCCAACAATTGGTATCAGGGTAGGTCCTTTGGTAGAAGCTTGATCGCTTGAAGGAGATCCGTAGATCAATGGGAAAGAAGCTTAAGAAGAAAGCGCCTAAGAAGAAGAAGACATCTCAAAAGAGCTATGATAGTGGGAGAATCGATTGGGGAATATGTGGAAGAAGCACTTCAGATTCAGAATCACTTCAAAATGAAGATGAACAAGCAAAGGAACTAGCAGGTATGAATTTGTTATACTATGGTGATACATTTATCCATCCATTTGAAGATGATGAAAGTGATAGCCAAAAAACTGAATTTTCTCTTATGGGTGAGCAAGAAAGATATCAAATAGAGGCAGAATTTAAAAGGCTTAGAAACAAAATTAGAGATCAACAAGATCTATTGAATAAAAGGGAATGTGCCTTCAAAGAAGAAGCTACCAAACTAAAAGCTCAACTAGAGGAAGGAAACAAGGTAAGGAAGTTATTCAAGGACAAGGAAGATCAATGTCAAAAGTTGTAGGATGAAGTGACATCATTAAGAAATGAAGTCAATGAAAGGAGCACAACAATAAAGAAGCTCAGAGATAGATCCAGTTACTGTGAAAGTCTTGAAGCTATGATCCTCTTGCTAAAAGAATATCTTGAAGAATCAAATAAGAAAAATAAAGAACTACTCCAAGCTCTTGAAAAACAAGAATACGAAGTTCTTGAACTAAGACATCAGTTGGAAGAAGGAAGAAAAGTTGAAGAAAACATGAAGAAGCAGTATCCTGAAAAGGAGGAGCAACATCAGATTGAGGTAAATATTCTAAAAGATAACTTAGAAGAAAAGGATAAGCTCTTATGATTTTAAGATAGTACTAAGATATTGGATGATATTCTTAGTAGTCAAAGGTCTCCTTCTATCAAAACTTACCTTGGTTTTCATGAATCTATTGAAGATGAATCTAGCTCACAAGGAGAGGCAAGGAATTCTAATGAGAAATCTAAAATAATCAACAAGGAGATGAGAGGACAACCCCATCAACAGCCAAGGAAAGAAATTCTTCAAAGAAATTCTTTTACTCCTCCGATGAATAATGTTGAATGTTATGTATGTCATAATCTTGGACATGTTGTAGCCAGATGCAGAAAAAGAATGGTTCAATACCATCACATAGAAAGACCATCATGTTCCAGGTACTTTAAGGGATATTGTTTTTCTTGCAATATGTTTGGTCACAAAGCTGTTGATTGCTACAGAAGGAATATGAACCATGTAAGATGTTATGCATGTAACAAGCTTGGACATATAGCAAAGGAATGCAGGAACAAAGTACGGGCACCATACCAAATGGAGAAAACATCATCACACTTGAAGATATGGAAGAAGAAGGAAGTACAGTCAGAAAAATATGGCACAGCACAATGTACAGACATAACAGACTCAGAAGGAGCTAAAAGTATGAAACTTCAGTATCCTAAATCTCATACGCAAGTTTCATAAAGGGAAGTCGCGTATATACACGAGTTAGACACTGCACAGTCGTGTATATAATAGTTTGAAGAAAAGCAGTGGGATAGACTCAGGAAAAAGGGTATAATATGATTGAGTCCATTATTGGCTCTATTTGATAATGGTTACAATCCGCTGATGATGTGTGAAAATGTCTTGATACTCGTAAGATGTTTTAAAAAGTGTTTTGATCCTAAATTAATGATGATGATGCCTTGATACTTCTTGCTAATATATGCATGATCAGATCTGATAGTAAGTAAGATGGCACAGGTTCAGGGGGAGCATATGCTTTTAATAATGCATTGTTGGCATTATGGTTAGTAGTCCTTGGTGATGATGCTTATATGGCTAAATGATATATCTTGCTATGATATGAGTGTCCATGAAAAAATCTCATATCATTCTTGGGGTTCCATAGTTGATGTTCAGATCAGATTTGTGGTTGATTCTCTGATGATGCATATATGGTGTTTACATGGTGATCTTCATAAGGATAAGGAAGAGTACAAATCTTGAATACACATCTTCATTACTTGATGATGAGTCACTCATATGCTACTGTTGTCATATGCATAAAAATCATATAATACAATTATGATGCAGGATTCCTATAGTTCTTTGCGCTCATGTGGATGCGGATTGTTGTTGTTGATGATATCAAGAAGTCTTGACAAATGATCTTGAGCTCAAGATACATAGTGCTGGATACATGAATGATTACTCAAAGTTGCATTGTTGAAGACATGATGATGATGAGTTCTTACCTATATGATTATAGTTTGATACTTACATATGTTGATTGATGCAGATGTTCCCAAGTGATGATACTTGGATCATGCAGATCTCGATGTTGATGGGATGGTTATGGTGTTTTTCACATATGATATAATGTGAATGATTTTTTATGTCATATGCACAATTCTGTTCAAAAGGATGAGTTGATGCAGACATAACATATACAGGTTGCTGGTCTAGATGTTGTTGTCAGATGATTATGGAGCAGATCATACATTGTGTATGATAGTTGCCAATGACTATCATGATCTTATTTAGATGTTTGGTCTATGTTATAAATGTCATGTAAAGGTCATATCAAGACTCATAGTTTTTCTCTATCTATTGTAGTCATTTGATGAATCCCTTTTGGTATTATGATGTAATTTGTACCCCCACTATGCATGGGAAGGATGATGTAATATTTTGGTCATGTGCAAACATTTGGTATCTAGCGTATCCCCACTTAGTTGGGTGGATGAGTCAATATTGGTATATCCCCACTGGGTTGGGAGATGGACGTATGTATGAGTCCTTGGTGATAGGAAGGTCATTTATGATAGAGTCAAGTTCTTCTTGTAGAACATCTTTTTGCAGACCTTGCTTATAGTGAGGGGGAGCATGAACAACACACTTTAGCAGAGCAGAGATTTCACCATGTACTAAGAGGGAGCATGTACAGATTGGTACACCTTGGCATATACAAAGGGGGAGCTCATTTAGAAATTTCAGTAGGTACTTAAGGGGAGTATGGACAGCGGAACGCTTATTAAAGAAAGAGAATATCTTGGTCCGCCCTTTGCCCTTGATGTCAAAGGGGGAGAGTGATTTGGTGTTGTTGCCATCAAGTCCAAAGGGGGAGATTATTGGCATTATGACATAGGTTTGGCTCTATGGCACAGGTGTTGTCCTTGATGGCAAATCACTCAAAGGACAGATCACAGTTCAGGTTCTCAGAATGAAAGAAAATGAGGTATATGCAGGTTAACTATATACAGTTTCTCTCTATGGCACAGGTGTTGTCCTTGATGGCAACTCACTCAAAGGATAGATCACAGTTCAGGCTCTCAGAATGAAAGAAAATGAGGTATACACAGGTTAACTATATACAAATGCACATATACATGCGGTATTGATGATCAAAATTCGCGTACGCGTATGCACGCACTTTCATCCACGGAAAAGTGTGTACATGTGGGAAAGTTTATTTTTGGGCCTATGGTATTTAGACCTATGGTTTTGGTCCTTGGTATTGCATCCAAAGTGTTGAACATAGGTATTGGGTCCCTAGTATTGGTTCTCAATGGTTTTGGACTATGGTATTGAGTAAGGCCTAAGACTATAAAAGGAGAAGAAGATCATTAGGCAAAGCATGGAGAAAGTCTTGAATATCTGATGAAGGATGAGATCTAGTATGCAGGTTATAGGTTCATGATGCATTGCTTGATCTAAGCTAAGGAGGAATCTCAACGATTGATGGACAATAAGATCTAATGATAGATCGGGATCTAATGGCTTGGAATGAATCATCTCTATACGGTTTGATCTTGTCTAGTCTAGATCTGTATACTAACGCATGTAATGTTCTGTAAATGTTATGATCTGGGTATAACTCAAGTATGGAATAGCTACAAATCATGAATGAATATTTACAGATGTATACGTTGGTTGACTATGATAAAAGAGCATACATACATAGGTTAGATACATCTAGTAGCATATACCATATGAGCTATGATGTTTGAAGTTACAGGTGTTTTTGGTTGTTGATGAGTTATGATGACTGTTTACTGGTGTCAGTATTTTGCATATTTAGATTGGTATATTATGTTTAGATTCAGTATTGATGGATGAGATCTATAATGGATCAGGATCAGAATGACTTATCTTTATGTGATCTAATGAACTAGATCTGGTTGCTAACATACATATTATCTTTGTATATGTAATCATCTGGGTATGTCTGAAGTCAGGAAGTGGAGCGAAGTTATAAGTAAGTAATTAATGACATATATGCTGGTTTTCCTTGGGGAAGTTGCATATACACGCTGGTTCGGCACTTCCAAGTAGCATATGCACTCTGATGCATGATTTTTGATGATACAGTTGGTTCTGAATATTGTTGCAGAGTTTAGTGTTATGCTCTATGTTTTGGTGACTACATTTTGTTGACAGGGTTTCGTGATTCAGAGATTGATGATGCTAGTGTTGATTGATTGTGTGCTTCAATAATAATGATGGGTCAAGTGTGAAAATTAGATGAAACATGGCCTTCAAATTACGGTGTTGTGCTTCAGGAGTATCCAGTCTAAAAATTTGTGAAATGTGGTATCTGGAGGAAGAAAGAGAAGGTTGTAGCATTCTGTAGGTCGAAACCTACGTACTAGTACATCAACTAGTACAAGAGTTAAGGGGGTGGTAGCTCCCTTTCAGTAGCAGCTGGAAAACGAGTAAAGGTTGGAGCATTTCAGTAGGCTGGTACCTACGTACTAGTAAATGGATCGGCTAGTACAAGAGCTAAGGGGGTTGTAGCTCCCTTCTAGGAGAGTCTGGAGAATGAGAGAAGGTTGTAGCCTTCTGCAGGTAGAAGCCTGTGTACTGGTATAAGACTACACGAGTACTGAACCATTGTAAAAAGAAGTTTCTTATTAAAATGAAGATTGAGACGACTTGCAACAGGTGGTTTTCACCCACATTGGGTTTCCACCTTACATAATGGTGTTCATGTGTGCTTCTTGTGTGTTTTATTTTACTGCTCTTATTTACTATTCATATGGTTAATAATATTCTGATGCACTCATTAAGGATCAACTAACTGAATCATAAGTTTACTGGATATACACTTGTTGCATTACACACAGTTGTGTATACATGCGGTTTGCCTTAACTGAATAGGCGTATATTAATCTTAATATGGAAATGAAAAAGTTATATTGATTTGATAATACTGATTCACCCCAGCCCTCTCAGTATTATTTCCAACATATGGCTAGCCTAATAGTACATCACAAACATCCAGAGGTGTAACATCACACAATACCTCATCTGTGAAGGGCTCAATGTTGTAGGGAAGGCAACACTACTAGCAAACTTTGAGATCTCGTCCTTCATGAAGCCACCCAATACTGTACGGTTGCAGGTGTGGTGTAGTCAGTAGGCCCAACCGCTTCATGAACTCTACTGAAATGAGGTTCTTTTTGCTGCCATTGTCAACAATGAATTACAGCGACAAACCCTTCACCCACATCTGTGAGTGGAAAAGACGTTCCCCCTCCTTTGGATCTTTGGGCTCATTCTTCTGGATCTTGGTGGTGGCAACAGTGGCATTGGGCTCTGCATCAATGATCTGCATCCCTTTGTCATTCCCCTTGTTAGGTTCTAACTCAGGGTTGGAACATGCATCTGATTTTGAAGCCTTCAACTCGGCCACTAGCGACGGCTTGTTCCGAAACTCACTTGTGTTATGAGTGGGACTCTTGTGGAAATCACACCACTTTCCTATGTCCTTCCTTAGCGTCGTGGTGTTGTTCTTTTCTTGCGGCTTTGAGAGGTGATATTAGGTCACCCCACCTTGGCTTTTTCCTTTGGTCTTCAGATTCGCAAATCCAAAGTCTCGCTTCTTCTGTTTGAACTTTTGCTCGATTTTGACAGCGTATTGGTACACCGTGCCGAGCGAGGAGATGTTCAGGAGCTCCATCTCTTCTTGGATGTATTTGTGTAGGCAGCTGCGGTATTTGAGTATCAGATGCAGATCAGAATCTTTGATACCCAACTGTGTGCGAAGGGTATGAAAAATGTTGGTGAACTCTGGCACATCTTGGTCCTTCCCTGTAGGAGTGTGGTCCACTTTATGTATTTGTCCTCTTAGCTTTTGATAGGTTAGTACTACTCCTTGATGGCATCCCAAAATGAATCCCAAGTGGGTGCAGCTGAAAATAGTGAGCTTGTGCTTTCATCCTTTTGCTCGCAGTAGGTTTCCCACCAGTCCTTAACATGGGGGGGTGCTTTGAGAAGAGTGAAAACAATCTTTTTCCGACTTGAAAATTCATGAACAGAAAATTACCCATCTAGTAGATTTAACCATTTATCTACAGCATTAGCATCTATTTGACCCTCAAAGATGGGGATTTCAAAATTAACTTGTACCTTAAATAGTGTGGCATTTCCAAAGTAGCTATTGGAAGCCGATGTGTCGCCCCTATGTTGCCGCTGAAGGATTTGGGAAAAGTTGTCCATCATCGTGCTCCTTTGTCACTCGAGGGCTTCTTCGAGCAAGATTTTGATAGGATCTCCTGCCCTTTTCTTTCTTTTCATCCACCATGGGAGGTCATCAGGATTTACGAGGCTGGTCTTGCAAAGGTTCGACTAGTTCAATCCCTAGCTCCTTATATCCCGACCTCGTTGGGGACATGTAAAGAAAAATAGAGAAAAAAAGTAGACCGCTCTAATACCACTGATTCAAATTTAAACAGGAACGCAAAAAATATAGAGATAACCATATACACAAAGATGCAACGGAAATAATACTCCATTTCATTACTGTAAAATACTGAAATATGTTTACAAACAAAAATGGAAATAAACTAGCTAGGGTGATGGTAGCTTATCTCTGACAAGAGATGTGGCAGCTACATGCCTCTGTACTATGTTACAATGAGGCTCAAAGGCTATTTATTGTTGAGAAACAATGGAAAACCCTTCACATCCTAAAACCTAACCCTAGAAGATGAAATGCCAAATTGTGGGCCCTGTTTGGGTAAATTGGTACATTGATTTCCCTAGGTTGTAACTTTGGCACCCGATCTCCGTTTGACGCGTACAATAGCTCGTTAGAAATATCTATCTAAGAAATATAATTTTGGTAAGAGGAACATCGGTCCATGGACCCATGTTGCTCCTCGATTTCCCAAAAAACATCATTTAGGGCCTCAAAACGGCTCCAAAAGTTTAGGACCTGAAAAACTGCTAAAAATAGTAAATTGTGCTACAATTACAAAAACTGAAAAACTGAAAGAGACAATTGTAGGGGTCCAAATGGGAATAGGTGGGTGGCCACCAACATCCACCTAGATCACCCAGATTTTGGCCAATATGAGTGAATATATTCAGCCCCAAAATCTGCTCAACCTTAATATTGAAGTGAAGCAATCACAAGAAAAATCTGCCCACAGGAAGAGTATATCAAAGGAAATAAATGATGAAGTAGAAGCAGAAGTAGAAAACCACTCAAGAAGTGGCAGACAAAACTAGGGTTACCTCTCTAGAGGAACCTAGTTAGGGTAATGCGAACACTGAAGAGATCCTCCAAACAGAGGAAATGGAAACTAGCCAGGGCAAAGGCACAACCCTTGAAGAGCAAAATCCAACTGAGCAATCGAGTCTAGAAAGAATAGAAATAGTTAGGGAAATAGTTGTTCCTCCTAAGAAGAAGAAAAGCGAAATTAAGAGGCTGCGAAAGGAACAATAAAAGCTGCAAAATTTAGTGAAACAACTCAGACAAAAGATAAGGACACTGAAAAGGGGGAAAATCTCAAGAAGAACCCTGAAAACAATGGATGCAGCTATCCAAACTGAACTCCATGATACAAGGGCCATGGAGACTCAAACCGAGCCCATACTCATTCAAAACGATAAGGAACAACATGCAGTTGTTACAGAAGTAGCTGCCCAAACAAAAAATGCACATGTCTGCAATATAGTTGTTCAAACGGAGGCACTATCCTCCAACAATGCGGCCACCGAGACAGAAAATCCGCTTGTCTTTAATAAAGGAATGCAGACCTCACGCACTCCATTCCATGATAAAGGAACACAGACTATAGGCACTCAGTATTGTAATAAGAGTACCCAGATAGATCTTCAACCCAAAGATGTTTTGATGGGAGCAACCCTAGTACAACAAAACTCCAAGAGGATTGGCACAGGCTCCACTGACTATAGAGAAGCTCGAAGGAGAGACTATTCCTCAGCAGAAATACCAAGAATATATAGCGATAATTAAGGGACATCAATGCATCAAAAAACAAAGCCTTCGATAAATATAGGAGGGCAGAAGAAAGAGTTGAAGAGGTAAAGAACAGACTGAAAAACAATCATGAGTCAAACTCTTTGTTCCTTAGATATAGATTTTTTAGCATGTAGGTCCCTTGCCAAAAACTATGCTTTATTTTTGTTAGAGAGGTATTTACAGTTAAAAATTAAGGCTGTTAGGGCAAGGAAACCATAGAACTAAAAATGTTGAGGATTTTATAAATTGTTGTAAATGCCATGGAGTAAAAGCTCAACGATTACTCTATGAGTTTTTTATTTACATAATTTTATATTAGAAGAAGAGAAATGGAGAAGAATCCAGTCTTTTTGTGGGTGATGTACAGTTTCAAGTGTTTATTTCATTTGTTGTTATCCAGTTAAAGTGGTCTCAAGGCCCATAACACATTTCAGAGACAGGAAGATGGGTTAAACCTTTGGGTCAGGTGAACTAAAAAACCCATTACAACTACTGGCTAAACATAAAAGTATAATGCAAAAGAAGGAGTGATCTAGACCTTGGGACCGATCACAAAGCAATTTTCTAGCAAGGATAAAATATTTCCTCTATATAAAAGACAATTCCTTGGCAGCAGCTAAATTCAGATGGAAGACTTCCAGTTGGAATATACAGGACGGAGAGCCATTCAACTACAAAAACTTTAAATTAGCATATAGATCACCTAGTTACCTATAGTAACCTCATCTTGAGGGAAGGCTCGTTGGCTAGGTTGTAGGTTTCAAAGCCCTATTATCTTGTATGCTGCAGAGGGTATAAGCCATATATGAATTGCCTGAAGGGTAGGCAGGGTCCACCTTTGAAGTTTTAGCTCTAAATCATCATTTTAGACCACTTCGTGATAATCCCTCTCTAGCTTATTCTCTGACTGCTTTGCACACAAAATTACATGGTTTTCATGAGGGCATGAATAAGGGTAAGTAAGGGAGTGTGTTGAGCTATCGAAAAGCTATGAATTTGACATTTTATTTCCTTATATTTTTCCTTAATCATATCTCTTTTATATTGTAAGATGGTAATATATCAAAGAATTATAGCAAAAACTAGGGAGTTATTGATTATTGCAATTTAGTTAATTATTGTCTTTACTCATGCAGGAAAGAGAAGAAATGGAAAATTACCATTCCAGAGGAAAAGAAAAAATAGACTAACTGTTGTTCCTTCACCAGGAAGCCATATAAGACAATCAAATCAAGATTGGAGTGTGCAGTTAAGGATAAGAATGGAAAATATCACAACATTAGCACAAAAAGACAAAGATTTGATGGGAGTTAGAAGATTGAGTGGATTGCTCAGGATCTCTTAATCCTGAGGATCGCTGTTTCAAAGTCTATTTGTATTTTGTTTTATCTGCCTGGCATTATAAAAGGGACACGCTTGTAAAGAAGAGGATCATCATGCATCATCATTATTGGAGCTTAGTGTTGTAATTTCACTTTGATCATCGAC